>BLSH010366113.1:562645-579471 GCA_018402905.1 Glandirana rugosa
CTCAGCGTAGCCAAGTACGGCCATGGCTCAGCGTAGCCAAGTACCGTCAGGGGCCATGGCTCAGCGTAGCCAAGTACTGGCAAGGAAGATGGCTAAGAGTAGCCAAATACTAGCAAGGAAGATGGCTAAGCGTAGTCAAATACTAGCAAGGAAGATGGCTAAGCGTAGCCAAATACTAGCAAGGATGATGGCTAAGCGTAGCCAAATACTAGCAAGGAAGATGGCTAAGCGTAGCCAAGTACTAGCAAGGATGGTGGCTAAGCGTAACCAAATACTAGCAAGGATGGTGGCTAAGAGTAGCCAAGTACTGACAAGGATGATGGTTAAACGTATCGATGCCAATCCGTGGTAGGAAATAACATAATTGAGGATAATTAGCGGCATGACACTAACATAATTAATGCAAATTGGTAGTAGGAACAGTCATGAACCGATGAGAATCGGTGGTAGGAACGATCATAAACCAATGCGAATCGGTGGTAGGAACGATCATGAACCGATGCGAATCGGTAGAAGGAACGATCATAAACCGATGCGAATCGGTAGTAGGAACGATCATAAACCGATGCGAATCGGTAGAAGGAACGATCATAAACTGATGCGAATCGGTAGAAGGAACGATCATAAACCGATGAGAATCGGTAGAAGGAACGGTCATGAACCGATGCGACTCGGTACCGGGGACTGCCATGAACCGATGCGACTCGGTACCGGCATGAACCGATGCGACTCGGTACCGGCACGAACCTATGCGACTCGGTAGAAGGAACGATCATAAACCGATGCGACTCGGTAGAAGGAACAATCATAAACCGATGCGAATCGGTAGAAGGAACGATCATAAACCGATGCGACTCGGTAGTAGGGACTGATATGAACCGATGCGAATCGGTAGAAGGAACGGTCATGAATCGATGCAACTCGGTACCGGGGACTGCCATGAACCCATGCGACTCGGTACCGGGGACTGGCATGAACCGATGCGACTCGGTACCGGGGACTGGCATGAACCGATGCGACTCGGTACCGGGGACTGGCATGAACCGATGCGACTCGGTACCGGCATGAACCGATGCGACTCGGTACCGGCATGAACCGATGCGACTCGGTAGTGGAATGACATGAACCAACACGAGTAATAGGAAATTACATGAATCGGTAGTAGGAAGTGGCGTGAACCGATGCTAATCGGTAGTAGAAAACACCACAAAGCGCTGAGAATCGGTAGTGGAATAACATGAACTGACATGCGTCAGCAATAGGAACTGACATGAAGCGATGCGAATTGGTAGTAAGAAATGACATGAAACGATGCGAATAGGTAGAAGGAACAGTCATGAACCGATGCGACTCGGTATCGGGGACTGACATGAACCAATGCGACTCGGTACCGGGGACTGGCATGAACCCATTCGACTCGGTACCGGGGACTGACATGAACCCATGCGACTCGGTAGCGGGAACTGATGAACCCATGCGACTCCGTAGCGGGACTGACGAACCCATGCGACTCGGTAGCGGGAGCTGACATGAACCCATGCGACTCGGTAGTGGAATGGCATGAACCAACATGAGAAATAGGAAATTAGATGAATCGGTAGTAGGAAGTGGCGTGAACCGATGCTAATCGGTAGTAGAAAACACCACAAAGCGCTGAGAATCGGTAGTGGAATAACATGAACTGACATGCGTCAGCAATAGGAACTGACATGAAGCAATGTCATTTGGTAGTAAGAAATGACATGAAGCGATGCGATTTGGTAGTAAGAAATGACATGAAGTGATGCGATTTGGTAGTAAGAAATGACATGAATCGATGCGATTTGGTAGTAAGAAATGACATGAAGCAATGCGATTTGGTAGTAAAAACGGTATGAACTGATGCGAGTCGGCAGGAAGGGTAACCCATCGGGAAGATAACATGGACTGGGTAAACAACATGACCGGTATGAATCGGCAACTAGGTACATATTGGACTGTGGCAAGTATCTGACATGGATCGTTTGTGGAGTAAAAAATGCACCGATGCAACAATCGGTAGTCAAGAAAATAACATGAACCGATCTAAATCGGTTGAAGGGAAGGCAGGAACCGATACGAATTGGTAGATAGGGTAATAAAATGAAGAGAGTAAGTTAAATGGTCTGATGCGACTCAGTGTGTGCGATGCATCCGATACAAACCGTTGTGACTAGGCTCGAATCAGATTGTGGTGAGTATGCAATGGATTCGGTACAAATCGATTGTGAGGTGAATGGTATGATCGATACGAATTGGTTGTAGCATGCATGAAATTAATCTCATACGAGTTTGAAATGGCTTCAACTGAACACCACCCAACCCCCGAGGCTAATCGAGTGCAGCCAAGGCCCAGGTGGGTCCAATTACCCCTCAATCAGCCACAGAAGCTGTGCAAACAACACATGCTAATCACCCAATGGATGCAATGGCAACCCCCATAGACAGTGAATGCTGTGAGCAACAAAGCCTGCATCGAGTGATATTGGATAATGGCCGACAGTGGCTCGAGGCTTGGCTCGGAGAATGTATCGTAAAATAGGCAGAGGGAAACTTTCAAATCTACCATGCCTGTGCCGTATGATGTCGGGCCACAAATGACACCAACTTGGGGGCAGCTAAGTACAAAAGGAGATGCAGGATAGGAAACATAACGAATTGTAACATAGCGTATGAAATGAAAGGATTCGAGCCCTACCTGCAACAGCGAGCAAGCGAGCTGGTAATCAAATGCACACTCACAAACATGACGTGAGCTGGGGAGAGCCGGCCCAGTAACATGTGCTATCGTGCACTGGAACCGACAAAGAGCCTGGAGAGTGAGGGTGCTTAAATACCCTCCGGGCTCCTCCCATAAATTCAGGCCAGCCCACTGGCCTTCCTACATATATATATATATATATACAGTATCTCACAAAAGTGATTACACTCCTTACATTTTTATAAATATTGGACGTTATCTTTTCATGTGACAAAACTGAAGAAATGACACTTTGCTATAATGTAAAGTAGTGAGTGTACAGCTTGTATAACAGTGTAAATTTGCTGTCCCCTCAAAATAACGCAACACACAGCCGTTCATGTCAAAACCATTGGCAACAAAAGTGAGTACACCCCTAAATGAAAATGTCCACATTGGGCCCAATTAGCCATTTTCCCTCCTTGGATGTGACTTGTTAGTGTTACAAGGTCTCAGGTGTGAATGGGGAGCAGGTGTGTTAAATTTAGTGGTATCACTTTTGCTCTCTCATACTGGTCACTGGAAGTTCAACATGGCACCTCATGGCAAATAACTCTCTGATGATCTGAAAAAAGAATTGTTACTCTACATAAAGATGGCCTAGGCTATAAGAAGATTGCCAATGCCCTGAAACTGAGCTACAGCACGGTGGCTAAGACTATACATCGGTTTAACAGGACAGGTTCCACTCAGAACAGGCCTCGCCATGGTCGACCAAAAAAGTTATGTGCACGTGCTCAGCGTCATATCCAGAGGTTGACTTTGAGAAATAGGAGTATGAGTGCTGCCAACATTGCTGCAGAAATTGAAGGGGTGGGGGGGTCAGCCTGTCAGTGCTCAGACCATACGCCGCACACTGCATCAAATTGGTCTGCAGGGCTGTCTTCCCAGAAGGAAGTCACATGAAAAGGTATAACAAAATATATACAAAAATGTGAGGGGTGTACTCACTTTTGTGAGATACTGTATATATATGTGGGGTAAGATCTGATTAGTATAGACCTGGTGTTTTTTGTTTAGATTCTTTTTTCTATATATATTTTGTTCTATTTTGTATCCTTTTTTTTTTCTTCTTTCTGTTTTTTTTGGTTGTATCTTTATATCTTAATATTTTTTCCGATAATTATCCCTTTCAGTGGTTTCTAATGTATTTTGTTTATTTTCTTTGATTTTTTTTATTTATTTAGATATATGGAACAAACTATGTGTGTTCATATAGGTATAGAAAACATATGTTGTGCATTGGGACTAAACCGTTAGGATTGTTCTGTGTATAGACGTTGGAGGTAGAGTCTAACATCAGATGTGAATGATTATCAAAGTAATTGTCGTAATTGATTCCCCATCAACTGTGAATAAATAGCACTAGTAGAATGTGATTTTAACCTCCCTGGCGGTATGATTATTTCAGATTTTTGGTGCTGAAAGCGGTATGATTATTTTGCATGAAAATTTGGCGTTTTATATTGTAGGCCTGTAATTCTTAGGAATAACTCACTTAAATCTGTCCAAACAAGAGTCTAGCAGACATCCCGGGTATGATAAAGTTTGAAAAATGAAATAATAAATTATAATATAATAAATAACTAAAAATAATTATCAAAAATAATAACGTAATAGTAATAAAATGTATTCAATAATGTAATCAAACCAAAAACACTGAAATTTGGTCAGTTGCAGAATTGTCGCTGTCGTCACTTTCAGTGTCTGATGACGAATTTCCCCAAGAATCAGTATCACTCAATTCTGCAAATGATTCTTATTTACTATCAGTGTTTTCTAGCCGATCAAAATCCACTTTTGACGTAAAGGGACACTTTTTGGTTGCTATGGACATTCTCATGTTTCCAGGCAGAAAGAATGACATAAATAATATAAAAGTGCATGCAGGGCACTGGGCAAACCACTAGGGACAAAGGGGATGTGAAATGATTTCATACAGCAATGTAATCTGTAAGATTACATTGTACTGTATGTGTGCTGTGTGTTTCACTTTTTGAATTTCCCGCCGGTCTCCGTCCCCGTGCGACGCTCGCAGGGAACGGAGCCCGGCACACAGAGGCATCGGGCGGCGGACACAGCCCTCAGACACGGCGGGGGACATCGCTGGATCCAGGGGACAAGGTGAGTAGCGCTGCCTGGATCCAGCAATGCAATCCCGAGTGGGGCTTGGGGTTACCGCTAATGGTATTGAAATTCCACCCCGAGCCACACTTGGGATTACCGCCAGGGAGGTTAATATGAACATTGTTCCATACCTTGAGAAAGGGCGTGAGAGGAGGACAATAGCCCGAAACCGTCGGTAAATATGGAGCAAGTTTGCTATTTTGTTATGGACTTTGTATGACTTTCATGATTTATTCATGACTACTTTATTACCATTTGGTAGAAAACTCTTGAATGATGTTTGTATTTTGATATTTCAATACATTAAAAGAAGTTGTGTGCAGCAATCCTGGACTTTTTTTGTTTCTATATATGGCCTTGGGGTAAGGCTTGATTGCTAGCACAAGAAGATTACTGAAGTGCTGCTCACCTCTTTCTAATTGCTATATATACATGTGTATGCCCGCCCAAGCGTATGACTTTCTTTACTTCACTGCTATGGGCTCTAGCCCCAGATCTTTTGCAGGCCTAGGAACAAACCTGCTCCAGAGGATAAAAAAACAGTGCTACACTCAGGAAGACTTGCAGACTCACAGACAGCGTGAATAGACTCCTCCCAAAATATTTAATCTGCTGGACATTAACAAGGGATGTCCCTCGTGTCCTTTGTTTGCCTTGCCTTGTAATGATGGATTCATATTTTGTGGCTATAGTTTACAGTGTCATGGCTTATTAATTCCCCTATTTCCATGTGTTGCATTACAAATGTGGGAGTGCTAATGTGATGAAAACTACATGGTGATCTCTCTGTTAAAGTGGTTCCAAAGCCTAAACAGTTTTTACCTTGATACATTCCCTTCATTAAAGTGGTTATAAAAGCAGAAGGTTTTTTGCCTTGATACATTCTATGCATTAAGGTAAAAAAATCTTCTGCAATCACCTCCTCTTTGCATTCATGCCTGATGCAAGCAAACAACCTCCTGAGTTCACTAAGCAGCAAGAGCAGGTGCTCAGCATGGAACCCGGAAGACAGTGAGGATGACAGTAATAGTGGTGACTACTACAGTAATTTTCAGTTTCCACTGGGATCTCCCAGGTATGACACATGCATGGACCAACCCAAGCTGGACCAATGTAACTGTGCAAAATTATGTATGCCTAAACTTTAGCTTTAATATCAGCTTCATGTAGTCCCCCGATAAAGGAGAATTCAGATGAGGGATCGCCAGTCATGCTCTTTTAGAGGATGACAAGGAACACAGTAGCGGGAGAAGAAAGGAGGCAGCTCAGCTCCTTCATTGTTCAAACACAAGCTGGCCAATATGTATTACTTAACTACTGTAGAAAAAAGTAAGATTGTCAACCTGGCTGTGCTGTGTGGCAGAACTGTAGATCTTTGAAATGACAGATGTAATTTTGAATCATTTGGCAGATAAAACAACCTCCCCCTATCAAAAGAAAGATATATTTCCTTTTAGTATGTCTAAAACATTGAATGCCTAAGGATGTAATTATTCTTTAGAAATAATTTTACTATTACATGTGTTTCTTTGGAAACATAGGTGACAAAATTAAAGTAAACTTGTCACAAACCTTAGCAATTCAACTTGCATTTTGATGTAAAATGTATAAACAGAGATTACCATAAAAGAAAACTACACATCAGTGTGATAAGTAGATCCAGGGATAGAGGCATCTCACTGGCATCTGAAGTTATCGGAAAAGTGGCGCATGCTCCTGCCCACTTGCACCTTTCTGTCCTCCCTATGGATGATTTGATATTGGGTCGCCTCACTAACTAATAGGGAGGATCAGGAGGTAGGAACCCATTGTAAAAAAAAAGGTATGTCATTTTTAAATAAAGTAACCCTGCCATAAGAGACAAGGTTCGGGTCTACCGTGGATTCATGGTGAACCCTGCTCATTTGTCATTGTGCACCCACCAAACTAATGCAGGATTTCACTGCCATAGTATCCAACTAAACATAATGTACTTCCTGGCCTTCAGGGCCGGCCCTACCATGGGTCCCAGTGCAGCACTTTGAGAGGGGCAGCAAATTGAACCACGGCCGCCTATCCTTCTCTTCTATTTACCCAGCAAAGTGACAACCAAGATTTTTTTTCCAGAAGTTTTGTGTGTCATGACGACAACTGCCCCCCCCCCCCCGGGCTGCTCCGCCTGTCCCTATTTTGCCCTAGCCTGTCTATATCCTACTGCAGCCTGTCCATATACTACTCTAGCCTTTCTATATACTACCCTAGCCTGACTATATACTACCCTAGCCTGTCTATATACTACCCCAGCCTGCACCTATACTGCCCTAGCCTGTCCATGTACTACCCTTGCCTGTCTATATACTACCCTAGCCTGTCCATATACTACACTAGCCTGTCCATATACTACACTAGCCTGTCTATATACTACCCCAGCCTATCCATATATTACCTTAGCCCGCCCCTTGGAATTGAACATAATGGTATGTCATACAATTTTGCATATAAACAAGGTGCTGTTGCATGTAAATCTGGCTTCCTGATAAATGTTATTTTAGTTTTAATTATGATGATATAAAATAATGGATGTGGGGACCTTTTGGTGGCCGTGATTTTTTTTTTTTTTGGAGGGGGCAGCAATTCATCCTTGGACCCAGGCAGCACAATGTCTTGGGCCAGCCCTGCTGGCCTTTGAACTTAGGTACTGTAAGCCTGCTTGAAAGGCCCAATAAGGGGGCTTTTGCATAAGCCAGTTTCCTTACTATAAAAAAATGGGTCCTCAGCAGCCATATTGAAAATGTATTTTATCTGTGATCGGGAAAGCATAGAATATGATGCTGATAAAGTGCATAGGGCCACATTGGTGTAGGGCTTGAGGGCACTGTCTAGTCTCTAGCTTAACATTTTCTTTCAGAGGGCATGTGACAGGGTCATTTAAAGGCAGCAGATTGTGAAAGATAGGAGCAGAGCACTGTCACCCCATAATAAAAAAGGGGTTAATTTACTAAAGGCAAATGGACTGTGCACATTGCAAGTGCAGTTGTACTCTGCAAGGGCATTTGCAAGGGCATTTGCTGCAGAACATAGTAAATGAGGGGAAGCTCTGCTGACTTCCATTATCCAATCATGTGCAAGCAAAAATTCTTTCCTTGCATGCAGTTGGGTATTCCTTGCAAATTTAAAGCCTCACCTCATTTACTAAGCTTTGGAGCAAATGTCCTTGCAGAGTGCAATTGAACAGTCTATTTGCCTTTAGTAAATCAACCCCATGGTGTCCAAACAAGGACATTTATATCAGTATTATTGCCTGTTATGTTAATGAAAACAAATGATTTAAATAAAAATAGGCATTCCCAGTGATAGTATGTTGAAACTTATATGAGAATTTAGTGGTTTGGCTTACTTCTACTTTAACAAATTATGCTTGAGTTCTTTTCATTTCAGTACGGGGATATATTTTCCTATGTGTCCTACCTGTGTGCACAGATCTGTACACCAGGAAATCATTTTAAGGACCAACATCTGTTTGCAACAACTGTTTGATAACTATATCTTCAATTGGCAACACCCTAGCTTCCCTAGTTTCCCTTTATTTATTTTTTTATTTTAACTTTTAGCTTGGGGTGATTGGAGTGCATGAGGCAGTTAAGGACAGTTTGTTCAAGGGCTGCCTTTTTTGTGGCACCTCACGGCATCCCTTTGAAAAAAATAAAAATGTAAATTCACTTTGCACCCAGAACACTGTACATCCTTACCCCAATTGCATCTCAATACGCTGCTGTATGCTCATATACCAATTTTGGGGTTGATTTACTAATGGCAAATAGTTTGTGTATTTTGCAAGATTAGTTGCACTCATTTTCCCCAGAGCAAGTGAATAGCAAGCTTCACTTGGTAAAAAAATACCCAATCGGGTGCAAGTAAAAATAGGAATAAAACATTTTTGTTTGCACATGATTGGATGATGGAAATCAGCAGAGCTTTAACACATTCACTAAGCTCTGGGGAAAATGAGTGCAACTGCACTTAGTGCACAGTCTATTTGCCTTTAGTAAATCAAGTCCAACATGTCTGGTGTTTTCTTTTTCCTATTCAATATTTTTATTGGGTTTTTGCTAAGTAATAATGACAATTGAAAGTGGCATTGTCAGTCACTTCACTACATCCTGCATAATGAATGGGGGTGAAAAAAAAAACTGATTCCGAAGATTTTAGGAAGTGAAGACAAAATAGGATTCTAGGCTTATTTTTTTTTTTTTTTTGTTGCTGCTACATGCGCTTTCCCCTGTGTTGTGAAAGGGTGAGCATCATATGGCTGTAGACTCCCCCCTGCAGCTATGCCTCCAGTGCCATGACTATTGTAGACATTCATGGCCTCTGCTGTGTGCAGCCTGATAGCCAAGTTAATACCAAAAATACAATAAATAAATACATAAATGGAAATTAAATAAATAAACATAACATAAGTAAAGACCAACAAAAAATGAAATTGTGGTTTGAAATTCGCCACTCAACAATCCAGGTCAGGAAATGTCTACTAGATTCTTCTAGGCTAAATGTAAAAAATTGAATCCACAGCCAAATATGTATTTCCAGTGACTGTTTCTGAAAAGCATACTGTTCTGTAATACTACGTGCAGCTTTAAGGCACCCCCGAGCATTGGTACATCTCCTCCATGGCAGTGCCCTTTTTTGATAATACCTTGCATATCAGCCTTGAAAGTGGGCAAAATTTAGTTTCAAGACCAACCCCCCATAGAATAAATGCATCATTATATTTTTTATTTTTTTATTTTTTAATGCAAGCAGTGTAAGTAATTGAATTTGACCTAGTATCAACATCTTGCAGCCATGGCACAGTAAAGCTTAGAGTAGGAGGGGAAAAGGTAGCAAAGGGGTTCATGTGCAGACAACAAGCATGCTGGCAGGTGGAGAAAGCAGAGGGATAAGCTTGTTACTGTGCTGTTTCTCCTTAACTGTTCAGCCATAGACAGATACATGATAACCTGGGCTCAGAGGAAGCGGGTTGAATGATGCTGACTGTCATAAGGTGGAGGACATTTTGATGTAGAAAAAAGTACTTTGGAGGACATTTCTGGATTGAAGGTGATTACTGCAACAAAAAAATATTTTTTAATCTTTTATTAATCCAATATTTGTTGTTACTGGAACACTGCTTTAAGTAGTTTTTCTACAGATATACTATTTTTGTGAACGGCTTTAGGGTTTTTTTTTTGCATTTTGTTTCTGGTTTATGGGTCCTTTAATCTCTTTCTGTGCACGTTGTGTTTTACCTTTGGCAGCCCTTTAGTATGAAGATTGCAAGCCTCCAGCACTACAAATAATGTTTATCATATGATATTTTTATTACTGTGTTTCTTTTGCACTTCCCTGTATGACTCCGGGAAATTATATGCTCCAGAATACACCAGAGCTATGTAAATATGTTAATAATAAAACTGCATAATGTGGACTTTTGCTTTTGTATTACAGTCACATAGTCTGTGTGTGGAGCTGGGAGATAAGTAGGTGAAACTAACACTGCAAATCTGGAGAAATATGGGACCCTTCTGCCTGTCTTCCCTTTCAGATCACACTTTGAGTTCAATTCAATCAAGGCACAAATATGCTGCCGTACACTAGAAATTATGCAATGTATTATGCAAGGTAAAAATCCAGGCTCTCAGAAATTAATGTATTTGGCTTGGGTATTTATTAAAGCAAAAGCACAAATCTCAAAATAGTGTGCCATTTCATTAATAAATATGTTATTTAGTATTATATCAAACAGCCAAGCTCAGCAATTAAATTATGCTTGCTAGATACTCACTGCCTGAAGTGCTATTACGTTGACATATGAGCATACAAGCTATCAGCCCACAACATTTATAGGATAGTGTGTGATCCAGTAAAGGAAAGCTTATGCAATATTTTATGGTTAACCAAAATGGATAATCACTCACATGACATAAGTAACCCTTTAGTCAACATTAATTAAACCATGTCATCTACTCTACTTTTCGTAGAAGTCTACATACTGTATAAGGAGCACCAATGAACAGAAAATATTTTTTTCTTCTGAACCTCAAAATCCTTGCTGCCCTGGTATTAATTAAGGCAATCAAAGCAGAGTTCCACCCAAAAGTGGAACTTCTACTTATCTGATTCCTCCCCCCTCCGGTGCCATGTTTGGCACCTTTCGGGGTAGCGAGTACCTGTTTTTGACAGGTACTCTGTCCCCACTTCCATCAGACCTCGCCGCAGCGAGGTACGTCATAAGTTCAGCCCCCTTCCTCCTCCCTCCTCCTTCCCCTGCTGCTGGGCTATAAGAGAGTGCAGTTCACTTCGCACAAGTTCAGTAGGGACCTGGCCGTGAAGCCGCAAGGCTTCACTACCGGGTTCTCTTACCGGCAATGGCGGCGGCAGCACCCGACAGCCGATAAAAACATTGGCTGGGGTGCTGACATTGCTGGATTTGAGGACATGTAAGTGTCCTTATATTAAAAGTCTACAGTATGTGTAGCTGCTGAATTTTAATTTTTGGAGGGGTAGGCCAGAACACTGCTTTAAGCTACCATGGTCATGTGCTGGCACAGCCTCCTGCTCCTTACATTTGATCAGTATGGTAAACCATAACAGAGATGTGCCAATAGGGAGGCCAGGAAGATTGGAGAAAAAAGGTTTTGGCACATAACCATAGTCTTATGGTTATTACAAATGCATTTAGACGTGTTTAGGTGCATCAAGCTTTTGGGCATTGATTTATTCCATTGGCCACAATATTAATTTATTCTGGCCAATGAAATTAATGAATATTCAAGTGTTAAAGGACAAGTTTACCTTTTGTAACATGTTACACCCATATTCATGGGGTAACATGTAACATGTTACAATTGCACCCCCCTCCCCCCCATCCCTGATCCTCCATTTTGGCAGTAAGCCAGGGATCTTCTCGCTCTGCTCCCTGTCACAATCTAAAAAAAAACACACGGCTGTGCGGGGCTCCGCCCGCCCGGCCACATCATTCATTCACAATGTTCTGTGAATGAGGGGAAAAAGGGGGTAATCAGTTTTAAGCCCCCCTTTAATTAATTTCAATAGGGACAATTTGATAGGTCTGGCAAGGCCAGGTGTTTTGAGAAATTTCTGGAATATCTGGGAGATCTTTATGAATAGGTAAATTTAAGGACATATGACCCTCTTAGAATCTTCCAGAAATCTGGGATGCCCTATAAAAATGGGGCTGTCAGTGGGGTGTTTGCCAGTCTGCAGAGAGGACCCACCGGAGGAGTTCCCCACTCACCCCTACCTTGTTGTGGCCTGTATATGTGGTGGGTGTTTTAAATACAAAAGGGGACAGGTAAGAACAAATTTAATTTTAATGCTATGGCAGCTCGAGTCCTATTGGCTGAGCTGATTGGCTTAAATTTGATGGTTTTGGATTAATTGATTTATGCTTATAGTGACATGTCCTAAAATTGTAAGTTATATAAACAATAAATAAAGCTGCGTTAATCGAAATTTGTGGTGTTGTGTATTGTTTACATGGAGGTTTTATATACCACCTACAATAGGGGGTGACCAGACATCCCGATTTCCGGGGACAGTCCGCGGACTGAGTACACTGTCCCCGGACTAAGTCTGTCCCTGGATCGAATTTGAATAGGGGTTTGGGCAATTTCAAAGGCAGTCAGTGCAGAATTTAAAAAAAGAAAAAAAGAATTACACACCCCGCTCCGCTGCTCCTACTAGTTTAGGGAGGTGTATTTTTCCATTATCTGTGCCTCTTTCTGATGATCATGTGCTGGTTATAGCAGAGGGCTATTTCTTCAGTTTCGGGCGCATGCCCATTCCACTCCCGCTCACATGTTCTTCTGCCTAGGCTCAAGTCCCAGCCAGCCGCCTGCCTGCTTATCTTCTTGCCACCCCCAGTGGAGTAATCTTCCTCCACTCAGCTCCACTCCCCTCCCAGTAGTAGCCGGGGCCTGGAGAGTGAGACTTGAGAGGCTGTGAGGCGGGTGGCAGAGGCGACAGGTGGAGAAAGGCAGCTGAGCTCAGCTGTCCAGCAGCAGGAACAGGGGGAAGCGGATCCGATCATGGGGCTGCCAGTGCTTTCAAGGCTTCAACACCGATGTGCTTTGGGGGTGTCTGTGAATAGACTACATTGCACTGTGTCTGTCTCCCTGGCATAATGGATGGTATCATAACTCACGGGCAGAAGGCACACTATCATGGCTCTTGCTGGCAGTGCACTGTCACAGTGTGTCACATAACATGGCTGCTAGGTGCTGATTTTGATAACTTATTGGTCAAAAGTATCAGCACCCAGCAACCATGTCATGTGACGCACTGTGACAGTACCAGCCAGAGCCATGATAGAGTGCCTGCTGCCTGTGTGTTATCATAATGCTGATGATCTTAACCAGTTGCCAACCGCTCCATAGCAGATTTACTGCTACAGGGCAGTCATGCTGCGCAGAATCATATATATACAGTTACGAATCAAAATTCAGCCAAAATGTTTGTTATTCGGAGATTTGGATGTATCAGAATTTCCAAATCACAATAGTAATGAATTTCAACGAATCTAAAATATTTTATAATGAAACCAATGATCTAAATTGGAATTTGAAATGGTAGCAAACAATAAATACAGTAAGGTATAAAAGGGAAATGATAGGAAAGGAAAGGAAAGGAAAGGAAAGGAAAGGAAAGGAAAGGAAAGGAAAGGAAAGGAAAGGAAAGGAAAGGAAAGGAAAGGAGAATAGAATGGAAAATAAAGGAATAGAGTAGAACAGAACTGAAAAGAATAAAACAGAATAAAACAGACATGGGATAGAAAATAAATGAATAGTATAAAATAAAAAAGAATAAAACTGAATAGAATAGAATATAAAGGAACATAATAATTTATAATGAAACAAATGTTCCAAATTTGAATATGAATTTGAAATGGAAACAAACAAATACAGTAAGGTACAAAAGTGAAATAAGATGATGATTCCTAAGTAGAATGCTTGAGAGAAAATAAAAGAATAGAAAAATAGAATAGAACAGAAAGGAATAGAATGGAAAAGAATAGAAACGAAAATAAAGAAATGGGATAGAACAGAACAGAATAGAATAGAATAAAACAGATATGGTATAGAAAATAAAAGAATATTATAGAATGTAAAATAATAAAACAGAATAGAGTAGAATAGAATATAAAGGAGTATAACAATTTATAATGAAACAAATGATTCCAATGGAAACAAACAAATACAGTAAGGTATAAAAGTGAAATAAAATGATAATTCCTACTTAGAATGCTTGAAAAGAAGAAAATAAAAGAAAAAAAAAAGAATAAAATATAATAAAAAATATAATAGAATAGAACAGAAAAGACTAGAATAGAATAGAAAATAGAGGAACAGAATAGAACAGAACACAACAGAAAAGAATAAAAGAGAATAGAAAAGAATAAAAGAGAATAGAAAAGAATACAACAGAAATTGAATAGAAAATAAATTAATAGTATAGAATAGAAAAGAATAAAACAGAATAGAATATAAAGGAATTGACTAGAATAGAATATATTCTATTCTGTTCTTTTCTATTTTATTCTATTATATTTGTTTCTTTCCTTTTCTTTTCCAAGGTCTATTTTTTCTATTCTATTACAGCAGCCTAAGTAGGAACTATCATCTTATTTCACTTTTATACCTTACTGTTCTTATTGCAATATGTTTCCATTTTGAATTCAAATTAATTTGAAAATAATGAATATACTAAATTAATCTGAATATATGAAACAGATTCCTAAAATGAATCATTCTAACATAACAAATATGATTAACTTAGCAAACAAATTTGAAGCAAAGCAAAACAAATGTTTCCGTCATGCACGCATAGGTGTGTGCAGCCTATTGCATTAGGGTGCGCAACCCAAAGCTCAAACACACATGCCTTTCTCTGCAGCCTCAGCTGCACGGGACAGTGAATGAATAGGAAGTGCTCTGTGCTGAGTGGCTTCCTGTTCATTCACAAACTAAAGCATACTAAACACAGTCTACTATGCTTCAGTTATGAATGAACATAATGAGTGAGTGTGTTCATTTAGAAAAGGAAGGGGCCAGTAAATTACATATTGATTAGCCACTCTCCATCTTGAAACATCCCCTGCAGCAGCCGGGGGAAGAGGAGAGGGAAGGAGGAAAGCCAGCAGCACTGTGGTGAGGAGGGCACAACATGGGGGTAAGCCTGGGCAGTAGGGGGCATCAGCACCACACAGTGATTAGGGTGCGCCCAGGCACACCCCCCTTCGCACGCCTATGCATGCATGTCTCTATATATTATTATTTTGTTTTAGAGTTTAGATACCCTTCAGGTGGTGGTACCATACGTCTCCTGCCCCTACAACCCTCCAGATGCCCCTCTGGCATGCCTCTGCGTTGTAAAGATAAAAGGTCATATTGGTCTGTGATAACCGTCTCGGTCAGAACAGATATGTATAATAGTTCAGTAGTTCTTGCCTTGCAGACTGTTATGGGCCTTGTTTTGTAAGCTCTGAAAGGGGATCTATCAGCCAGTTCCCATAAACAGATTTCTCTAAGTTTGCTCGACAGGAAGATAGCAGATTATAAATTATACAGCATTTATAATCATGAAAACATCTGTTGTAGGAGAATTCCAGTGTCTCAGGCCAGCTCAAGGCTCCAGGACACAGTGTGAAGGGACTGCTCCAATCAGCACCTGTCTGCTCCCATATTCTATTTGATTTTTATGATCTTTGACACCAGCCTTCACAACAGATGATCTATCTGCACGTCTGCCGAGCTGCCTTTTTTTTTTTGGCTGACTGCTGCTGACTCGAACTTTGCCTGCCATTAGTTGTAGAGACATGAACTATGGTCTGTATAGTCTAGCACCGTATTGTCACATGTACAGTGCATGATAGCAGGAATCAAGTTCATCAACCTTTTCTGAACTCATCTATTCCTTTGTTTAAGCAGATCTTCACAAAAAAACAAATTTTGGGTGAGGTTTAAGTCCATAAAATAAGGAAAATCATAGATGTCTTCGATTTTCCATTTTCATTTTCATTTGGCATCATTCATGAAGTTACCTACATTTGATTATTTTTATGTTCCATAAGAAGGTTATCATTTTATTAATCAATTATAGTGTTGAGCGAACCCGGACTGTAACGTTCGGGTCCGTACCTAACTTTGGGGTGTCCGGGACCCGGACCCGAACACGGACATTTCAAAAAACATTCGGGTTCGGGTTCTGGGTTCTGGTAGTTGATCACGCATGTTGAATAGCTGCAGGGCAGAGAAGCCATCACAGCCATGCCTACTAATGGCATGGATGTGATTGGCCAGTGCATCATGTGACCCAGCCTCTATATGAGGCTGGAGTCACAGTGCTGCATGTCGCATGCTCTTGGGTTTGTGTAGGGAGTAGTGTTGAGCGAACCCGGACTGTAACGTTCGGGTCCGTACCGAACTTTCGGGTGTCCGTGGCACGGACCCGGACCCGGACATTTCAAAAATCGTTCGGGTTCGGTCCGGGGTTCTGCTATTTTACTCCACGTGTTGAGAAGCTGCAGGGCAGCCAATCAACAAGCGTTTCACTAGTTTGCCCTTAGAAGCCATCACAGCCATGCCTACTAATGGCATGGCTGTGATTGGCCGGTGCATCATGTGACCCAGCCTCTTTATAAGCTGGAGTCACAGTGCTGCAGTCACATGCTCCTTGGGTTAGTATAGGGAAAGGTAGCTGACGGCGTGAGGGACAGATTTTAGCCATTTTAAGACCTGATCCTGCATCCTGAGATAGATTACTTTACTACTGCTGTCTGTGCTGTTGCTCTGAGGACAGATAGCAGAAATTAGAGATTTCACATACCGCTGCTTTGAGTTGCAGATCAAGCTCTGCATAGAACAATCTGATCGTAGAGCACGATCGTAGCGATCGTTGTTCT
>BLSH010366113.1:581235-592906 GCA_018402905.1 Glandirana rugosa
ATCATCATTAGAGTCCTACGTCCTAGTCTACAATTTTACAGACGTTAGACAGTGAGTGTTTTTGTGGCCGTCGAAGGAGAGGGATGATCTCAACTCGCTTGTGGACCTTCAAGCCCAAGACGACCAGGCAGGCTTGAAGCCCTGTTTCAGGCCCAGGCCCAGGCCTGCCTTGGGCTTGCTAGCGTGCCTGTTGCTTGGGGTAACTTTAGTTACCCCTGGGTTTGAAAATCCGTGTTTTTACCGACATCCTTTCAGGACCTTTCGGGGTCTCCCGACGTTTTCCTTCATTTTACCCCCATTCCCATCCCGTTCGCGGGATGTTTTTTTACCCCTGTCCGTGCGATCGTTCGGGTTCCGTCCGGACCCGGACCCGGACTTTGTCCCGAAGTTCGGACGGACCAGCAGAACCCGAACTTCCAGGTGTTCGCTCAACTCTAGTAGGGAGAGGAAGCTGCCGGTGTTTTTGTGAGTGACAGATTGCAGACATTTTAACATCTGATCCTGCATCCTGAGATTACTACTACTGTTGCTCTGAGGGACAGATTGCAGAAATTTGAGATTTTACATACTGCTGCTTTGAGTGACAGATTGCAGATGAAACCCTTCATAACACAACGATTGTTTCGATCGTACACAATGATCAGATTGTGGGAGTAATTTGAGATTTCACATACTGCTGCTTTGAGCGATCTGACTGCACTAGGTAGAGGCTTCTGCTTAGAGGGACAGATTATTGTTCAAAAATCATCTCCTAGTTCTAAAGGGAGAGGTTCTAGCTGCAGCTGTAAGTGACACATTATTGTTCAAAAATCATCTCCTAGTTTATTTATTTAATTTATTTTCCCTATCCCCATTTTTTTGTAGGGCACTTGCCCTACTCTTTCCCCCATTTACTTCCTTTTGCAGCCCTCTAGCACTTGCCAGGACTTTGTTACAGCCATTTTTGTGCCTAAAAGTTTGGGTCCCCATTGACTTCAATGGGGTTCGGGGTCCGGGATAACGTTCGGGCAACGTTTGGTGCCGAACCCAGACTTTTTCCCAAAGTTCATTCGGACTCTCCGAACCCGAACGTCCAGGTGTTCGCTCAACTCTAATCAATTACCAATTATTTAGACAGGACACTTTGATTAAGAATGTACCAATAACATTTGAAAGTATTATTCCACAAATAACGAAATAACCAGTGCAAATTCACTCCATGCTTGGAAAAATAATTTCCTATCTTAAAAAGAATGGAATTTTTCCACGAAAGAAGGTTAATCAGCGACACACTGATGACGTACAAGAAGGTTGAGTTTTTTTCCATCAATAGCCACAGTCGTAGTGCCTGCCAAGAGACTGCACACCTTGACGCGTTTCACCACATTGGACTTTGTCATAAACCTTTATGACTAAGCCCAGTGCTGTGAAACTTGTTATTGTGGGTGGTCTTGTGGCAGGACTACGGCTGTGGCTATTGCTGGAATAAACCTCAACCTTCTTGTACGTCATCAGTGTGTCGCTGATTAACCTTCTTTTGATGTATGCTTGGAGTAGGACAGGGATCTTTCAGCTTGCACCTAGTGGAGATGCATGACTCCAGTGGAAGGTAGCTGCATGTTAAGACTGGAATCTTGGGTTTAAACTGGAGCATTGTTCCTCTATAAATGTAACGCTTTGCACCCAGAGTTTTTTTATGTACTTTGTACAGTTCCATATTACTTTTTTGGTCAAGGGATGCAACTCTATACAGAATGTGGATGGGATTCTATTGAACATCGTGAGATATTAGTTTAGGTGTAGCTGATGAAGCGTCCACAGAAGCTAAAAGAAACTAAATGGACCTTGCCCTGTTTTCTTCCTTCGATGTATATCATAGCTTCCCACTGAGTACAGGCTGAACCCTATCTGCATTGTGTGTATTTCATTAACATCGAATGTAACGCTGAGTAAATGTACTGTGTTGCAATTAGAAACAGCAATAGATTTTAGGCAAATAAAATCGCAGGAACCTGTATCACTGAACCAGGCCATGATTTTCCAGTGCTGAAATCTCAAATCACTTGTTTACTCAATGTAACTGCAGTTTCTTGTTTTCTCTTGAAGAACTTGAAATCTATAAAACTCAGGGCCAGATTTCAAAAGGTTCAACCTCATTTTACTTAAAGCAGAGTTCCACCCTATTAAAAGCCAGCAGCTACAAAAAGTGTAGCTGCTGACTTTTAATAATTGGACACTCACCTGTCCCAGGCTCCATTGATGCAGCCGCCCAGGCTTAGCTCTTCTCCCCCCCCCCCCTCGGCAGCGCTGGCATCACAAGTGTGGGCGCCTGGCTTTGGCTTCAAAGCCTGGCGCGCACTGCGCATGCGCGAGTCGTGCTGCGCACTGTGAATGGCTGGTGTATCTTCTGTGACCTGTGATGTGTCCCAGAAGATCGCCGGATGGGAGGGGGGAACTTCCTTCTGGCTCCGCAGCACCAGGACAGGAAGTGGGACCTGGGACCCCCCAAAAAATGACATGCCAATTGTGGCATGTCAGGGGGTCACCTTCCCTTAAAGCGGAATTTCCTCTTTTGGGTGGAACTCCGCTTTAACCATGAGCACTGACTGCACAGATCTGTGCATCTTATGGAAAAGAAAAAGTGTAACAACCCTTATAATTTCTTGGATATCTAAGTACATCCAAAATTCCAATTGTTCTTTCCATTTTAAATAAAATAGGGAAGGGTTGGAATCCCTGTCAGGTTTTTATTGCTATCTGTGTTTCCCCTTTTGGAGATTCACCCTCTCCATTTGTCTTTATGGCAGTTGTCATTGGGATTAAATAATTGTGTGAAATCCAACATTTTGAGTTGCCACAGGAATAGGAATCAAGGGTTAATCTTTCAGTGGGGACAACGATTCCAGTAGCAACTGAAGAGTTCCCTTCCTTTGAAAAGAACTGCTTTCATGTGTGCCATGATCAGAGCTTTTTTTCTGAGAGGATGGGTGCAGGAACTCCTCCTTTCTGAGTCACCCCTTATCTCTGTCCTCTACCCACCTCTGGGCACCTTACCTTGGTTCCCCCTCTTATCTAGAGAACACAGAAAAGTATAATTTTTTGGTGATAAGTAGTATGGAATTTTCTAATGAAAGGCAGTAAAATAGGTCCCCTGCAGCCAGCAACAGTAAATCCACACAGCAAAATAGCAACAATAGATTTGTCAGCAACTATCGATCCCCAGTAACTATAGATCACCCAGCAACAATAGATCCCCTTAGCAACAATACATTTCCCCGGCAACAATACATCCCTCCCAGCAACTATAAATCCCTTAGCAACAATAGATTCCTTCAGCAACAACAGATCTCCCTAGCAACAATATATTCCTCCCAGCAGCAATAGATCCCCCACAAGAAAATACCCCCCCCCCCACAACAATAGATACACCTCAGCAACAATAGATCTCCCAGTATCCAGCATCAATAGACCTTCCAGCAGCCAGTAACAATAAACCACTCCCTCAACAGTAACTCTCTTACATCAACAATGGTCCCCCCAGCAACAATAGATCTCCACATTAACAATAAATCTCCCCAGTAACAATAGATCCCTCAAGAAACTATAGATGCCCCTGAAACAATAGATCCCCTCGGTAACAACAGATCTCCCCAGCAATAATAGATTCATCCCAGCAACAATATTTCCCATCACAAGAAAATACCCCAGCTACATTAGATCTCCCAGTATCAAGCATCAATAGACTCTCCAGCAGCCAGCAACAATAGACTTCTCCCTCAACAGAACATCTCTCCTATCAACAATTAATCTCCCCCCCAGAAACAATAGATTCTCCCACCAGCAGCAATAAAGCTCCCCAGCAACAAAAGATCCCCCCAGTGGCAATTGAGCCCCCAGCAGCCAGCATCAATAGACCCTGTAGCACATCCCAGCACCCCTTGACATATACACTATATTGTCAAAAGTATTGAGGCGCCTGCCTTTACACGCTCGTGAACTTTAATGGCATCCCAGTCTTAGTCTGTAGGGTTCAATATTGAGTTGGCCCATCCCTTGCAGCTATTACAGCTTCAACTCTTCTGGGAAGGCTGTCCACAAGGTTTAGGAGTGTCTATGGGAATGTTTGACCATTCTTCCAGAAGTGCATTTGTGAGATCAAGCACTGATCGAGAAGGCCTGGTTCGCAGTCTCCAATCTAATTAATCCCAAAAGTGTTCTATGGGGTTGAGGTCAGGCCAGTCAAGTTCCTCCAGCCCAAACTCGCTCATCCATGTCTTTATGGACCTTGCTTTGTGCACTGGTGTGCAGTCATGTTGGAACAGGAAGGGGCCATTCCCAAACTTTTCCCACAAAGTTGGGAGCATAAAATTGCTCAAAATTACTTGGTATGCTGATGCCTTAAGAGTTCCCTTCACTGGAACTAAGGGGCCAAGCCCAACCCCTGAAAAACAACCCCACGCCATAATCCCCCCTCCACCAAATGATTTGGACCAGTACACAAAGCATGGTCCATAAAGACATGGATGAGTGAGTTTGGGATGGAGGAACTTAATTGGTCTGCACAGAGTCCTGACCTCAAACCGAAAGAACACCTTTAAGATAAATTAGAGTGTAGACTGCTAGCCAGGCCTTCTCGTCCACATCAGTGCCTGACCTCACAAATTAATTTCTGGATGAATGGTCAAACATTTCCATAGACACACTCCTAAACCTTGTGGACAGCCTTCCCAGAAGAGTTGAAGCTGTTATAGCTGCAAATGGTGGCCAACTCAGTATTGAACACTACGGACTAAGACTGGGATGCCATTAAAGTTCATGTGCGTGTAAAGGCAGGTGTCCCAATACTTTTGACAATATAGTGTACATTCAGTGCTGGAAGTACCAAAACTGAGTTCCTCCACTTTCCTGCTGAAAAAAAGCCCTGGTCATGATACAGGAAGAGAAGGAAAATTTCTACAAAGTGACACAGACAGTAAAAACCCGACAGTGGTTTAACCCTCCCTTTTCTATCCAAAGCGAAAAGACAAAATTTGGGGATTTAAAGTTAGGATTATTGAACAGCACTAACTGTAAGAATAGTAATTACACAAACTGAAGTCTGCACCCCTACAAATCTGATAAATCAACTTATCTTACCTTCCTAAAGTGAAAAAAGCAGTCAATCATTTTTTTCCTATCAGGGTTGAGGATTGTGATGTTAGGTTTTATGAAGTCAACTGAACTCTGAGTTTATATTAGTGAAATAGATTTGAGGTCAGGGCCACCTTAATGCATGGGCACCCCTGGGCACTGCCCAGGGGCCCCAGGTGGATGGGGGGCCCGTGACAATCTTGCAAAACATCATACTTGACAACCATCCCGGATTTGCTGGGACATTCACGCCTTTTACTAAGCTGTTCCAGGATGGCAGCGCCCAGGGCAGCATTCCAGATCCTGTACAGTGCCCTGCTGATACCAGTATTGAACCCTTCTGCTTCCCCCCTGTACTGTGCCCTTTGTGTTGATTAGTCTTTGATTTATGGCTTGTTTTATTATTGCTTAAAATCAATTTTATTAAAAGTACTAATAAATATATGTTTATTTCTATCAACGATTTATACTTTAATTCTTGAGAGTAGGTACACAAATTGGGGCAGGCTGTATTACTTTGCCCAGGGGCCCATGATGATATTAAGACAGCCCTGTTTGAGGTGCATCACAACAAAACGTTTTCAAAGACTTACAGAGTCACAGCTAGAGCTCACAGTCAGCAAAGTTCATGTTTCCTTCTAATTGGAGAGTTCTGAGTCAGCAGGGGCTGTATCAGGCCTCTTCAGAGAGATCACTGCTTTCACACAGAGAGCAAGGGAACAGGCTTTGCTACTGAGACTGTGGCTATTTTCTACGAAAACAATATGTAATACTTTGCATTCCATTAGTTTTAGTGCACTTGTAGGTACCCCCCAGGAATATGCAATTAGCGGACCTCCAGATGTTTCAGAACTACAAGTCCCATGAGGCATAGCAAGACTCTGACAGCCACAAGCATGACACCCAGAGGCAGAGGCATGATGGAGGTCCGCTAATTGCATATCCCTGCGCTGCTCCACTTGACCAAACTCTCCAGCTGGGACCCTAAAGTAAACTTGTCATCCTGGACCTAAGTTGCAAAACAATTCACAAGTCCTGTTGCTCAATGTAGACCCTTATGTTCAACTTGAACCATGGGCCCATATCTAGTAACAAACACTTTAACCACTTCAGCCTCACAAGGATTTCCCACTGTAGGACCAGAGCACTTTTTGCGATTCGGCACTATGTCCCTTTAGCTGACAATTGCGCAGTCGTGCGACGTTGTACCCAAACAAAATTTGCGTCCTTTTTTCCACACAAATAGTGCTTTCTTTTGGTGGTATTTGGTCATCTCTGTGTAATTTCTGATCACCGCTATAAACAAATAAAGCGACAATTTTGCAAAAAAAAAACAATATTTCTTGCTTTTTGCTATAATACAAATCCAAAAATAAAAAATAAAAAAACAAATGTATTCATGAGTTTTGGCCGATTTATATTCTTCCTCATATTTTTGGTAAAAAAAAATTGTAATCGCCATTTATTGATTGGTTCGAGCAAAAGTTTCCGCATTTACAAACCATGAGAATTAATTTCTGGCGTTTTTACATATTTTGGTGGCGATCTGCGATTTTTAGCGGGACTTGGATATTGCAGTGGACATGTCGGACATTTTTTACACTTTTTTGGGACCAATGACATTTTTACAGCGATCATAAATTTAAATATTCATTGATTACTGTATAAATGTCATTGGCAGGAAAGGGGTTAACATGCAGGGGGAGATCTAGGGGTTAACTGTGTTCCCTAGGCGTGTTCTAACTGTGAGGGGGCTGGGCTGCCAGGGCATAAGAAATCTAACTGATCCCAGTGACAGGGATCAGTAGATCTCTTAGATGCCTTCTGTCAGAATGGGGAACCGCCTTGTATACTTTGGTGGTTCCCCGTTCTTTCCCTCTGGCAACTCATCGTGGCTCGCCGGCGGACATCGGGTCTGCCCGAACCACGGGCACACTCCTCCAGAGTGCGGTGGGCACGAGTGCGCACTGCCTAGCAGACTGTCCGGAAATCTATTTACGGCGATTCACAAGACAGCTCCACACTGCCGGTGTGGAAGTGGTTAAGGTTAGTGGTTTAGTGCTGGGAAGAGGTTTAAGATTTAAGGACTTGTTTTAGGGGCTAGACCAACAGAGTGTCATTTAGCCAAGAACCAGCAGAGAGATTATTTCAAGAGGCATTTAGGGCCCTTTCACACCAAACACAGTAGAATGCAGTTGGCTGCAGTTGGATGCATTTTGAACTGTACTCCACCTGCATAGACAGCCAAAAATCAAGGTAGTCCTATGAGCATAGTTCACATCATTGCAGTGTGGTTCAGCACGGTTAAAAAAAGTAGAGTATGCTGCATTTTTATGCACCACAAATGCAGGGAATGGGCTACAAATGCTCTTAAACACACTGCTCCCACACTGTACCATGTCCTTTTAAGCCAAGAAAGCCAACCCAAAAACATATAGAAAAATGCACTGCAAACACAGTGCTAAATGCAGAGCAAAACATGTCGTCAGAAGGGGCGGGGTCATCCATACGTCACCCGGTGGCCCCGCCCTACACTATAAATAAAACGTCAAAACAAAGCCAGCGCAGACGGCAGCAGCCCTCCCATGGAGGAAGAGCTGTGCACGCCATCTGCGGCAATGCATTATGGGGTTCTCCGCGGGCGAATGTTTTGACTTTCATTTCTATTTTAAACTGAATGGGTTGTTTTACAAGGTGATCGTTTACAATCACTTTAATTCTTGTTCTAATGTTATTTGACTACCTAACTGCTAAAAAAAATCCCATATTTTTTCCTCAAGACCTCACCTAAAACCTACCCCCCTATACACAGAAGCCTGTTTCCAACAATAAGTTAACTGAACTCCTAAACACGTACCAAACACTAAAGTAAACCCTGTAATGGGATATATACTTTTCTGCATTGCTGCACCCAGTGGTCACTGTTCTGCTGCAAAAAGCAATGTCCAACAGCTTCATTTACTTCAGTTTTTCCATAATAAATTCATAGGCGAGCAGGGCCCTCTGATCCCTCCAGGATTGATTTGTATTGTAACTGTACTGTCTGTAAAGCACTGTGCAAACTGTTGGCACTATATAAATGCTGTATAATAATAATAAATAATAATAGGTGCAATGTATGCAAAAAATAGGGTGCCCATGGTAGGAATGAATTAAGCATGTTACCTTAAAATTGAATAATACTCAAGAAGAATATTATATTGACATTGTTGGCTTAAAGGCAGTTAGTTCTAGAAACCTTTAAAATGCTAAATTTTGGGTAGCAGCAGATAATTTGATGCATAACTCTTGAATTGATTTGGCCTCTGTCCAGTGTTCTGTAAGCACAGAGGGTGCTGTCAATCACCTTCCATAATAATCCCCATCTGCAGTACTTTGCACAGAGTGCTACACAGGAGAGGTGTGGCCAGGACAGAAATAATAACTGTGGACATGATGCGTTACATTTAGCTCATATGTTTCCTCCATTAATCATGTAAAACCCATGCCAATCTGGAAGAACATCCGCACATAAATCTCCTTCTTACTTCAGCACAGATTTTTTTATACTCATTTTGTTGAAGAATTTTGGAAATAAAGTGAGTGTGTCACAAAAAAAGAAAAATATAGGGTTTCTTTTGTTTTAAATGTACTGAATAGATCACTGACAGGAGATTTCATATTTAGGTGAAATATGGTGACTTTACAGAGACTCAGAGCTGGTAATTCATCTAATGGGTATCCAGTGACAACATCTACTGGCATAAGATCCCATGGTAACCTCCCTCCCTTAGCTTCTTATTGTCAATCTTCAGTGAATCAGTCCACTAAAAAATAAAGAGCTTGAATTTGACTATACACTATGAATCCTATGAATTAGAATGCCTAACCATGTGTATGGTGGAAAAAAAAAAAACATAGATTAAGGTGGTGTTACAGTACAAAATATTAGAGAAAAAAAGTTTGCTGAGGTTGCAACTTCAACAAGGACCCCAAGGGAAAAGGAGACCTAAGTCATGTATCTAATTTATTTCAAGGTTCTCTCTAGATTTTCTGGAGTTACAGAATCATTTGAATATTACTACAATTCACGTTAGTCTCATTAAGCATTCTTCATACCTCACAACTTTCTAAGATGAGAAAGAGGGACAGCTTTTAGCAACAAAGTATTTGAGCAAAGGATACGCCCCTGCCATGTCCTCAGTTACAAAGACCAAAAAAATATTACACAAAACATTATTAGTTAAACCCACAAGTGCTTTTTACCGCTTTGTATACTCTACACTGCTGTTTCTAAATGACAAATGCAATCATTTAGTTCAGCTTTTCTCAACATTTTTGCTTTAGAGGAACCCTTAGTTTTCAAGTCTTAGGGAACCCCATTGGGGACCATGAGAAAAATGCCCTTTTTTCAGTGGCATCAGAATGCCATCCTAAAAAAGATCACTGTGTCATGCAGCTGGCTTTGTGAAGTTACATTGGTACCAGGATTATGCAGGCACCATCACGTGGAAGGTCATTCAGCCAGAGCTCAATAAACCTCTAACAACTTATGGAGAAACCTTGGCGGTTCCCTAGAACCTTAGCTGAGAATGGCTGATTTAGATGTTGAATGAAAGGTAGTAAAACATTTTTGATAGTTAAATAATATTTTTCTTCATAAAGATCTGCAAATCATACTGAAAGGGAACAACTAAAGAGGAAGATGAGAGAGAGAGTTATGGTTCCAAAATGAAAACTATGATTCTAATTTTACTATGCATTCTGGCCTTATATGAAATTGGTGTATAGGAAAAAAAGAGAGAGATTTGTGGGTATGCAAAATTGTTGTTGTCAATAGGCTAGTTAACTAAAGGTTGCCTCAAACAAAGCTGTTTGGCGAACTTCTAGAAGTCCGGGTTTTGCTGGTTCGGCCGAACTTCGGGACAAAGTCCGGGTTCGGGTCCGGACAGAACCCGAACTTTGTCCCAGACCCCGAACCCCATTGAAATCAATGGGGACCCGAACTTTTAGGCACAAAAATGGCTGTAAAATAGTCCTGGAAAGTCCTAGAGGTCTGCAAAAGGAAAGAAATTGGGGTAAGGGTGGGACAAGTGGCCTACAAAGAAATGGGGACAGGGAAATAACTTTAAATATTAAAAAAATAAATAAAAGCATAAAATAAGCAAAAATGGAGGTGAATGTGGATCATCTTCAAACTGGGTCTGAAAAGTATTAATTAACGGTAGAGGCCATATAACTGTTCTAAAATCATCTTCAAACTGTGTCAAAAAAGTATAAGTAAGCCGGGAGAACCCATATCACTGTTCTGCAAATATCTGGAAAATGTGTGTGTCACTTTAAATGAAACCGGGAAAAAGTGAACATCTGTTCTGCAAACATCTTTAAAGTCTGTGTGTCACTTTAAATATAACCGGGAATAAGTGAACATCTGTTCTGCAAACATTTTTAAAGTCTGCGTGTCACTTTAAATATAACCGGGAATAAGTGAACATCTGTTCTGCAAACATCTTTAAAGTCTGTGTGTCACTTTAAATATAACCGGGAATAAGTGAGCATCTGTTCTGCAAACATCTCTAAAATCTGTGTGCCACTTTAAATATAACCGGGAATAAGTGAACATCTTTTCTGCAAACATCTTTAAAGTCTGTGTGTCACTTTAAATGAAACCGGGAATAAGTGAACATCTGTTCTGCACACGTCTGTAAACTGTGCGTGTCACTTTAAATGAAACCGGGAATAAGTGAACATCTGTTCTGCACACATCTGTAAACTGTTTAGAACACTTTACCTAAAACCGGGAGGAACCATACACCTGTTCTGTGAACATCTGGAATCTGTGTGTGAAACTACAGCATAGAGAAGAACAGGCATATTTCACACATATGAGAAGTGTTCTTCTCTATGCTGTAGTTTCACACACAGATTGCAGATGTTTGAAGAACAGTGATATCATACCACTGTTCTTCAAACATCTGCAAACTGTGTGTGAAGAGCGAAACCATATACATGTTCTTCTCTATGCTGTAGTTTAACACACAGACTGCAGATGTTTGAAGAACAGTGATATCATATCACTGTTCTTCAAACATCTGCAAACTGTGTGTGAAGAGCGAAACCATATGCCTGTTCTTCTCTATGCTGTAGTTTCACACGCAGATTCCAGATGTTTGAAGAACAGTGATATAATATCACTGTTCTTCAAACATCTGGAAACTGTGTGTGAAGAGCGAAACCATATGCCTGTTCTTCTCTATGCTGTAGTTTCACACACAGATTCCAGATGTTCACAGAACAGGTGTATGGTTCCTCCCGGTTTTAGGTAAAGTGTTCTAAACTGTTTCCAGATGTTTGAAGAACAGGTGTATGGTTCCTCCCGGTTTTAGGTAAAGTGTTCTAAACAGTTTACAGATGTGTGCAGAACAGATGTTCACTTATTCCCGGTTTCATTTAAAGTGACACACACAGTTTACAGAGGTGTGCAGAACAGATGTTCACTTATTCCCGGTTTCATTTAAAGTGACACACAGACTTTAAAGATGTTTGCAGAACAGATGTTCACTTATTCCCGGTTATATTTAAA
>BLSH010366113.1:604356-616917 GCA_018402905.1 Glandirana rugosa
AGAACATAACAGAAGTAAGAGATGTTTGATTGACGGCCGTGTAATTGATTAGCAGTTAGTTTGTAGAGAATGAAGAGAATACAAGATTAGTAAATGTATTTTTTCTGGCTGGTTGTGGTCAACTCTATAGCGTAGTGGTTTATTCCGATACGTTCAAAGCTTACAGCTCCAGGTTCGGATCCTACAGATGTCCTCAGCACGCCTTGCATTGTACACAGCATTATATTTTGAAAATATGTGAAGGCATATTCACCAATTAGCCAATGTGCATCATCAGTTTGATTGCTTCCATACTATGAACATTTGCAATACATGCAATGGTATGTACATATTCATTAATATTATGGTGTGCAATTGGAATAATCACACATTAGTTAATGTGCCGGCAGTTAGTTTGTAGAGAATGAAGACAATACAAGATTAGTAAATGTATTTTTTCTGGCTGGTTGCAGTCAACTCTATAGCGTAGTGGTTTATTCTGATGCGTTCAAAGCTTACAGCTCCAGGTTCGGATCCTACAGATGTACACATTGCATTGTACGCAGCATTATGCTTTCCATTTTGCTGCGGTAGTTCCCATACACTTTTTCAAGCAAATCATGTTCATACAAACCTTCAATGGATTCTGCAGGTTCAAGCCCAAATGGGCGTTATTTTAAAGCGTTGCACGATCGCATATTCGCGATATAGCGAATTAGCCTCAGTGTGTCTAAGTTGGAGCCAATAGCAGAAACGAGGGGATTCATGAGATCTATCCATATGAGACATCTGAGCGATCTGGCTTCCTTATGTGATGTCTACTTACCTCTGCCTGTGTGACTCACTACTGTATGGTATTTGGGTCCACACTTTCTGGTAAGTGTACCCTCATTATTTAAGGTGGTGGGATTGTCAGGCTGGTGACTGTCACTATTTATGGAACCTAACTTCAAGCACTTTCGTTGATTTTGATTTTGCATGGGTACATCATTGGCCATTGTGGACATTTCTTTTATAAACTTTTTATGTACACTAAGTTTTGGGACTTTTTTATTTCTTTTCTACTTGGTTTGTGACATATGCATATATTTATCACCTAATGTAATGATTGTTTAGCGCAGCACTTTCGGATTCTAAAAGAATATACTCCCAAGTAGTGTTGAGCGAACCCAGACTGTAACATTCGGGTCCGTACCGAACTTTGGGGTGTCCGGAACCCGGACCCGAACACGGACATTTCAAAATACATTCGGGTTCGGGTTCTAGGTTCTGGTAGTTGATCACGCATGTTGAATAGCTGCAGGGCAGCCAATCAACAAGCGTTTCACTGGTTTGCCCTTAGAAGCCATCACAGCCATGCCTACTAATGGCATGGCTGTGATTGGCCAGTGCATCATGTGACCCAGCCTCTATATAAGCTGGAGTCACTTGATGCTGCAGTCACATGCTCTCTGAAACTCTGAATAGTATAGGGAGAGGAAGCTGCCAGCGTTTTTTGTGAGGGACGGATTGCAGACATTTTAACATCTGATCCTGCATCCTGAGATTACTACTACTGTTGCCCTGAGGGACAGATTGCAGAAATTTGAGAATCGAGATTTCACATACTGCTGCTTTGAGTGACAGATTGCAGATCAAACCCTGCCTAACACAACGATCGATTCGATCGTACACAATGATCAGATTGTGGGAGTAATTTGAGATTTCACATACTGCTGCTTTGAGTGACAGATTGCAGATCAAACCCTGCCTAACACAACGATCGTTACGACCGTACACAACGATCAGATTGTGGCATCGTACACAATGATCAGATTGTGGCATCGTACACAATGATCAGATTGTGGAAGTAATTTTAGATTTCACATACTGCTGCTTTGAGTGACAGATTGCAGATCAAACCCTGCATTACACAACGATCTGACTGCACTAGGTAGAGGCTTCTGCTTAGAGGGACAGATTATTGTTCAAAAATCATTGCCTACTCCTATAGGGCCAGGTTCCAGCTGTTGCTATAAGTGACACATTATTGTTCAAAAATCATCTCCTAGTTCTAAAGGGAGAGCTTCCAGCTGTTGTTTAGAGGGACAGATTATTGTTCAAAAATCATTGCCTACTCCTATAGGGCCAGGTTCCAGATGTTGCTGTAAGTGACATATTATTGTTCAAAAATCATCTCCTAGTTCTAAAGGGAGAGGTTCTAGCTGTTGCTGTTAGTGACACATTATTGTTCAAAAATCATCTCCTAGTTCTAAAGGGAGAGCTTCCAGCTGTTGGTGTGAGCGGTGCATTTCTTGCACCAAAATAAAAAGTCTGGCTACGTTGATGTTTTCAAAAAAAAACCAAAAGTATTAATTGGTATTAATAAATACTTACATAGGGCTACATAGTACATTTGCGGGCACAATGAGGAGAGCAAATAAGGGACGTGGTCATGGTGCTGCTGGTGATGCTGCTGCTGCTGGTGTTGGTGGTGTTGGTGAACCTCCTGTTGGAAGGAGAGGACGTGGTCGAGGTGTGCCAGCTACACGCACAAGGGAAACACCTTCCTCAGGTAGCCAACAGAACCTTCACCGGTATATGGTAGGCCCGAATGCCCCTCAACGATTGGTGAGGCCAGAACAAGTACAGGCGATAGTAGATTGGGTGGCTGACAATGCCTCCAGTTCCTTCACATTGTCTCCCTCACGGTCCCTTGATGAAAGCTCAGAGTTGGCACCTGAACCCCATGGCCATCTGTCTTTCACCTCAGCCCCTTGTAAATTAGCCAAGCAGTCTGAGCCCCAAGTCCTGCAAGAGACTCTTATGCTTTTTGATGACTCTCCTGGTGTGCTTTCCGTGGGCCATCCATATAGCGCTGCCCCAGAAGTGGAAGACATTGAGTGCACCGATGCCCAACCACTTCTGTTGCAGGATGAGGACATGGAAACACCAGCGCAGCACATCTCTAATGATGATGAAACACAGGTGCCAACTGCTGTAGCTTGCCTCAGTGTGCAGACCGACAAGGAGGGCAGTGGTGAAGGGTGGGTGGAGGATGATGAGGTCATGCGAGTGACGTGTGCAGTTTGGAGAAAGAGGTGGTGGTAACACAGAGGCACCAGCACAGCAAAAGAGGAAGCAGGTTGCAAAAGCGGAGCGAACGTCCCCTAGACAGTAGGCCTGCTACTACCCACCGCACCCAGGGACCTAGCACCCCAAAGGTAGCTCAAAGGCGTTCCCCTGCGTGGCAGTTCTTCAGAAAATGTGCTGACGACAAGACACAAGTGGTTTGCGAGCTGTGCAATGATAGCCTGAGCCGGGGCATAAATGTTCTCAACCTGAGCACAACCCCCATGACCAGGCATCTAAATTCAAGGCACAAGCTGCTTTGGAATAATTACCTCAAAATCCAAGAAAGGTCTCGGCCTCCTCCTGCTTCCTCTTCTGCTGCTGCCTCGGCCTCTTCCTCCACCTCTACAGTGACAGTGTCACCTGCCACCCAGCAAACAGACGATATGACAGCAACGCCACAATGTCCGCCACCGTCCCCAAGCATTTCCACATGGTTCCATGGAAGCTTACAGCTGTCCATCTCCCAAACACTGGAGAGAAAGAGGAAGTACCCCCCTACCCACCCGTGATCCCTGGCCCTGAATGCCAGCATTTCAAAATTCCTGGCCTTTGAAATGCTGTCATTCCGCCTGGTGGACACGGACAGTTTCAAAAACCTGATGGCGGTGGCTATCCCACAGTACGTGGTTCCCAGCCGCCACTACTTTTCCAGGCGAGCCATCCCTTCCCTGCACAAACAAGTTGGGGACAAGATCAAGTGTGATCAACGCTATCTGTGGCAAGGTCCACATAACAACTGATACATGGACCAGTAAGCACGGGCAGGGACGCTATATCTCGCTAACTGCACACTGGGCAAATGTAGTGGTGGGTGGGCCTGAGTCAGCTAGCCATTTGGCGCATGTCCTTCCACCACCGAGGATTGCAGGGCATTTCTCTTTGCCTCCTGTTGCCTCCTCCTCCTACTGCGCTTCCTCCTCCTCGACCACCTACTCATCCGCTCAGCGTAACACCTTCACCACCAACATCAGCACATCCAGGGGGAAACGACAGCAGGCTGTTTTAAAACTGATATGTTTGGGGGATAAACCCCACACTGCGCAGGAGCTGTGGACGGGCATTTAACAACAAACAAATGAGTGATTGTTGCCACTGAGTCTCAAGCCCGACCTGGTGGTGTTCGACAATGGCCAAAATCTCGTAGCGGCTCTAGGCTGAGCCGGTTTGACGCACATTCCTTGCCTGGCACATGTGCTGAATTTGGTGGTACAGAATTATCTAAAAAACTACCCAAATATGTCAGAGCTGCTGCATAAAGTGCGGGCCGTCTGTGCGCACTTTCGGCGTTCTCACCCTGCTGCTGCTCGCCTGTCTGCGCTGCAGCGGAACTTCGGCCTTCCCGCCCACCGCCTCATATGCAACGTGCCCACAAGGTGGAACTCCACCTTGCACATGCTGGAGAGACTGTGCGAGCAGCAGCAGGCAATAGTGGAGTTTCAGCTGCAGCACGCACAGGTCAGTCGCTCTGCGGAACAGCAACACTTCACCACCAATGAGTGGGCCTCCATGCGAGACCTGTGTAGCGTATTGCGGTGTTTTGAGTACTCCACCAACATGGCCAGTGCCGATGACGCTGTTCTCAGCGTTACTATCCCACTTCTATGTCTCCTTGAAAAAACACTTCGGGCCATGATGGAAGAGGATGCGGCACAGGAGAATGAGGAGGAGGAAAAGGGGTCATATCCACGGTTATCAGGCCAGTCATTCGCAAGTGGCTCGGAGGGTGGGTTCCTGCACCAGCATAGGCCAGGTCAAAAATATTCAAGCCAGGGCACAGTTCTGGAGGACGAGGAAGATGAGGAGGAGGAGGAGGAATCGCAGCAGGGTGGCACCCAACGCAGCTCGTGGGCATCACTGGAGCATGACTGGGGGGATACAGAGGACACAGATGATATACCTCCCACAGAGGACAGTTTGTCTTTGCCTCTGGGCAGCCTGGCACACATGGCCAACTACATGTTGCATTGCCTGCGCAATGACAGCCGAGTTGCCCACATTGTAACTTCTTCTGATTACTGGGTGGCCACCCTGCTGGATCCCCATTACAAGGACAACATGCTGTCCTTAATTCCCTCACTGGAGCGTTAGAGGAAGATGCACGACTACAAGCGCAAACTGGTAGAGGCGCTGCTGAGGGCATTCCCAAATGACACCGGGGCTCAGTGGAAGCACAAGGCGAAGGCAGAGGAGGAGGAAGATGCCACCAACGCAGCTGTGCCACCACCAGCACCTCAGAAGGCAGGGTTAGCATGGCAGAAATCTGGAAAAGCTTTGTCAGCAGCCCGCCACAACAAACAGCACCACCAGCCGATAGACAACGTCTTAGCAGGAGGCAGCATTTCAGCAACATGGTGCAATAGTATGTGTGCACACGCCTACACGTACTGACTGATGGGTCTGCCCCATTCAACTTCTGGGTCTCCAAATTGGCCACATGGCCTGAGCTTGCCGTTTATGCCTTGGAGGTGCTGGCCTGCCCTGCAGCCAGTGTATTGTCTGAACGTGTGTTTAGCACGGTAGGGGGCGTTATCACAGACAAGCGCAGCCGTCTGTCCACAGCCAATGTGGACAAGCTAACCTTTATTAAAATGAACCAGGCATGGATCCCACAAGACTTGTCTGTACCTTGTGCAGAATAAACATTTAGACCGGACTCACACAGCCATTGGTATACTTGTTTTTTTGAATAGGCCTCAATATTTTGGGGGCTACCCCAATTATAAACAAACAAAAAAAACAGTGTTGGCTACCTCCTCCTCCTCCTCGACCACCGCCACTGCCACGGTCACGCCCTAGTCAACCTCTAGGTTCCTACTCCACATCCACCCCCCCTTCCCTTTTTTTTTTATTTGATTTTAATTTATTTTCCCTATCCCCATTCTTTTGTAGGGCACTTTCCCTAATCTTACCCCCATTTTACGTCCTTTTGCAGCCCTCTAGCACTTGCCAGGACTTTGTTACAGCCATTTTTGTGCCTAAAAGTTCAAGTCCCCATTGACTTCAATGGGGTTCAGGGTCCGGGATAAAGTTCGGGCAACGTTCGGTGCCGAACTCGGACTTTTTCCCACAGTTCGTTCGGACCCTCCGAACCCGAACGTCCAGGTGTTCGCTCAACTCTACTTCCAAGTGTCCATGGGATATAAATCCCAAAAGACTGTGTTCATCAATAATATTCTTCCAATGTGTCCAGAATGCAAAAAACCTTTGCACACCACGTGAACACTTCATATGTACATAAAATACCTTACCAGAAGACATGTGACCCTATATAGGGAAATCGTCACATAGCGCTTAGAGCATACAGTCGTCTTACTCCCAAGAGGCTGATTGGATAGTATTGATATAGTACTGTACTATCTGCTTGCCACTTTGCGAGGTGAGTGCACAATTGACTTTAATTTGGAAATTGGTTTTAATACACTATGAGAGCCTTCTCTTTTCATGTGCCATCGGTTTATCTGAGTTGGAGTGCTTGATGGAAAGACTCTAGGAAATAAGAAGGCTGTATGCTCTAAGTGCCATCTGGTAAGGTATTTCATGTACACATGAGGTGTTCACATGGTGTGTGAAGTTTCTTTGCATTCTGGACATGTTGGAAAAGTATTATTGATGGACACAATCTTTTGTGATTTATGATATATATAATTTTTTTGCATGGACACTTTGGACTTTATTCTTTTGTTTGCTATGGTTTTTGTACATATGCGTTGTTTTGAAGTTACCTTGTATTGTAATGGTGCCATTAACAATTCATTTGCACCCACATTTAGATCACAAGTGCAGCACATTCACCAGCAATATGGGAAAAACTTTAGCTTTATGTTCTGTAATTAAAACATACTGTACATGTAAAAGAAACCTTTCTACATAGTAATTAAAAATGTTATCGTAATTAACCCTTTGCACAAGGTGTAACATACTGTGGTCACTGGTAAACTAGCCTTCTAGAGTTCCCAATGATTATGAGGATCAGGGAGCCCCAAGCTCCCAACCTTAACCATTTGTAAGCTTCATAATAGGACATATTTTAGTAAAAACATTCAGCCATTTACAGCATACTGTATATCATACTAAAATAATGAATGTGTATTCTTGACTTCAGCTGCAGACTCCTAGATTCTAAACTGAGTTTCTAAAAAAGTGCCAATGTGTCCTGGAAAACATGAGAGGTCCATTAAAAGATGTTATTTGTTGAAAGGATTTGCTCTTTATATACTGTATAAGAATTTTACAGTTGTGATAAGCATAATAAGTTTATTTACTGCATATTAAACAGATTTGTTATATAGTAGTTGGGTTAATAAACCATTGAGACTAATCATAAACTATTAGCATGGGACTAATAATGAAATTGTGGATAGCATTTCATAGATTTTTGGAGGCCTGTGTGGTTGAGTAATGTCATATGCAGGCAACTGAGATGCAGCAAGCTCACGCCATACAGTACATCACAAGAGTGACTGATAGCCTTGGCTCTCACTTTAAGTTTTCAGCTTCACATTTTAGCATAAGGGACAAACACATCTGCTCATTTCAGGAGCCAGGGGCTATAAGAGAATAGCAGAGACCCAGTGACATCATTGGAAAGGAGTAGAATTTACATATGAAATATTATCCTAAGCAGCTAGACTGATCCACAGGAGATTCTTATGCTGCCAAGTATAAGCCTAGCTTGGCACCCAGACTAATGTCACATGCAAAAGCAGTTCTGCTTTATGAACAACATGCAGAGACACTCTTTGCAGTGTCAGGAGAGCACTCAGTCAACTACAGTTTCAACTTAAAAGTTGTCTATTTAGTAAAAATATTCTGTGATAAAATTGTATTGGTAATGACTAGCAAAAGTGTGCCTGTTCCAGAACAGGCAGGGTAAAAAGAAAATAATGTCAAATGTAATGATGTAGGTGAAACAGGTACATGGAAAATATGAATGGCAGTGTGGGGCAAAGCATCTGAACAGGGAGAAATGCATGAGAGCAGGGGGTGAAGTGTCCCATTAAGGATATAGGTCAGTGTCAGGAGGAAATCTCTAGCTGGGGGAGGGGGACATGGGTGTTGGGTGCTGCAGTAAGAAGAATGTTAGTTAGGTGGAGTAGTGAAAGCAGGTTGTTGACATGCAAGCATTGTGGTAAGAGCAGGTTAGTGATTTGTATGCATGGCGGCAAGAGCAGGTGAGTGACATGCAGGTGTGTTGGGGAGAGCAGGTGGGTGATGTGTAGGAGCTGTGGTGAAAGCAATGTAAGGGCTGCCCTGCGATGCACATTCACCTACCCCCATCAAAAAACTTTCTTTGAACATGCGTGCCAACATGCCCAGGGTGCCCCTGGCCTCATTTACACATATTTACGCATCTTTGAACGGTTGCCCATCATCAGCATCCCTCTCCTATATGTCCCAATGGGAGCAGGACCTCCAATCTTCAATAGATCTAGAGGAGTGGTAAAGCTTGTAAAACAGTTGCAAAATGTTCTTTTAACACAAATATGCTCAAAGCCACGTATAGGGATCTTTTCAGGTGGTACTGAGTCCCTGCCTGGGTGGCCCATGCCTACCCGGGGAGTAGTGCCAGATGCTTTCATAACTGTGGGCAAGGGGGAGATGTCTTGCATACCTGGTGGTCCTGCCCGAGACTGGTGGGGTTCTGGTCCAGGGTTTTCGGCCTGCTCCAGTCCCTCTTCCATATAACGGTTCACAGGGACGCAAAGTTAGCCCTATTGCCTTGCCCAATTCCCGGAGTATACGCATCCCAGCAGAAGCTGGCTACTTACCTTTTTATTTCTGCCAAGCGGACTATAGCCCAGGCTTGGAAGACCACGCGTTGCTTTTCAAGGGGTGAAGTCACGTATGACTGCCTTGATGTGCCATGAGCAGATGTCTAGCATCGTGCACGACTCACATCCTACATTTCTTGAAGTCTGGGAACCTTGTATTTCCTATGAGTTGCCCTCACTTCATCCGGCTTGTTCGGGCCTTCTCTGATTGCTCCCGGTGGCGTATCCGAGTCCGAGTTCCTTTTCCTTCCTTCCTCTTCCTTCAATAGATTCAGTTGTATATGGCCTCCTTCCCCCTTCTTTTTTTCTCTCTTTTTCCCTTTCTTCCCTTTTCTTTTCATTCCATATGAAATTTTCAATATCATCCAAATCATATGAAGGTTTAACTACATTTGCTATGTTTGTATCCCTGTTGGATTTTCCTGTAATACCTGATCCTTTTTTAGCCCCTGTGCGGGGGATCTACATGCTTGTTTTTGATTTCTTATGTTATGGCTTGAAATCAATAAACACACTGAAACAGGAAGCAATGTAAGGGGAAAGTGGGAGTCAGGTACAGCGATGAGAACAATGAAAGAAGAATTGGGGTCTGGTGAGGTGGTGGAGGGGATGACCAGGATGTGCAGGCTTGATATGGAGAGCGAGGGACATATGCATACAGTATGTGGTAGTGAAAGAGTGGTGATGAGAGGGAGGGTGGTGTGAAAAGATGTTAGTAAGATTGGGGGGGGGCACCAATTGTGCAGGTGAGGTATTGAAAGCAAGGACAAGCGAAGTCTCCTCTGCCTCTGGCGCATTAGCACCAATATCCCCAGGATATCCTTCCACCTCCTTTTGAGGTGGAAAGCCCAGCTTTTGAGATGGAGGGTGCAAAAAATGCTCATCATTCAATACACCTACAAGAAGACAAAGCCTTTAGAGAGAGTTCCCATTAAATTCTGCTTGGAGATCTAGAAGATTTAAGAGAGAAAATTTCAGAACTCAAGAAAACTGGGGTAATTTGAGAGTTTCAGAGTCACATTTCCTATTAATAAAATGTCTCTATTATAATTTGTATTGACTACTGTACTTTTAACAAATGGAGTACTCCAGGTTAATGGTTTGATTAGTGATTTAGCATGCTGGATCTTAGATAATACCAGATCCCTATGCACCCCAAAGATAATGAGAAGGCTGTCTTTATATGCCCACTAGTGTTCTATGAATGTGAAAGAATGCACCAAGGCATAACCAGAGCTCCTATAAATTTTCAGCAGTTGGTGGAGCATACGGTGCATGATATGAGCTTGAAAAAAGCACTGATGTATCTAGCAACCCTTTTGTCTTTAGGAGAACATACACAATACTTTGAGAAAGAGTTGAAGTGAGTTCATGGAGACAAGGTGAAACTTCCCTTGGAGAAGTATCAGTACTGTGGTTGTTATTCACTTTCCTGGGGACATGTAGGAAGGACCACTGATCCCAATAAGTTGAAAGCATGTGCTACCTAGATAAGACCCTTCTGGCGATGCTTAAGTCTAAAATGAAACAGTATGAATAAACACATATCGACAGTGGTCTATGCATACAACAGAAAAAGCTTGATGTGACAGTGTATTCACGTTACATGCCTATGTTTGGAAGAGAAGCTCAACTACAAGTAAATTTTGCCTTCAGTATCTCTGTCGAGGGAACGGCAGGTGTATCCCACAAAGGCTAAGTCAACAGATCTGCCTTCCAGAAAGCTCAAACTGCCTCTGACATTTGAGAACAGCAAAATACATGTACCTACTCCAAATCAGGAGTCCCTGACTGGTTCATCCCCTTCTAGGTGAACTCTGGTGACTTGGTAGCAACAGCCTCCTCCTGAAGAAGATGAAGATGACTGGTACAAATATCCAAGGATAGGATGGCAGTGGTAGTCTGAGCCTATTGTTGCAAAGATTCAAGTGACAGATTCAGCCTCCCATGAGACTGACATATGACTCCAGAGCAAATAGTTCTGAAGAAGACATCACCACTGTATGCAGGATAACTGATGCCCAAGTGCAACAAGTCACCATATCATCCCCCTACCCTTTATCCAACACATTATGGTGGAAGGCCCCTTTGCCCACAAGTTATAATACAGGCAGTCACCTGACACCCATTTGTGGGACGTTCCATTGCCTACACCTTATGTTAATAACATTTACCTGGTTTGATGCAAATGTTAACTTTAGCCCGGAGTACCAGAGCTAGAGGAGACTGGCCTTAAAGACAAGGATAAGAGGATTACCCCGGGGACATGAGTCAAGAGGGAGCCAGCAGAGACACAAGCCAAGCAAGCCAGGAAAGAGAGAGACTGCAGGAGACAGAGTCTACCACATCAGGGTGATGGAGACACACACAGACCACCAAGAGTGAAAGGACCTGACTGTGAATGGAGTGTGACACAGGGGAAGGAGGAAGTGTGGCCTACCCCTCATTAACCGTTATCCAGCTAGGATAACTTAGTAGTCCTCCCCGCCCTTCTTCACCTGAAGATACTTTGTGAGAGTCTCACTTCCTTTTGGATTACAAATATCTTACAGTGGTTGTAATCCTCAGACATGAAATATGAACAAAGCATATCCATCTTTAGTTTGTGCTTGTCTCAATCCAGAGCACTAAATGTAATTTTCTCTGCTGTCTCATTCCTCTTTTATCTGCATGATTTACTTCTGACAAGTTTTCCTGACACACACACAAAAAGGTGACAGGAAAAGGAGCCCCAGCACACAGCCTGTGAATAACTGGGTCAGTTCTGTTCATGCATGCTGTGTGAGGGGTGGGGGGGACAACGTCCCTATCATCCAATCAGCTCTCAGCCCGCCTCACTGCACTCTGCAGAGTGTAACATCAGCTCCCCGCACCCTGCTTTATGGAAACTCAGACAAGCTGTATAATTTCTGCACTTTGAATGGATGCAGAGGAGGGAAGACTATAGATAAACAGATACAACTTATGTAGGCGAATGTGTTTTATCTCTGTGTATCACCTGAGGTAAGTCACTTCATTGGGTATATGTAAAAATTGCAACTACAAGAAAATATGATTTCATTTAAAATGATATAATTAAAATCTGTAGTTTTAAACCTGAACTCCAGTCATGTTTTAAAACCAATTTTATTCCAGTTATGTATTAACGTATTCATTAAAGTGAAACAAGAGGATCCTGAAACTTGATATTTATCTCAGGCTGGGTTCACACCATTGTGAATTGGTTGCGGGTTCCTCTCATCAAATTCGCAATAGCAGGAGATTTTGACTGGCTCTCTATGGAGCCGGTTCACATATCTCCGCAGCAGGTCGGGTGCGTTTTTCACAAAAACGCTGTGTGACTTTTGGTCCGTTTCAGGTCCGAATTCAGCCAAAAATTTGGGCTGAAATCGGACCTGAGACGGTGAACCAGGACGCACCGGACCCCTGCTGTGAGCCGCATGCGGTTCATATGTGAACCCAGCCTTAAAGTTGAGAAAAGTGGAAGAGTACACATATAAAAACGGACTTGCTTTCTTTTTGTAGGCATGTAAAGAAGCCTCCTTCCTGTGACATTATTTTATGTAAGTTGCTTTGTCCCACTTTATTTTCCCATTGATATATTTCTAGCTTTATACACTTTTGGAATAGTATCCCCATATTCCTACAAATGTTGCTCTTTATCACCACAAGCTAGATACATATCACAAGCCATACT
>BLSH010366113.1:665758-675990 GCA_018402905.1 Glandirana rugosa
ACTGTCAACTCTCTCGGTATCGACGCCCGTACCGGGTTGAGTTTTTTCTTGACTTGCTAGTGTGTATAGCGTATCCTCTTGATCTTTTGGCCCACAGGTTGCATCTCCTACTTGATGTTTTAAGAAATTGTTCACTCGTTGTTAAAGCTGTGTGTGTTGTTATAGAGAATCTGTTCTAACTGCTGGAGCTTTTAGCAAGAGCCTCCTTGTTGGAGTCCTAACACCCGGAGGGTCTCAGGATACCTCGGCGAAGAAACGTGCTTTATACGCTCAGGGCTGACGGAGTTCGTGATCCGTAGTCGTTTGGCACGTGCCAACTTTCCCCAGTCGGGACTCGCATATTTCGTGCAAAGAAGCGGCTCCATAGGACTCTGGGAGGCCCACAATCCTGAGGTTGTTCCTCCGAGAACGATTTTCGAGGTCGTCAATCTTGTCTAAGAGATATTGTTGTGTGTGTCGAAATTGTTGCTCACTTGTTAAAGAATTTTGTAGTTCATCCTCTACGTTGGACACCCGGTTTTCTAGTTCTCCTATGCGATATGTGTGATCGTTCAGTTCTTTTTTGAGTTGGGCCATGCCCGCAGCTATGGCTCTCTCAACTGTCATCGTTATGGTTGGGTTTAGTAGGGCTGCGACGCCCTGGGCTAGTCTGGTGTACTGGTCTTCCATTGTCTCTGATGTCCCCGCGTTTGTATGGATTAGGGGGGGAAGTACCTGCATAGGTTGGGACTGAGCCGGAATGGTGGCGATCGTGTCCCCGCACGAGGCTTCCGAACGAAGGTTCGTTGCAATGGTGTTTTCCGAACGAAGGTTCGTTGCAGCAGCGTTTTCCGAACGAAGATTCGTTGCCGCGTTGTCGGTTCGGGAGACGGGCAGCGTGGCGGGCGCGCCGTGAAGAACAAACTTGTCCATCTCTGAGGGGGTTCCCGGATGGTTGCTGAGAGTCCGGGAGACAAGCTGGGGTGTCAAATTTGCTTGATTCAGGTGTTGGCAGGCTTTATATGCAGATGGGGTCCGGAGCCGCTGCTCTTCACTCCCTCCTCATCAGGCGCCGGAACCGGAAGTGAACTCTATGTTTTGATTGCTTGCAATGATAGTGAACCAAAACTTTTCCAGACCAATTGCGAAACCAGGGAGCGTATGAACAAAGTTTACATAAAACATTAAAAAAAAATAAAGATTTAATGCTACTCCAGACCTAAATTCACATTCATGTACCACCACTCTAGGCTCACTCCTGCATTTGGTCTCAGAACAGAGTCACAGCAGGAAAGTCACATGGATATGGTCAACAGGCAGCAGATGTGCTCAGATGGAGTCATTGATTGGTTGACAATTGACAAGTAGCCATGGCTCTTCTATAGCCATGGCACATAAAATATGCTTTTATAATAATATCATGTGGCCCTATAGGTAGCTTCTTTTTCTCAGAACATTCAACCCACAAATTGCATTCAAAATATATAATGTACACCAGGGCTCAAAATTTCAAGTCATATTAGCCGGGCCTTGAAAGTTACTTGCCACCAGTTGCCCCACCCAACCCCTATGCCACCACACCCCTAATTCCGCCCCTAAACAGGCCTTCTTAAATGATCTCATGAAATGACACTGTTAAATTTTTTATGCAGAATAAAGTTACAAAAATAAATATTAACAACAACAACAATGTAAAGGAAACCTCTACCTCGAATTCCTCTTCCCAGCAGATCTCTGTCTCCAATGCACTGGCTATACAGAGTAAGCAATCTGTACTGGAGTGTGGCGGCGCTCATTCCTGGAACAGCACAGTTGAGGTGGGATGCCTCGTGAACAGGTGGGACAGTTAGCAGCTGGTATGGAATACCCAGCAAGTGGATGGGGATTCAGACTGTGCTGCTGGCCCTGTCCACACTCGCCCTAAGCATATTTCCACTCACCAAATGTGACTACCAAATATACAGACTCTGGGATCAGAGGGAGAGAAACAAAGTTAAGCTCCATGCACGCTGGGCTTAAAAAACTCAGGTTCACTTGGCAGAAAAAACGCTCATATAGAACATTTTTTGTACAAAGTTTAGAGGAGTTTAGGAGAACCAGAAGGGTTTTTTTTTCTGTCTCTTAAACGTTGAGCTTAAAATATACCTGTAATCATCCTAATGTGTATGGACACATAGGATAACATTGAGCTGCTTCTACAGACAAAACACTAAATTCCTGTAGAAGCAATGTTTTTTTAAGCCAGTGTGCATGGAACCTTAGAGAGATTACAAACTCCAGTACTGGAGAGAGGAGGGGGTCCACACAGGGAGGGGGAATAGTGAGGGACGACTGTCTCTTTCTTAGCAGATAAAAGCTTGTAGCAAAGGAGAGGGAAGGAGGGCAGCTTTTTCATCTGCTGGAGGAAAAGAGACACAATCGTCATCTGTCCCTAATCCTGTGTGGGCCCCCCTGTGTGCTCCGGGCCCCCCACACCAGGGCTGGCTGTACCCCCCTATCAGCGGCTCTGCCTTAATGCATTCTATACATTAAGGTGAAAAACATTCTGTGCTGACGCTCCCCCCCCCAGACCTCCCCCCCTTTTTCTTACCTGAGCCTGATCCGTGCCAGCAATGTGCATGAGAGCAGCAGCTCCAGCTGCTGTTTCTCTCCTAATTGGACAGAATGATAACAGCAGGCGCCATTGATTCCTGCTGCTGTCAATCAAATCCTGTGGGAGGCGGGGTCAAGTCCCATTGTCTATGTCAATAGATTCAGAAACCGGACTTGGGAGCGAGCTCGCACAGGTGCTGATTTCCCTGGGGTCACCCAATGAAGAGGAGGGGTCTGGAGCACCAGCGGGGGACCCAAGAAGATGAGGATCGGGGCTGCTGTGTGCAGAGCCATTGCACAGAGCAGGTAAGTATAATATGTTTATTATTTTTATTAAAAAAACAAAACAAAGGTTTACAAGCACTTTAAAAACTGCTAAATAACTAAAAAACATACACTCAATGAGAATGCATTTCACTTTTTCACTTCTTGTTCTTACCAGAACCAGGAGCCGTAGTTTCAGATTTCACCTGCGACTCTGCCTGATAGAGACGTGAGCTATCATGGCATGTCCATAAAATATAATAGTTCTCTATGGGTATCATTAAATTTTAATAGTTGGACTGCAGTTCCCCAAGCATTGCAAACAATAGTGAGCTGCCACAAGGGGCTTTGCAACTTTGGAACATGGGGATTATATAGGGAACTTGGTTTTCTTTGAAAAGGCTCTTAAGAACTATAAAAAGTTATGTTAGCTCAGTAGGAATGTTGCTCTTTGCCAACAGCTAGCATATGTGACCCATCTTAGTTCAGCTGAAGACAAGAGCAGTCTGTGTTGGCAGAACTGGCTTTTAGTATGGTAATGCCCTCTTGCCTTGTACACCATGGGGCATATGTTCTTGCAACAGTGTCTGAGAAAGGGGTTATTTCTCCTAGAGACTCTGTTAACTCGTCTCTGTCAAAGCGGAGCTCTGCACTCTGCACAATCAATGCTAATTGCATTGGACGGGGGCTGTGGGCTCTCACCTTTCTTTTCCATTGAATAGGATTAGGGATTGTGACATGGGTGATTAATAACTGTTCTGCAGACAGTCTGACTGGGCAGCCAAAGATTCCCATTTAATGCATTCTGCAAGCAATCTATTGCAAGCAGCTGCTGCTTATTTTAGTATCCTGATATCTTTTGCTGCCGTTAGGAGCCCTGTTTTTATTTTATTATTTTTTTTATCTTTTTTCGGCCTAACCCTCCTGTCACTGCCATTTTAAAAATGCATTTACTTCAAAACTAAGATAAAACTGATTGTTGCAACTCAGCATAATGAAAAGCTACCATAGTTTTACAGGTTCCCATTTATTTTTCGCTAATGTATTTTAAATATTTCAGCATGGCAATTCTGTGTATACAACTGTACCATTTGAGATATGGTAAAATTGTGTTTAAGTATTATATTTTCTTATGACTGTTGTGTTGCACATGTGCAAATTCTGAAAATAAGGGCATAGAAAAAGTATAGTAGAACATGCGACTACTATGAGGCCCGGTAGCATAGGGGGCCATACTGTCTGCCTGCACCATGGTTTATCCAGACTTCCATATTCATTTGGACCCCACACTAGTATACTGTGAGATGTAGATATAGTAACTATTGGCAAAGTAATTCCAAGTGCTCCTCTATGTTAAAGCGAATCTTTATCCTAATTTACATCTTCGGCTGAAGGAAGGAAGGGTGACCCCTAGAAGTCGCACATCTATGGTGTCCTGCTGCAGTGAATGGATAGAGTGGCAGCCTCAGCCTGGACTCTGACCAGGCCACGCCCCCAACATGATTCACTCTGGCCCCTGGAGCTTAGTCTTGGGAATCATCATCTTGGGCTGCCCTGCCTCCTCACCCCTCCCTCTCCTACCAATGGACAATGTATTTTTTTAATTCTGCTTGCTGCCTTGGTAAGACTTTCTCCCCGCCGCCTGCACGTGTGCAGATGTTCAGCACGGCTCAGATACCCAGAGAGCCCTGTAGCACATCTGCGTATGCACCAGGTATCCAGGTCTTCTGCCCATGTGTGGGCAGAGACCTTTCCTGTCTTTGCAGAAACCCCCTCACGTGTGCACAGATAAGTCAACAGGCCATGCCTGGACTTGAAGGCCAGGAAGTGCCCCATGGGCGCATCTGGGCATGTGCAAAAATGATGGCACCAGAGGGGGTGGAGCCGGTCCACAGTGGCTGCTCTATGTTCTTTACTGTTTATACACATCTTATTTCACACAGCCCCTTGCTGCTGCCTCTCATGTTGTGACTTGCTAAGATATGAAAAATTGATCTGAATAAGGAATAGCAAATGGTTGCTTTTGCCTACAGCAGACCGATGACATAATTTTTCCACACCTCTTAGCCTGAGCACAGTCAGTTACCAGGGACTCAACATTTTCATAAAAAAAAGTTTCCTTTTTTGAAAAAATATATATATTGCTGTATATTATATCATATAAAAATGCATTATGCAGACTTGTACAGTCACTGATAGCACCACTTTACTGTACAAATAAATACCTCCATACTGTGTACTAACACTACCAGGAATAAATTGGAAAGCACAGTCCATAATTATTTGTATGCATTCCTATAAACTATTTTGTCAAGTCTTGTACAGAGAACCTACACAAATATTTCATACATGCATGAGATATTTTGTCACCTGAAAGCATGCATCAATATGTACAGTTAGTATATCAGCACTCTCTTGAGCCTACCATGTGCCTAAGTACATTTCTCTCCCAGTAGAGTTTATAGCTTGGGGTCTCTACATGCATATTGATTCAATCCACCAAAATTGCTCAGGACCCACGGCATCCACAGAGCTGGTACAGAGCCTGTTGTCGAAAAGGAGATAAACATCCCCAGTACATTAGGAGCAATGGTGCAGAAGAGATTGTATTAACAGTTTCAATTTAGCACACAATTACTCACTAACAGAGCTGTGGACATATTTTCAGTGTAATTATTGTTTTCATAGCATCCAGCTATTCAGTGAGGTATTGCAATATGCTTATGTGGGCTTCCCTGCAGTATTCTGATATATAAATGTATACGTTGTTTGTAAATGGCCAGTTATGTTATATGTTTATTAGACTGCCATCTTTATGAGTAGATTTGATGCTTTTATCTAAGTTGACATATTGATATATATATATATATATATATATATATATATATATATATATATAGTATCTCACAAAGGTGAGTCCACCCCTCACATTTTTGTAAATATTCTATTATATCTTTTCATGTGACAACATTGAAGAAATGACACTTTGTACAGCTTGTATAACAGTGTAAATTTGCTGTCCCCTCAAAATAACTCAACACACATTAACGTCTAAACTGCTGTCAACAAAAGTGAGTACACCCCTAAATTGGGCCCAATTAGCCATTTTCCCTCCCCGGTGTCATGTGACTCGTTAGTGTTACAAGGTCTCAGGTGTGAATGGAGAACAGGTGTGTTAAATTTGGTGTTATCGCTCTCACTCTCTCATACTGGTCACTAGAAGTCCAACATGGCACCTCATGGCAAAGAACTCTCTGAGGATCTAAAAAAAAGAATTGTTGCTCTACATAAAGATGGCCTAGGCTATAAGAAGATTGTCAAGACCCTGAAACTGAGCTACAGCACAGTGGCCAAGACCATACAGTGGTTTAACAGGACAAGTTCCACTCAGAATCCATGGATGACCAAAGCTCAGTGTTATATCCACAGGTTGTTTTTGGGAAATAGACGTATGAGTGCTGCCAGCATTGCTGCATAAAAATTGTAAATGGCTATATAGACTATAGTATTCAAAAAATTGTGCATAGGAGAATAAAATAGACACACACACACTATATATATATCTATATATATATATCTATATATATATATACACAGACTGACACAAGTACATAGATATGTATCTTTCTTTTAATTTTGTAATGTTTGTGGATTAGAGGAATTCTCCACGATACTCAAATGAACGGAGTTAATCAAACAAAAAAAGTTTATTGTCCCAAATTGAGTTCAACTGACATTCCACACGTCACAGGGCATAAATCCAAATCAGGGAGATTCGTGGAATAAAATATCCATCATTTATACAGAAAGTACGGATGTATATTTATATTAGTTCAGGAATCGGTTGATTCAAATAAAAATGTGCTTCTTCAAAAGAAATCATTTTCCCTTCAGAGAAGCAGGCTCTGCTTTGGTGCATATTTATAGCAGTGAGTCGGACATTTATATCTGAGCTGTCAAAAAGTATTGGTTGGAACAAAAATATGCTTGTAATAAAAATGCATTGTTTGAAAAAAAAATCTCAGAAACCACTGACTATTGGTTTCATAGAAAAACAGTGAGTATGGCACTTGATGTAATGCAAGGGGGATTAAATACCTATGTAAACTGTATGTGATGGGGAAGACACATTGTAGGTTTACACAGCATACAAATGGGGTGCAGTCAAAGTGTTGTTTAAAAAAATAGGGGGTATACTATGTATCAGATAGAAAGTTTGCACATATCAAAATTTCAAATACTGCCCCTGAAATAAATTACTTTAAAAAATGACCTATGTAATTTTAATAACTCACCAAAAAATGCAGGAGGCTTTTTAATAAGTTTCCTTTGATTCTTCTCATTCAACAGAGACCTGACCTAGCCCACTTTCCTACCTAAAGTGCCGAACAGTCTATAGATGTTAATGTGTAAAATTAGGTCCGTGGTTTGTTTGCAGTTTTTTTTTTTTTTACTGTTTTAGTAAGATTAACAACATTTATGTAGCACTGCTTTATGACTTACGTATGATGAGTGTAACTATAAGTATTTGTTTCTATTTTGTATGTATGAACGCTGCACTGTACCACTTTCCTATTTTTGTATATTGAGTGTAATTTTAACCATCTGTTCTGTACTGCGCAATACTATTTCCTATGAATGTTGGGTGTATTTTTCAGTATTGGTTCATATATATTGTTACTACGCCTTATTAGTTCTCTTGTCCTGTATGCTGAATGTAATTCTCAGTGTCCGTTCTTGTTCTGCATATATGGATACATACAGAATAGCATCGCTTTTAACATGTATGCATAGTGCAATTCTATTTGTTCTCAGTTTGTATGCATGGATAGTGCACAGCAGCACTGCTCTGACTCTGCATGCTCTGTCATTCTCAGTATCGGAAATACTGGCATCTAAAGCCCAACTCCTGGAAAAAATGAAATTTAAATAGTACATCGTCCATCAATTACTTTACTTCCAAACACCTCTTCCTTCTATGAGCAAAGCTAACATCCTGCCCTGGGAACCAGACATTTTTCCCTGCTTGATATCTACTTCCCATCACTGCCCCTGTGAGTTCTCCTGCCTCTGGAGCTTATAAAAGAGGACCCAGCCACTGAAAGTGTCTCCTCCATCAATAGAAAGTGTGCACATCAAGCAGTCAATTAAGTGGACACCCAAATAAGAACCCCAGGATGTAAAGAGAAGAACTGAGAAGGATGGTCATGTGACTGGGGGCATGTGGATGTTTTTTTTTTTCATACCAACAGTTAGACAAAAATAAATGTGACTCTTTGGTAAACTAAACAATTTGGTAATTACAAATGGAAATTAATAATAAAAATCTGCTACCCCAATGTGCATGAAAACAGTAAACAAAAAAACAATAAAGAGGGGGCTCTTTACTTAAAATGTATATCTGGCAGTAAATAACAGTGCTTATATTTGTGATTATGCAAACAGGTGTATGCTAAACAAGGATGCTATGAGCAATAAGCAATAAATAAAGTGCATTATACAGGGTGGGCCATTTATATGGATACACCTTAATAAAATGGGAATGATTGGTGATATTAACTTCCTGTTTGTGGCACATTAGTATATGTGAGGGGGGAAACTTTTCAAGATGGGTGGTGACCATGGCGGCCATTTTGAAGTCAGCCATTTTGAATCCAACTTTTGCTTTTTCAATAGGAAGAGGGTCATGTGACACATCAAATTTATTGGGAATTTCACAAGAAAAACAATGGTGTGCTTGGTTTAACGTAACTTTATTCTTTCATGAGTTATTTACAAGTTTCTGACCGCTTATAAAATGTGTTCAATGTGCTGCCCATTGTGTTGGATTGTCAATGCAACCCTCTTCTCCCACTCTTCACACACTTATAGCAACACCGCAGGATAAATGCTAGCACAGGCTTCCGGTATCCGTAGTTTCAGGTGCTGCACATCTCGTATCTTCACAGCATAGACAATTGCCTTCAGATGACCCCAAAGATAAAAGTCTAAGGGGGTCAGATCAGGAGACCTTGGGGGCCATTCAACTGGCCCACGACGACCAATCCACTTTCCAGGAAACTGCTCATCTAGGAATGCTCGGACCTGACACCCATAATGTCATGGTGCACCATCTTGCTGGAACTATGATGTCGGTGATAGGGAATTGCTGGCCATCAAGTCGGCTTTGGAGGAATGGCGGTACCTCCTGGAAGGAGAAGCTCACCCGGTATTGGTTTTTACTGACCATAAAAACCATAGAAACCATAAAGAAAATAACCATATGCTGTGAAGATACGAGATGTGCAGCACCTGAAACTATGGATACTGGAAGCCTGTGCTAGCATTTCTCCTGCGGTGTTGCTATCAGTGTGTGAAGAGTGGGAGAAGAGGGTTGCATTGACAATGCAACACAATGGGCAGCACATTGAACACATTTTATAAGTGGTCAAAAACTTGTAAATAACTCATGAAAGAATAAAGTTACGTTAAAACCAAGCACACCATTGCTTTTCTTGTGAAATTCCCAATAAGATTGATGTGTCACATGACCCTCTTCCTATTGAAAAAACAAAAGTTGGATTCAAAATGGCCGCCATGGTCACCACCCATCTTGAAAAGTTTCCCCCCTCACATATACTAATGTGCCACAAACAGGAAGTTAATATCACCAACCATTCCCATTTTATTGAGGTGTATCCATATAAATGGCCCACGCTGTATAATAAAGTGCATCATATAATAAAGTACATCATATAAAGTTCATTGTGTCCATAATTTACAATGTACTTGATTCTTCGATGTTGAAACACTACTGCACCTTTACCCTAGACAAAATTTGCACTGAATGTGCTGTAATGGAGTAACACTCACCAGACTACACTGTGTGCAGAATTATTAGGCAAATGAGTATTTTGGCCACATCATCCTCTTTATGCATGTTGTCTTACTCCAAGCTGTATAGGCTCGAAAGCCTACTACCAATTAAGCATATTAGGTGATGTGCATCTCAGTAATGAGAAGGGGTGTGGTTTAATGACATCAATACCCTATATCAGGTGTGCATAATTATTAGGCAACTTCCTTTCCTTTGGCAAAATGGGTCAAAAGAAGGACTTGACAGGCTCCGAAAAGTCAAAAATAGTGAGATATCTTGCAGAGGGATGCAGCCCTCTTAAAATTGCCAAGCTTCTGAAGCGTGATCATCGAACAATCAAGCGTTTCATTCAAAATAGCCAACAGGGTCGCAAGAAGCGTGTGGAAAAACCAAGGCGCAAAATAACTGCCCGTGAACTGAGAAAAGTCAAGCGTACAGCTGCCAAGATGCCACTTGCCACCAGTTTTGCCATATTTCAGAGCTGCAACATCACTGGAGTGCCCAAAAGCACAAGGTGTGCAATACTCAGAGACTGTCTCTT
>BLSH010366113.1:676624-694359 GCA_018402905.1 Glandirana rugosa
ATCAAGTCAAAATCGATCTAAAGGGATGGGGGGTGGGTTAAAAAGGTACGAGGGAGACAGTCATAATAATCAAACGTCTCTATCCCGATTCCTTTCAGTAACAGAAGAATGTGGAATTTTCTGTCCTTTTTATAGGGGACATGACACTAACCGACCGTCAGGCCTAAAGAAGACCATCAACATATCGTGTGGCCGAAGTCCGGTACTCGCCTCGCGGCTACGAAGGGTCGATTTCATGTCCGTCCAAAAAGATCCGGTATTATGTCCCTCACGTCTTAATAATCCGTTCAACATTGATATTAATGAGTTTTTGGAATCATTGAGAACATGGTTGTTGTTCAATAATAAAATTATTCCTCAAAAATACAACTTGCCTAATAATTCTGCACTCCCTGTATTATGGCCTAGAAAAACCTGCCTGTACTTTAGCTGGGAAGCATCGGCGCTCCGCTCATGGCCTGAAGCCGGTGTGCTATACAACTACCAGAAGAAATCCGGACTGCCAGCCAATCACAGTACAGGGGATATTTTTCCTGTCTTTTAAGGTGTAAGAAGACAATGACTTTCCTTAGCCCTATCTCTGCAAACTAATAATACTGACAGAGGGAGCATGGAAAAATTGGGTGGGGGGTAGGGAAATCTAGCTAAAACTGAACTAGCACTAAATAGGTGGGAGGACAGAGGGAGAAATCAAAATCACATAGTAAACAAATTGTAGTGGCCCAAAACCTCCACTAGATTACAGTATACTACTGAACAATACTAACCTTACACTTTTACTTTATACAATTTTGTTTTACTTTCTTTCACTTTATATAAATGGGAGGTTTTGCCCCTTTGGCAATCCATCTTGGTTTCCTCTTTTACTGGCAGATTTATTTGAGATATACATTTATTAGCACCATTTGTAGTCACAAGTACCCCCCACCCCCCCCCCCCCCGCCCTTATTTTAATCTTTACTCTATATATATGGGTATGTTTTTCAATTTTTTTATAGCATGTTTTTCTTCTTTGCACGCCTCTTGTTACAGATTCCCTGCCTACTTGCCCCTTTCTCTTTCTTGTGGAGAGGGCCCTCCATCCCTGCTGGCCCTTTGGGTATCCTTAGTGGGTGTTTTCTATTCTTCCACAGCTCCTGGGACAGACTGGAATGTTGTGGAGGCCTCTTTTGCACCTCCTGCACAACACTCCCGAAGGTGGAGACAGAGAGTGTGAGGGCATGGAATGGCATGAGCACCAGAGTAGCTGGCGGGTGAAGTCCGCTCTTAGGTGGATGAAGCTGGGGGTTACAGTCCTAATAACAGGATACAGAAGCAGCTTGGCACCAGAGCAGGAGATGGTAGCAGAACTGGTATGCAGGCAGTGACTGGCAGCAGCCAGGCAACAAGGGACCGAGTCAGCAGGCAGAGCAGGTCCAGTAAGCAGGCCAATGTCAATAACAGCCAGGCAGTGCAGTACAGAATAGCAGGCAAAGACAAGTCCAGTAAACAATCCAAGGTCAGAGAGATCAGATGAACAAGGTTATTGCAGGAGCAAAGCCAAAGTCCAGGCGAAAGCCAGGTCATACACAGGTAAGCAGGTTTAATGGATAAGGTCGCAGGAATAGAAGTAAAAGCTGAAGACCATTCAGCAATTGCTCATGGTGATAGGCCAGTTTAAATAGGCATCTGGGTGCCAGTTTAAATAGGCATCTAGGTGCCAAGTATGCATGCTAATTTGCATATGCACATGAATGAATGTGAGCACAATGAACTTGAATAGTACATCTATTGCCTCTTTGCCTAAAAGTATTAGCATGTGAGCAATGCACACGTGCAGAATTATGTGAATTAGCCCGCACTGGTTTTCTGGTGCTGGGAATCTGGTTTAACTTATAGTAGTCCTTTCGATAGATATTCGGTAGAGAATGGCTACTGCCCCCCTCACCTTTGTGATTGGGTTGGTGAGTATTATACATAATACATGTAAGTTTATTACACAATGGATCACTGGGATGAATAGGATGTATATATTATTTTGTTGTACTTAATTTGTTTCTTTTTTTTTTTGCAGTTTGAGTAATTACATTATTTCTCCTGAAGAAGTGAACTCAGTTTCACGAAACGCTTTGAGAAAGTTTGCTACGAATACACCAATGATATAGCCCAGCTAATCTATAATCTGTGCAGGGGAGGGCTGGCAGCCGTAGGCCTGGGGGGCAAGTCCAGTCAAGTGGCCCATTGAACCACCAAATCAGCTCACCATTCATGCCCACCCAATGGGCCTAGCGGGATCCATGGTAGGGCCAGCCCTGGGCGCCCCCCCTTTGCCTGCAGTTAGTTGGTGGCTGCGCCCCTAGGCCCTATTTCCTTCCTCCACAAGAAAAAAAAAGTGTGAGCGGGCAGCAGCCATTGGCCATTTTAAATGTAAGTTAGGGTGGCCTGGGGGGCAATTGCCACCCTACCCCCTGGGCCAGCCCTCCCCTGAATCTGTGACTATTTGATATGTTACTGTTAATATTCTTCTATGGATAACTGTAAATTCCACCATCCCCCCCTAAGAGGCGTGGCAGTAATGACTAGTTGCGGCCCATTTGTCAGTCCCACGGTTTCATCAATTGTGTTTCCCTCTAAGCAGAGCAACAGTAGTGGGGCTTTCAGCTTTAGTTGCTTAATAGCCTCAAAGTGAGCAAGAGCCTTTGGCTAGCACTACCAGAGATCATGTAAACTCAGTGTCAGGAAAGTGATGATCAAAAGAGGAACAATGCTGAGTTAACACCACCTTATCTATGGCTAAGAAATATTGTTAGATCTGAACACCAGAATAACACCAGTAGTGGAAAGTGAGTCAATTTCAATATATTAATTACATTTCTTGCACATACTGTTACCTGAAGAAGCTCTCTAAAGAAAGTTTAAGTCAGCCTGAATGTGAAGTCAAGTTGGTACAAAGTACTGTGGGATTTGGTACCATCACTAAACAATTCCACACGATCCAGGACAGCTGTGGGGTATGTAAACTTTCTATGTTATCTAATGGCTATAGACCTAATCCTGAAGGTTATCAGCAGCAATTTACTGCAAACAAATTACTTTTATATTTATTGCTACTTTTTTGCTTTAACTAGTGTTACTAAAAAAACATCCTTAGCTTCTGATCTTAGCATGGAGGGTTCAGTCCAAAAAAATATAAGTAAAAGCCTCAGCAGCTAAAGAATTTGGTTATGCAGACCACAGCACAAGTGAGGAAAGGATTATAGATGAATGCAGTGGTTGGATGTGAAAAGCCTTTTCACACTCTCTAAACACTCCGTTTCCCTGTAAACCTTCAGATCATGTGATGTATTGGGATTATGCTGATCCTTTTGGGTCATTTGGGAGTATTTCATTGGAACCTTAAATGCTAAAACTTAAAGCCAGAAATATAAATAGTGGATATAACCCTGAGAACTGAGCACAGTGCCGTTTACTACTGATACCCTTTGTGAAAAAATATTAAACTAAGGAACCTACAAAGTAACTTAAATAGCACTTCTAGAGAGATTGAAGTTAAAAAAAAAATGTAATACACTTGTAGTATTGTTAGAATTGTTTGCAGATGTAAATCTAAAAATTATAGCACATAGCAATAATAATAGGAACTTGGCCAAGTTTAAGTAAAAATTTGAGACATTTAAAAAAAGCCAGTTAATAAATATATAATGTTCTTTACCCATACAAAAAATGTGGACTTTGTCCTATATTGGCCACTAATAACGGTAAGGATGTAAAGTTCACTGTACACAATTTATGTTGTATTGGCAAACATTTGTACAAACAGTAGGTGCAAGAAGTAGCTAGAGGGCAACTTTTGAATTTACGATTGAAGACTGCTTCTGAGAAGGTGATAGAAAGTCCTTCACTGCTGGATATAGTCAATACAGTATGACAGGGAGAATATACAAAGGACCTATAAAACTGTTAATTGATATCATCGGTCCAATAAAGCAAACATTTTACAGATCCCTCTTCAGATCCTTGATGAGAGGGCTTTTGAATTTACAACTGTCCTGTTGAAATATTGTGATTATTGGCTTCTACAATCTCATCATTGGACTCAAAGGAAATGTATAGTTTCATCAGTAATAATTAGAGGCACTTGTGAAATAGATCAGCATAATGTAAATAATTTTATCAATGTGTGTTAATATTAAAACAAAATAGTTCGGATTTACATATAAGTACATGGGAGCAGAACAAATAAGGTCTAATCCACATATAACTAATATTGTAGCTCATGGTATTATGTGCTAAGGTATTAACCACAAAATTAGCCTATTCACAGGTGATGTCATCCATATAGTCTCTAATCCTTTCCTCTCCATGTGGGAAATATAGCTTACAATTTTCTCAATTTAGTGCAGCTTCATTTTATATACTAAAAGTTGATAATTCCCAATTATTAGGATTACACATTGGGTCTCAAATGCTATTTTTGTCGTTTTAGGAATATAACTCCTGACCACTACATCCCTTTTAAATTAACTAAATTATAAACCTTTTCTAGGGCATTTGCACCAAGCAGAATAGAGGTCTGATTTATGCTTAGGGGCCCCCACTTAGGCTGGAAAGGTCCAAGGAGTTGGATGCCGCTGAGTAGTAAGAGTGCAGCCTGGGGAAAGGTTCGTCCAGGCCCAAAGAACTCTGTAGCAATAGGAAAGATAGCCTGGCCACTGCACATCTTGCCCAGCCCAAGTGGTTAGCAGGTAATAGTAGCCCCAGCTCAATTTATCCAGACCATGCTCCCAACATGTTTTGCCCAGGGCCTAATTATAGAGGGCGGGGCAGAACGAAACATGATGGGAGCATGGTCTGGGTGAATCAAGCTGAGTCTGTTTTAACCTGCTAATCAGGACGAGGTGTGCAGCGGCCGTGCTATCTCTTCAAGACCTCTACAGAGGTCTTGAAAATGTTACCACTATCCAAGCTGCTCTACCTTCTTAGAACAATTTTAATCCCTCTACCACCTGCATATCTTTCTTTCATGCAGCGGCTGTTCAACCAAATGTATGGGGACACTAACACCCTAGTTGCCCACTCAAAATACTCATGTGACATAGAAAGAATGGAAGTATGAGAACTGAGAATGCCAAATATTGCCTTCTACTATGGAGCATGCATTTTAGATCAAATTAGGTATTGGTAGAAACCATCACCAAGGAAAATTAGGTCCTGAATAGAAGCTTCCCTTTTTAGAGACAAGAATTCTTACTTTATCCTTCTAGCCCTCAAATTGGGCTTACCTCTTCATAAATCTGTACAACATTTCATATAGCACTTAATATATGATCTGAGCTCATATTGAGCCCCTGTGCATCTCTGGACTCACATAGCATCCCCATACCCATAGATGTGCCACAGCATTTCTTTTCAAATCGTTTTTATTGAAAATTTTTAGTCAATACAATATTTGAAACGTATCACACTTACACAATGAGACAGGGATAATTATACTTGTAAAATATTGAAGGTCTTTACTATATTACTCATATACTCCTCCATAGGCCACCTCCCCCTCCCTGGGCGCCCCAACTGGGATCATCCTGCGCCCCGAAAGGGTGGAGGCCCCTGGGCCGGATTTCTATGCAAACACCATTTTTACATAAAACATTGATAATGTAAAATCCCTTTTGGTTTGAAATTGAACAGCACAATTTACATAAAAATTGCACTGTATAAACAGAAGGGAAGAACAAAGAGAAAAAGAACAAGACAAAAGAAAATGGAAAAGACAAAAGAAAAGGAAAAATAATGACACCACCTAACATCTCATCGAATAGTCTTCATATTACCTAGGAAATAAGCTTGTCCAGCAACTCCCGTTCTAGACCACCACCTGCACTGAATCCATGTTACATGCCAACAGGAACTCGTACGCAGCTATTGTTTGTACTTTTTGTATAACTGGAGAAACCTGCGGTGTCTTATTCATTTTCCAGAGAGACGCTATCTGTACACAGGCTGCTGTTAAGATGTGTATTATTATATAGTGACATTTTTGAGGGACTTTTTCCAATCCAAGATGTAGGAGTGCCAGACCTGGGCCCGGGGGAATCTCCACTACTCTATTCATCAAGGAGAAAACTTCCTTCCAGTAGTCACGAAGTCCCTGACATGTCCAAAATATGTGATATAGAGTACCTGTGCCACCTCAGTCCCTCCAGCAATTGGGAGCTGAATGCGGAAACATTTTCTTAGTCTTAGTGGGGACCATATAACTTCTAAGAGCAATTTTCAGGTAGTTGTCCCAATAGTCTACACACCAGGATGCTTTGAACGTAATTTGCCTGGCTCGTTTCCATTGTAAAATACAAATTTTTACGTCCAAGTCTCTTTCCCAAGCTAACATAGGACCTGTTTTGTTGCATTGATTGGCAGGTGATATCTGGGAGTAGATCTTGGAGAGGCCCCCTCTTTTGTAGGGCCTTTCCCGTATTGGCTCGTCCAATACCTCTATAGTGTTAATATTTTGGCTTATTAATAAGTGTTTTATTTGTAATGTCTCATAAAGGTTATATTTTGGCTCGTCTAGTTCAATGTCCTTAATGTAGTGAACATTGTAGTTTACCTATTTTTGTACTCTAATGTTTGGAATGATGTGCTCAATGACCCCGAATGGAGTGAGTATTCATGATTTAGTGCTTCCTATTTTGGGCCTACTATGGATAGCTCTCCAACCTTGAATGGAAGCCTGCATCGCTGGGAGGTCTTACATTTTTATTGGGAATTTTGTTCTACAAGCAAGTAGTAGTGAAGAAAGGTCTTTATTTTCTACTGATGCTCTCTCTATAGATACCCAAAGATTGTCCATTGCGGCGTCACACCAGGCATGGAGCTGATCTATCAATGCAGCCCTATGGTAGTTTTCTAGGTCCGGGAGCCCTGCTCTCCCACACCCCATTTTTACACCTTAACAGGGTGGAGAATGCCAGTTTAGGCACACCACCCAGCCAGATGTAGTTCCTAAGGGCAACATTAAGTGTGTGAAAAAATGTGTGAGGGAGTAAGATGGGAATAGTCCTAAATAGGTACAGCATTTTTGGCAGTACTAGCATCTTATAAGCCATGATTCGACCCAGTCAGTTTAACTCGAATTTGGCTATGCGTGTCAAGTCCTGGGAGACCGTCTGTAAAAGTGGCACAAGGTTTGCTTTATATGTCTCTGTGGACAGGGCTGCTAAAGTTATACCTAAGTATGGGAGCTTTCCCCTTGTCCATGTGAATTTAAATTGTGCTTGAAGATCTGTAAGTTTCTGTCTGGGAATATTTAAAGGAAGGATAACTGATTTTGTGGTGTTCAGCTTATAGTAGGAGACACTAATGAATTCTTCCAACACCTCCTGTACTGCCGCCAGGGATTGGTTAGCAAACAACAAACAAACAACACGGCATCGTTGGCGAACAATCCAATTTTATGTTGGTGGCCCTTTATTGGAATTCCAGTGATGGTAGTTTTTTGCCTAATTACCTCTACTAGAGGTTCCATCACCAGCGTGAAAATCAAAGGGGATAAGGGGCACCCCTGCCGCGTTCCATTTGTAATCTGAAAAGATGAAGATAACGCGTTAGTGATGAAGACATTTACTGAGGGAGAAGTGTACAGAGCAGATATCGCCAACAGGGCAAAGCCCCGTAGGCCGAACCTGCGCAGGGCCGCTTGCATATAACCCCAGTGCACCCGGTCGAATGCCTTCTCCGCGTCGAGAGTGAGGAACACCGCAGGGGTCCCCCGCCGCTCGACTATGTGCAGAAGATTCAGCATCCGTCGAGTGCCATCTGGGTCCTGTCTGCCCCGCACAAATCCCACCTGATCTGAAAAAAGCCGAAGAAAGAAGACGAGGGAGAAAAGAGGGGAGAAGACGCCGGAGCTGATTTAATTAAATATTTTAAAAAGATGTGTAGTGTGTTTTTTTGTACACTTTTTTCCAGGTAAACGGGTAGGGGTACCCAATGTACCCCATACTCATTTACATAGGGTGGGGGGGCCGGCATCTGGGGGCCCCCTTATTAAAGGGGGCTTCCAGATTCCGATAAGCCCCGCCCGCAGACCCCGACAACCAATGGCCAGGGTTGTCAGGAAAAGGCTCTTGTCCCCATCAACATGGGGACAAGGTGCTTTGGGGTGGTAGGCGCAGAGCTCCCCCTGCCCCAAAACACCCATACTCCCCATGTTGAGGGCATGTGGCCTGGTATGGTCCGGGGGGGCGACGCTTGCTCGTCCCCACCCCCTTTCCTGGCCTGCCAGGCTGTGTGCTCGGATAAGGGTCTGGTATGGATTTTGGGGGGGACCCTACGCCGTTTTTTCAGCGTGGGGGTTCCTCTTAAAATCCATGGCAGATCGTAGAGCCTGGAATGCTCTTGAGGGGGGGAACCCTACACAAATTTTTTGCGGGGGTTCCCCTTCAAGATCTCTAGCACACAAATTGGTTTTGAATAGAACGCCTGACAAGGCTTAACGCTGTGTATACAACGTTAAGCCATGTTATTGAGCGTTTTGCTGGCTCGGCGTCAAAAACTCCATGATGCTGCAGCTTCAGAACGCACTGGTCCCGCGTTCTGGTTACAGCTCACTAACGCCGACACCCTCTACTGCTCAAAAACGTCTGTGTTTTTAGAGGGCCATTGAATAACATGGAGAGCTGTAAAAAACGCCCAAAAAGTGGCGTTAAAAAACGCACATGTGTATGAGACCTTAACCTCCCTGGCGGTGTTCCCGAGTGTGGCTCGGGGTGGATTTTCAGTACCAAGAACGGTAACCCCGAGCCACACTCGGGATTGCATCGCTGGATCCAGGCAACGCTACTCACCTTGTCCCCTAGATCCAGCGATGTCCCCCACCGTGTCTGCGGGCTGTGTCCTCTGCCAGATGACTCCTGTGTGCCGGGCTCCATACCCTGCGAGCGCCGCGTCGCACGCGGACGGAGACCGGCGGGAAATTCAAAAAGTGAAACACACACAGCACATACAGTACACTGTAATCTTATAGATTACATTACTGTATGAAAACATTTCATATCCCCTTTGTCCCTAGTGGTTTGCCCAGTGCCCTGCATGCACTTTTATATTATATATGTCATTCTTTCTGCCTGGACACATGAGAATGTCCATAGCAACCAAAAAGTGTCCCTTTGCGTCAAAAGTGGTTTTTGATCAGCTAGAAAACAGGGATAGTAAATAAGAATCATTTGCAGAATTGAGTGATACTGATTTTTGGGGAAATTTATCATCAGAAACTGAAAGTGACGACAGCGACAATTCTGCAAATGAGCAAATTTCTGCGTTTTTGGTTTGATTACATTATTGAATACATTTTATTACTATTATATTATTATTTTTGATAATTATCTTTAGTTATTTATTATATCATAATTTATTATTTCATTTTTCAAACTTTTTCATACCCGGGATGTCTACTAGACTCTTGTTTGGACAGATTTAAGTGAGTTATTGCTAAGAATTACAGGCCTACAATATAAAACGCCAAATTTTCATGCAAAATAATGTACCGCTTTCAGCACCAAAAATCTGAAATAATCATACCGCCAGGGAGGTTAATGACACCAACATGTCCTTTAACATTTTATCTGATAGGGGTTGCCCCACTGTAGGGTAATCGTCTATGCATTCAATGAACTCTCTTGTAGAATCATCAATAGAGTCTATTGTGCCCCTCTGTAGCTTGGCGAATTCTTAGCCCTGGATTTCACTGGGCTGTTGCTTGGAGAACACACAGGAGATGAACGGTTGCTGCCTCCAGAGTCCGCTCCGTGCGGGGTGCTGTGTATGGAGGATGAGCGCGCCTGCTCTCCTCCTGCTCTCCTCCTGCGCCATCTTTAGTAGGCCGCACTCCTGCCGTGCCGAAATAATTAGTCAGCTTACGGGGCTTGGAGAGCGGCTTGCGCTTCCCCATGGTGTCAGTCGGGTCTGCACTGACTAAGGAGCTGTCACAGGCTCTTTTCGCTGGGTTTAGGGTCACCAATCTGGCAGGGAACCGCTGCACCGTCCGGGAGCTCTCTTCTAACAATATCTCATAACGCGGCCATCTTCCTCGGCTGTTGGCTCCGCCCCCGTGCCACAGCATTTCAATCCAACCCTTACAGTGCCTTGAAAAAATATTCATACCCCTTGAAATTTACCACATTTTGTCATGTTACAACCAAAAACGTAAATGTATTTTTATTGGGATTTTAACAAACCTCTGAGGCCTTTACAAAACAGCTGTATTTATACTGAGATTAAATTACACACAGGTGGACTCTATGTACTATGGTGTCCGTTTATAAAGCAGTGTAAAAAATCCACTGCACAGTTCTCTGGCATTCACAGAGGAGATTGTTCTCCCCTGTGTTCCAGTTTATTAAGCAGTGTAGATCACTTCACAGTTTGTGAAGTGAAGTAATCTACAAACGCCTCAAACAGTGGAGAACGCCCTCATCTCATGAGACATAACGAGATTACGGCACCAGAAATTCACAGAAACACTGATATGTCCGTTTATTAAGCAGTGATAAATTATCACTGCTCAGTAACGGACATTCTCGGAGGAGACCGCCACCTCGTTAAAATTATTAGCCCCCCTACACTATATATGTATATATAAACACATACACACATTATACACACATACATTATACATACACGTATATATACACATATATGTATACATGTATATACACAAATACAGGGCAGGGGGACATGGTTAATGTGTTGGGGGGTCTGAATGAGGCAGGAGGAAGTCTATAATGTTCCTCCTTCCCCTGGGAGTCCCTCTTCACTCCCCAATTCTCCACCTCTGAGTTGGTGAATCGGGGAGGGTGAATTCCGACCCAGATCACTCGTGAAGTGCGGAGATCGCAGCTTCATAAACTGGCCGTTCCTGTGTCAGTGAATGACAGTTCTCCATGTGTCTGCTTTATAAACCAAAAATGAACTGTGATCAGCCGTGATCCTTGGGATCACGGCTGATCACAGTTTTATAAAAGGACACCTAAGACAATTGGTGCCACTCGATTTTAGTTAGGGGTATCAGAGTAAAGGGGGCTGAAAACAAATGCATGCCACACTTTTCAGATATTTATTTGTAAACAATTTGAAAAACCATTTATCATTTTCTTTCCACTTCACAATTATGTGCCACTTTGTGTTGGTCTATCACATATAATCCAAATAAAATAAGTTTTTGGTTATAACATGACAAAATGTGGAAAATTTCAAGGGGTATGAATCATTTTTCAAGGTACTGTACTTGCAACCCTTCCAACCCTGAGGCTGGGTTCACACTGTTACAAATTGGATGCAAGTTTCCCCATCCAATTCGTATGACAGGAGACTGTGACCGGCTATCAATGGAGCCAGTTCACACATCTTCGGGGCGGCCGCGGAGCGCACAGAAGAAGTACGTCTGTGTGTCCTGTGCGTCTTTGGCCCAGTTTCAGGTCCAAATTCAGCCAAAAATTTGGACCTAATTCGGACCTTAAATGGTGAACGGGGACGCACCAGACCCCCTGCTGTGCCGCACATAGTGTGAACCCAGCCTTACACCAATGCGAAATGGCAATAAGTATGCCAAACACAAGTCTAAATATTGACAGATTAGTAAAGACAAGGAGAGCAACCGTCTATGATGGCCCCCTCCTTCCACCCCAACACTTCTTCTCCCAACATTATGTAGCTGCAGGGGGCACACAAATGAGTACTAACAAATGATTTATGGCTCTAAGTTTGGTGGAACTCCCAACATCACATCCAAGTTTCCTAACACATGCAGTTTCAGGCATTTTGGATAGCAACACAAGAGGGAATTTTTTGTTGGTAAATAAAATGCATAAAATATGTTAAATGCATATATAATCTAATGTTGGCATTACTGGCCTGGGAACAGGGTCTTTTTAGAGCTGAACACGTGTTATGTTTTTATTGTTGCGACTTTTTGTGACATTTTATATTCTAATAAGCTTACGCTAACATACAGTGTTTAAATTTCACAGTGTAGTTATTATTTCTCTGCTTAGCAACTGCTTAAATATACAGTAATATCAAATTACTAATGGAGCAAATGCATTTCTTATAACATTAATATGTTTTCAGAAGGTTCTATACTTCAAGCTTATATCTTGTATATGTATATCTTAAAAAAATGAAAAGGACTATACAAAGATTTTTTCATCAGTTTAGGGGTAAACTAAAGAGGGTCCAAACTCTCTCATTATAATTATAAGGTATCTCGGCATTGATTCAGGTCCAATATTTATTGCTTTAGGATCCATATAAAACCTAAATTAAAAGGGGGAATAGGCCTTCCTGACTTACAGCTCTACCACATGGCATGTCACCTGCAGAGGGTCTTAGACTGGCACTTACACCAACACTTAAAGGACTGGATAGCCCTGGAAAATTCATTCTCCGAGGTGCCTACATGTCAAACCCCCTGGCTGACAAAACGCAATTGGCCAACAGAACTCTCATCTCATCCCACGATCGGACCGACTCTCGCATGCTTCGACATAGCTGTTCAGAAGCATAAAATATCCTCCCTGTCTGGCCCTATGACCCCACTCCTAAGTAATCCAGACTTTCCACCTGGCCTGCTTGCCCACTCCTTGTCAGACGATCAACCAACGATTGGATTGCGCCTTCCTCACATTCTCAATGGAGACAGGGTACAGAATTGAGAACATATTAACGCACGTATAGCGCCTAAACAGCTTGACTTCCTCCAATATATGCAAATTGTGCACTACGTCAACAAGATTAAAACCCAAATTGACCTTTCTAAAGACCCCACCCCCTTCGAATCCCTCTGCATTAATGGGAACCCCCAAAGACACGTTATTTCCTTAGTGCATAATATGCTCTGGGACGCTACTCCATCTGATGAGAGCAGATTTTGTAAAACATGGTCGCAAGTCCTACAATCCACCCTCTCCGACACTGACTGGGCCACAATTTACCGTCATGCGCACAAAGGATCACTGAATGTCTCTATACAGGAAAATAGTTACAAAGTTGTCTCCCACTGGTATCGCACCCCCGAAGTCTTACACAAATACAATGACAACATCCCGAACATATGCTGGAGGTGTACACAAGAACAAGGCTCTCTCCTCCATATATGGTGGGAGTGCCCTAACATTCAAAAATTCTGGAAGCAGGTACATGAACAGATAAGCAACATTTCCACATACTCCTTGGAATTCAACCCTGGACAATACTTACTACACCACCAGGAAAACGTAGATGCCTCCTACCATAAATCACTAGCGATGGCTATGGTCAACGCGGCCAAACTATGTATACCAAGACTCTGGGGCTCCCCCAGGACTCCCTCTCTGTCCGACTGGTACAGACAAATTAACAGAATTGCGGAGATGGAGGAACTCATCTCCATCTCTCGCAATACTCCAAAAGTGTATGTACGTCGATGGGCCTGTTGGACACACTTCCAAACAACGGAGTCATACAAACACACTGTGATTCATTCCTATCACTGAAATCACATACCGGAGACACACAAAAGCTGTTTGGGGGGCGTGGTCTGGACGCCGAGGATGATGGCCACGTGAATCCACCGCTCCGTCACACCGTCTCCCTCTATCAGCCCAAGAGACCGACAGGAGACAGAAACATGGGTAAAACCCAAGGAGAAGCATCCCCCACCAGGTCCCGCTCTCCCAGAGCTTATCCGGCAGAAGCAGAGACCGCAATAGCGGAGATATTCCGCTCTCGTCCCCGCGAGAGGAAGCCGGAAATGCAGGCCGCGGAGGATCCAGCGAGGAGAAGCAGCCGGAACCCAGAGAGAAGCGGCGCCGCTCACCACACAAAGAAGCAGCAACGCTCGGAAAGCCAGGTATCACACCCTGTCAGCATAGCTGATTTACAAGCCATAGCAGCTGACATCAAAGCGACATTCACTACAGCAATAGCAGACTTGAGACACGATTTGCACAATATGGCTAACAGGGTAGATGAGATAGAAGAGATCACAGAGAGACATGACATAGAGCTGCAATCATCAAAGGGCTCCATAGACGCACACACTCTACACCTGAGGGACATGAGGCACCATCTTGAGGACCTCGAAAACCGAGGACGCAGGCACAATATCAGAATTAGGAATCTGCCAGAGTCCTTTGAATCTGACCAACTCCTTCCGGCCCTACTAGCCATCTTTAACGATCTGCTTGGGAGACCACTGGAAACGCCAGTAGACATGGAAAGATATCATAGGGCACTAAGACCCAGAGGCAGAGACAATGATCCCCCAAGAGACATCATATGTAACATAATTTACTTTCAATTAAAAGAAGAGATCCTACGCAATGCCAGGCTCAGAAACGGTATTTTATTCCAGGGCCATGAAATTAAGCTATTCCAGGATCTATCACAGCTAACTTTACAACAACGCAGAGACATGCACCCTCTGCTGGATTTACTGAGAGAGAGGAACATAGCATACAGATGGAAATTTCCATTCTGCCTCTATGCAGGCCCTCCCAACAGGCAGGTGCTATTAAAAGTCCCAGAAGATTTACCAGCCTTCTGTGAGAGACTCAACATCCCTTAGATAGACCTACCAAATTGGTACGCAGACCTGCGCCCACAATGCCTAGACCTTCCCTCAGAGGAACCGATGGAGATGCTGCAACAAGGAGATTCACAACCCCAGAGAAGGCGACGGATGTCGGCCAGATTCTCACCCCCTCCAGGGAATAGACGTCCTTCGGGGATAGGAAGCCCTACTGCCTCCCCAGCACACCGCAAACAGAGGAAAGACTGACGCAGATGCCATAGCTGTGCCAGACAGTCATTAATCAACTAGACTGACATTACATCACACCAAAAACAGATCTGGAATATCATAAATGTTAAAGTGAATCAAAATGAAGAACAAAGAAACGAATAGCAATGCAGTGGAGAAGAAGTAAAAAATTAAACATTTTGGTGCTGCTCTACTCTAATGCACACTACCTTGGACATCCCAAACCCACTCCAGCCCACTACATCCTAAACAGGGGGCATATGTTACTTTACATACCTAAGTCTACGTTTACAAGTTAATTTTCATCCATATATGTTACCACAGTTCGTGTTTGATTTTTCTGTTACACCAGGTTCACAAACTGCTCTTAATCAGGTGCAACGTTTTATAACTTGGTAGACACACATTGCTATTTGGTACTGTCTACCCCCACATTACAGCTGCCCTTTTCCTCCTTTTTTTTTACTCCATGCCTCTATGCTCACCTCAACAAGAGGGTCATTCTATATGACTATACCTGCGGCATCGGATCTGCTCAACCATAGATACCTGACCCAATTTATATAACACTGAAGTCCTATACCATAATCCTTACACTGAATGCAATATGGTCTGCCTGTATACATTACTGTAACTAATACTAAATGTTCTTCCCTTTTTTTTTTTTTTTTATTTATTTATATACCACATTGCGGATGCGCTCCTCCAATGGAGATCTGAAATTCCCTCAGATCTCAGAAACCATCATTCTCACAGACCCCCCTACGTCGGGACAGAGGTAAGATATTATCTTATCCCCACTATAAAAACTTTGTGCACACACAAAAGAAGGAGCTCATCCGCAATGCAATGCTATAGCTTGCTTTCTTAGTTATAACTGGGATACTTACAGTTTACAGGTGCAGCAGTTATATTTAAAAATATGCCTCATCCATTCTTCCCCTTCACCTCTCCAAGGCAATCCCAGACACTATCAAATGCCTCAACTATTACCGCTGCCACTCTTCTCTGATATGTACTAAGTATTACAGAGTTATAGACACTCGCATGTATTCCCCAGACCCTCTCAACCAAATGTGTTACCACAGTTCAGGTTTGGTTTTTCTGATACACCATGTCCACAAAATGCTCTTAATCAGGTGCAACGTTTAACATCCCGGTAGACACATGCTATTATTTGTTACCGTCTACCCCACATTACAGCTGCTCTTTTATCTTTTTTTTGTTTGTTTCTTCTTTCTCTTGTTTTTTACTCCATGCCACTATACTCACCTCAACAAGAGGGTCATCATATATGATTATAACTGCAGCATCGGATCTGCTAAACTATAGCAACCTGACCCAGTTTATATAACACTGTAGTCCCACACCATTAACCTTACAAGAAATACAATGTGGTCTGAATGTATACCTTACTGTAACTGTAATACTAAACGTTCTTCCTTTTTTATGTACCACATTGCGGATGCGCTCCTCCATTGGAGATCTGAATTTCCCTCAGCTCTCAGAAACCATCAATCCCACAGACCCCCCCTACGTTGAGACAGAGGTAAGATGTTATCATATCCCCACTATAAAATCTTTATGCACGCACAAAAGAAGGAGCTCATCCGCAATGCTATAGTTTGCTCTCTGAGTTATAACTGGGATACTTGCAGTTTACCGGGGCGGCAGTTATATTTCAAAATATGCCTCATCTACTCCTCCCCGTCACCTTTTCAAGGTGATCCCAGACATTATCAAACGTCTCAACTATTACCGTTGCCACTCTTCTCCTATATGTACTTAATAATACAGAGTTAAAGACACTTGCATATATTCCCCAGACACTAATACTGTCTCACTACCCTCCCTATTCACAACAAATTTGCGTTCTGAAATTGGGGGAGCATCTAGTCAAACAAGACGACTAAATACTACTTCAAAACCATCAGACCCCAACAATTCATCATAGAAAGGCACTGGAGACTTTGGCATAACGAACTCCCCTTAACAAACATCCTACACTTATCAACATCTCAAGGAGAAAATACACACAGATCATACCTCCTCACCCTGTAGCACCATAAAAGACCGTGAACTCCACATTACTATACCTATACTCTGTTACACTAATAACTCAACACCCTCTCCCCGAACCTACTGCTTAAGGCTTTACCAAGTATACTACACACACCATTTCCATGTCAGCTCAATCACACCATACACACTGTTATATCAACACCTATTTCTGCTATCTTCTCAACCCAAGCCTCAAACTCAAAACGCAGTGCAAAACACACCTCCAGATACCTACCACCATAAAGCAGAACACATCTCACTCTCACTCTCCCTCCAACCCTCTCCATCCTCATTAACAGCAGTATGCGACTCTGCCTAGTACGCCATCCTCCAAACACAAAAGCTCACATAACCTGTGATTCCATCCTGAAACTACTTTCTCCCTATTATCCGTGCTCACAATACATACCACTCATACCCTATAATACGCACCGTTAATATCAACCTTTCCTCCTACATAAACATCCTATATAGAGGACAGCGGTGCAGCGGAAACCTCGATTCACAAACTCTGATTCTTTATCAAGACAGATAATCTGCCCTGATAGAGCCCATCCTCAATCCAATCACCCCCTAACACAGCCGTTGTAACACACCTCGGCTGAAAACCCCCGGCGCCTAGTCCCCTTATTGGGCGGAGCAGGCCTCCCCCTTTAGCCGGTAATCCCCCTCTCCCTCTACCCATCCCCCTTTTATTTTTTTTTATTTTTTATTTTTTTTTAACTCCTATCGCTAACCATCCTACCAACCTCAAAGCTTGACTCTCCAATACCTCAGAATGAGAAAACTCAAATTAATATCACTCAACGTAAAAGGGCTCAACATCCCAGAAAAAAGGAGTAAACTCCTGACACACATGAAATATCTCAAAGCAGATATTATTCTACTCCAAGAAACC
>BLSH010366113.1:700229-711730 GCA_018402905.1 Glandirana rugosa
CGTTTGGTGGTCCCCTTCCCAAGGACAAGAGCGTCTTTGATGGAGACCCTACGCTTATCCCTCCTTTTCAACAGGAACCCTTCCCCTGGTGGTTTGCTTCCCCCACCTTCAGTCCACCCCCCCTCCCACACCCCCACCTCTCCCCCCCTCCTATATACCTTTAATGACATCTTTGCCCAGGTAGTTTCCCCAGGGAGAGTATCCCCCATTATACACGCTGGCCGTGGTACTACCCACTTACACCTCCCTAGGATGGAGAACATAATTCCTATGCCACAAGGTGAGCGTTCAGACCAACAAGAGTATAATATTCAGTAATTTCGCTAACATGTTGAAATGTGAGACTTACATTATGCTTTCTGACTGCCTATATTGTATGTGACAACCTGACATGTATTTCCTGGCATCTGTTATACTGGCATTCGGTTGTAAACTTGATAAAGCTCTTTGGAAAAAAAAAAAAGGATCCATATATTGCTGATCTGCTCCCGAAGCAATATGACTGCTTAAATATACCATACCAGATATTCAATTCAGTAACAATTGTTGCCCATCAAACCTCAAAAGATATCTGAGTACTATTTCTTGCCATACATATAACAGTTTTTGGCAGATTGGATTATAGTCTGTATTTAATTCTATGCATGTAGACTTTCCATTTGCTAACTAACATGGCTTTTCAACTTGTAATTAGGATTTCTAGAACTGTCTAACCACATTAAGAAACTTTTTAGTTGTAGTCCTCATCATGCTATTGACTTTTGACCTCCTTTGGAATTTTAACTAGGCATAACTATCTTTAAACGTTTGAGATATTTTGAATTAATACTGTAGAACTGGTTGTACTAGGAACACAATCATCCATTTAACAGAAACCAAAACAGATTCTCTGAAGGTTCTTTCCACATCTGACAAGTACATTCACTATTTAGGGCTCGTCCACACCATATATACTGTAGGTGCATCCGCATTTTTGTGTGCCCCTGTGCAATTCCACATGGTGCATTTCTGGCAGCTTATTCATTTCCATGGGCTGCCAAATGCACAGGAATGTGCAGAAAGAATGGCAGGAGCATTTTTTTTTAAATTGTGCAGCATCAAACCACATGGTACTGTAGTTCAGGGACATGTGGTGAGGTCAGTGGCTGGTGAGGCACTGGCTAGTATCAGAGCCAGATACACACAGGTTACATATTCCCAAGTTGCGTATTTGATTCACATTATGTAGGCGATTGCAGTTCATTATAGCACCTTCATTAGTTCTCATAATTTACTAATTTAGCCAGCATAAGGACTTGTTTTAGCATACGTAAACGGCGTTCAAACCACACATGTGAGGTATCGCCCCGAAAGTTGGAGTGAGAGCAATAATTCTCCTCTGTAACTCTAAACATGTAACCTGTAAAAATGTTAAAGTGTCGCCTGTGGAGATTTTTAAGTACTGAAGTTTGGCGCCATTCCACAAGTGTGCGCACTTTTAAAGCGTGACATGTTAGGTATCTATTTACTCGGCGTATCATATTTCACATTATACAAAAAAAATCGGGCTAACTTTAGTGTTTTTTTTTTTTTATTCATGAAACAGTTTGAAAAATTGCTGTGCAAATACCATGTGACATAAAACGTTGCAACAACCACCATTTTATTTCCTAGGGTGTATGCTAAAAAAATGTATATGTATGTTTGGGGGTTCTGAGTAATTTTCTAGCAAAAAATGATTATTTTTACATGTAGGAGAGAAGTGTCAGAATTGGCCTGGGTGGCAGGTGGTTAATTACCATAAGTAAATAATATACAAATAATTATTATACAGGGTGGGCCATTTATATGGATACACCTTAATAAAATGGGAATGGTTGGTGATATTAACTTCCTGTTTGTGGCACATTAGTATATGTGAGGGGGGAAACTTTTCAAGATGGGAGGTGACCATGGTGGCCATTTTGAAGTCGGCATTTTGAATCCAACTTTTGTTTTTTCAATAGGAAGATGTGTCATGTGACACATAAAACTTATTGGGAATTTCCCATCTTGAAAAGTTTCCCCCCCTCACATATACTAATGTGCCACAAACAGGAAGTTAATATCACCGACCATTCCCATTTTATTAAGGTATATCCATATAAATGGCCCACCATGTATATTGTTTTTAAGGTAATTTACTATATTTTCAAAAACTGTACTCAAGCAGGTGGCTTAACGGACAAATTACTCAAGTTTGAAGTTTGAAGTTATAACTTCAAACCAGTAATTTCACAGTAAATAGATAAATAATAAATGATTATGTTATAACATAGCATACTAATATAATATTTAGCTTGATTTAAAAAGTACCTTTTCAGCAGCAGCAGATTCTCCCTATTAACTGTGTGAGAAAAACATGGGATTATGGGTACGCCTTATATCCATAAACCCATGTTTTTTCCTTGTAGTTAACAGGGCTGAGCTGGAAGGAAGCATGTGTCTTTTAGACACATGCCCCCTTCTATGACACTGCGGTGAGAGAAGAGCCTCCACTGCAGCATTTTTATTGGACAGCTTGGACCAATGGTGCTTTAACTTTGGTTCACGGCTCCAAGCTGTCCATTGAGCTCAGTGCCAATGACAAGAAGTCAGAGGCACTGTGAGTTCATCCTCTCAGCCTGCTGCAATGTGCCAGCTTGTATTTAAACTGTCTGCACTGTATGTAGCTCCTGACAGGCTGCGCAACCATAGGTGCTAGGAGCCCCAAATTTTGATCAGTGGTGGGGTAGGACTTTGGCTACCTAACCCCCAAATTTGGGGTCTATGTGACCCCAGATCGTCGAGCTATGTTCCCTCGAAGCTTGATCGCTTTTTGTTATGTTCATGGTTCTGCCTCACCTGCCTCCCCTGACTGCATGTCCCTGCTGCTGTAGTTCCATATGTTTTGGTGTTTGCGAACACACATTTGCTAGATGTATGGGGTGCTATTAAGAATTAATTCAGGGAACCTAAAGGAAATACTGGTGACTCTGTCCTCTGCTTCCTTTTTTTGGGCACAGCTTCCACAGTCCTGGTCCTCAACAATCCTTCAGCCACATACATGCATATCTTACCCTCTTAGTAGCTATGTTTTTCATTGCTGTACTGCACTGGTCCACTCCACTTCCTACTGTTGGTAATCTGCGATCCTGGAATACAACTATATACTATGCAGCAATTACCCTGACAGCTTCTTCTGACTCTCAAAATCAAATCTGCCTTGAAAGTTTAAATATGAGTAGAGAAGCAGTGAGAGAGGATGCTATGCAGCACACTCTTCAGGGAGTATATTCCTACTGACCTTTCTAGATGGTGTCTATCAGCCTGTCCATAGTGGATTTTACAGAAATAGAAAACTGTATTCATTTTCAGATTTTAGCACCCCTGCAGTATTTACTTAGCATTAAAACGTTCCTAATGGCTGTCCCATTGCATTAATTTGTTGCCTGGAATTGCTTTTTAATGCATGTATCCTTCCCATTCCTACTAGAAAACTTTATTAATGAATACTAACTTGGCTTGTGACCAGCTACCATATTTTTCTCAAAATTTTATTTTAAATTCTGTATGGTAAAAATTAGGAGCCGGAACATCAAAAGATGTTTCCTTATACCGAATTTTCCTTCATATGTCCAGTGCCTTTTCGTGCTTAGGTATGCTCAGATGAAGGTGTTTGTTTTCAACAAGTCTGTCATTACTCCCATCACAACCATTAACACAGTCTGCTATGCCCATCCTAACTGTGAACCTAAGCGTTAGTACAAGTGTTAGCACAAGTGATAACTGTAGTGAATGTGAAGGTTGTATGTGTTGAAATATTCCACTTGTGCTGTAATCAAGACATATGGATTCTTTAGAACAGTGTGTTACTTCTGTGTACCAAGAAAATCTGCCTGGTACTTCCATTAACCATTTTGTGGCCAGAGGTCATTGATACCTAGACGCCCAGGCCAAATTTAGCAGCATCAGCAAGTGTCAGTTACCTTAACAATAACTTGTTACAAAATGGTGAAAGGTCTGGGGGATAAAACATATCAAGAGCGACTTCAGGCACTTAATATGTACAGTCTGGAGGAAAGAAGGGAGAGGGGAGACATGATCGAAACCTTTAAATACCTCAAGGGGGTAAATAAGGTTCAGGAGGGCAGTCTTTTCAATATGAAACCAAAATCAAGAACACGGGGACATGACCTCAAACTAACTGGGGGGAAGTTCAAAACTAATCTTAGAAAGTATTATTTTACTGAAAGGGTGGTTGATGATTGGAATAAACTACCAACAGAGGTTGTGAGACAGTCAACAGTAAATGGCTTCAAACATGCTTGGGATAAACATAAATCCATAGTCAGACAACAAGGTTAATGTAAAAAAAAATAAATAAATAAATAAAAATAAAAAGGGGCAGACTCGATGGACTACTCAGTCTTTTTCTGCCGTCACTTTTCTATGTTTCTATGTTTCTAACTTCAATTCGATAAACACATTTTCATACCTAAGTCATTTTTTAACATATCTTAAGAACATATGATTTTTTTTTTTGGTACACTGTTTTAATAAAGAACAACCCGGCTCTTCTTTTATTATAGAAAAATGTGCCTTTCTCCTACTGACTGTGATTAACACTTAATAATATAAATCACATTTTCGAGATTGCAGAATATAAATGTACACAGTTTTCTCCAATACATCAAAATCATTAAAGACATATCCAGCAAAAATATATAAAGAGCAACGATTATGTGCAAAGCGAAACTACCAATTGGATTTTAGTAGCCCAAAGTCAGATCTGTGAAATATACATTCTAACTAGTTGCTGTTGGTTACTTCATTTTATGCCAGTCAATGTCTCTTTTAAATTTTTGCAGAAGACCAAAAGCAAAATCACTTGATTAATCCATTACTAGGTCCAAAGCATAAAAACATCTTATGTCAGTAAATGTGTTTTTAATTGTCTCCTTTTAGTAGAAGAATATATGAAATTGTCAAGGTTCACTAAATGATAACACATGCATTCGTTTTATCCCTGCATTTTTGTGAAATTTTCAATTGCAAAAGATGCTTTTGATTCAGAATAGATTGCTTTTGCATAGGTCAGACTTATAAACTGCAGGTTCACAGCCTTGGCAAGCATAGAAGCAATATGCAAAGACCCATGCCCCCTTAGGCATCATGACTTGGGCACCATTCACCCGGGTCACCCCGACAACCTCTACTGTTTCATCAGTGGTTCATGTCCCAGGCATTTTTTTTTTTCTGGTTAAGGTTAACATGTACATTTCCATTAGTCTTGTTATTTCCGACCCTCAGGCTAGACATACAAAGCACGGTTGAACAAATTTAACTCCTCATTTTATCACAAAGTAAAATAATTTGCCACAGAAGACTATAGCATGGCACATAGTATAATTATCTATATTATTATTATATTATAATATATTATATAATAATATACATTTTTATAATTATAAGCAAGCTTCATTATTGGCTGCCACTATGCTTTGTATACTTGCAATTCTGGGCAGGACTTGTTTTTACATACTCTTTTCCCTGTGATATATTACTTCACGTAACTGGGACAGATTTACCATTAAGCACAGTAGGCCTGTGTCTATAGGCTACATAGTCACCAGCCACACATTTTTCCCACTGTCAGAAAAATATATAGCAGTTTAATGTAAGCTTATTCATACATTCCTTTATTTTTTGCAGTGTCAAAATAATCTGGGTTTACGTTCAGTGAAACGAGGAAATATTCTTTGTAAAAACAACTGATCATAGCAAAAAAAGGGTGTTCCTTTGGACATCACCAATTGTGCACCAAGAGGCTCCAGTAATGTAAATCTGGCCTTGGATATAATATATAATGGAAGCTCAGTGGCTTTATGCCAGAAGGACTGTGTTCCATTATTAACAAATCAAATCATAGGTTGGCCTTATGGTAAGTAACAAGAGTTAAAAAGAGAACTGAATGATAAGAGCAGGATAAAGAGGAACTGCTTTTGGCTTGGCATGAATCTTTCTTTTCAACATTTAAGGCCAAGTTTTGCTTTGGCCATTCATGACAAATTAACAGGTTCACTTTAAAGGTGTGATCAGCAGCAGCCTACTTTGCTCCCCCACGCTGATCTGTTCAACTACCAGGAGCAAAGACAGTGCCCAGGTACTTTTGAGTATGGGGGGAGCATGTGACTCCCTTCCCTTCTATCTAAGTGACAGTGCTGGTGCTTGGATGCTCAGATTCCCCATTGCTGTCACTTGGCGAGGAGGAGAGAGCCATCAACCCTTTGTAAACTCCAAGTTGGTACACAGGTCTTCCAGTTTTCATTTGTTGCTTTGCCTTGCATGTAAAAGTTAATTCAGAATAATAACTGACAGATTTTTGTACTTTCAATATCAATAGCCTCTATAAAGAGAGCAGAAAATGGAATTATTTAAGATTAAGATAAGATTAATGCAAACACTGGTGAAAAAAGAAGCCTACTCCAAACAAAAGAATAGAATTTTCACACTTAGCAATATTTAGATTAGTGACTTGAATATTCTGAAGAATTATCTTGAGATGAATTAACTTGAATTGATGAGGAAATTATTTTTAAATAAAATAATAAACATAGCAAACTCATGTAGTTTGGTAAACTTGACACCATAATCATCCTGCATGCTGTACAGTTGAGGTAATAATATTGGAATGTAATATGGGATCTAGTCATCTTCTATTTTTTGTTCATTGCTTTGCCGTGCATGTAAAAGTCAATTAACAAAAATAATTGTACATTTATTTTATTCTTCTAATATCACTAGCTTCTGACTAGCATATACAGTATGAGGAAAGCAGAAAATAGGACTATTCAAGGTGAAGATAACATAAAATAAAAATATATAAAATTAATATTTTAATCAGGAAATTGTTTTTACATTGATTGAATATTTTGATGAGAAAATTATGTTTAGATAAAATAAACACAGTTAACTCATATAGTTTGGTAAACTTGACACCATGGGGATGAATTACTAAAATTGGAGAGTGCAAACTCTGGTGCAGCTGTGTATGGTAGACAATCAGCTTCTAACTTCAGCTTGTTGAATTAAGCTTTGACAATGAGCTCTGGTTCACACTGACCCCATTTGGCATGCGATTTGACGTGTCAAATCAGCGGCAATAGCCGGCAATGGAACCGTCCTAATCGGTGTGACACTGCACCAATTTCAAAAAGTAGTTTTTGCACTACTTTTTGCGATTTACAGGTGCGATTTCCATAGGTATCTGTGCAGAAACCCACACAGATGCCTGTGAAATTGCAGCTGAAATTGGGACTTACATACGGGAATAAAATGGTGCGAGTTCAGCTGAACTCGCACCATTTCATTTCTGCACTCAGTGTGAACCTGAGCTAAAACATCGATGCTAATTGCTTTCTATGCAGAGTTGCACCTGATTTTGCATCCTCTAGTTTTAGTAAATCACCCCCCATATTCAGCTCTGTGGTTGAGTTCATAATAATTGGGATGTGGGATAGGATCCAGCCAACAACAACACTTTCTGTTCTTTGGCTAACCCAGGAACTGACTCAAAAAGAACCAAAACATTGGTGCAAAACTCGACAAGATGGAGTTATTGGGGTTTGGATGATCATTTGAGAGAAATGGGTTGCAGTGTTATCCCAGCCTTGTAAACCTAAGTGCTGTATCTGGATATTCTCATACCGAAAACACAAAACGTTTTTGTATTGTTGCCATATTAGTCAGGCAAGGCACTGACACCTTTGCCACCTTTGCCACCACAGTGCAATGTGCTGGGTGTTCAGTGTGCTCTTGTGCCTTTTAGGAGGGGTGGGCACCCTCCAGTCATCTGCCCTCCATCTATCCATTAAAATGCATGTGCTTCCATTGTGGAGCCTCTTATAAGTCAGAGGTAGAGTCTGCGGATACAAGGTGCCTTGCCAAAGCCTGCAGCTTATGCATATGTTTGCAAAAGTGTGCAACTAAACCCCTGTTTTTAACACATACTGTTAGACAGGTAAATTTGGTTGGTCACAGGCTGGATGGTAAGTTGAGCTTGAAAATTCATTGGTTTTGTTTGACATACTCTCATACCGACCAAACATCTGAGCTGAGAAATAGGGATACTTTTCAGCATAAAGTATGTAGGCAAATAACACACCCCTACAATGCTGTAATTGGGCAAATCATGAAGTACTCATATGAAAAAAAGATGCATCAAATTCGCAATAGCTTTTTTCACCACTGCTTTTCCTTTAGACTGACCTTTAAAAATAGTAAATACAACAACAATTTAACCACTTGCCCACTGGGCAAGTGCTCTCACATACGATACTGTACCTATATGAAATTGTTGTCCTTTTTTTCACACAAATAGAGCATTCTTTTGGTGGTATTTAATCACCACTGGGTTTTTTTATTTTTTTGCACTATAAATGAAAAAAGACCGAAAATTCTGTACAAAAATGCATTTTTCATAGTTTCTGTTATAACATTTTGCGAATTAGTAATTTCTCTTCATAAATTTTGGCCAAAATTTATACTGCTACATATCTTTGATAAAAATAACCCAAATAAGTGTATATTATTTGGTCTTTGTGAAAGTTATGGAGTCTACAATCTATGGTGCCAATCTCTGAAAATTAATCACACCTGATGTACTGACGGCCTTTCTCATTTCTGGAGACATTAACAAGCCAGAAAAGTACAAATACAAGTGACCCCTTTTTGGAAAGTAGACATTCCAAGGTATTTAGTAAGATGCATGGTGAGTTTTTTGGAGTTGTAATTGTATCCCACAATGCAAAATGAAGATTTGCAAAATGAAGATTTTTTTTTCTTTTTTTTCACAAAATTGTCATATTAACAGGTTATTTCTTCCACACAGCATATGCATACCACAAATTACACCCCAAAACACATTCTACTACTCCTCCTGAGTATGGCAATACCACATGTGTGAGACTTTTACACAGCCTGGCCGCATACAGAGGCTCAACATGCAGGGAGCACCATCAGGCATTCTAGGAACATGAAATACACATTTTATATCTTGACTACCTCTTGCACTTTTGAAAGTCCTGAGCACCAGGACAATGGAAGCGCCCAAAAAATTACCCCATTTTGTAAAGTAAACACCCCGATGTATATTATAGGAAGCATAATGAGTCTTTTGAACATGTAATTTTTTTCCACAAGTTTTTGCAAAATGTGGAAAGAAAATGAAAGCACATTTTTTTTTTACACAAAGTTGTCATTTATACAATATTTCTAACACATAGCATATACATAGCAAAAATTACACCCCAAAATATATTCTGCTAATTCTCCTGAGTATGGTGATACCACATGTGTGAGACTTTTATACATCCTGGCCACATACAGAGGCCCAACATGCAGGGAGAATCATCAGGTGTTCTAGGGGCATACATTTCAAATCCAATTTGATTACCTATTACACTTTTGTGAGGCACTGTGTAGTGGCACTGATGGGCACTGTAGTGGTACTGATGGGCACTGTAGTGGCATGGATGAGAACTGATGTGGCATGAATGAGCCATGGATGGGGATGGATGAGCCGTGGATGGGGATGGATGAGCCGTGGATGAGGATGGATGAGCCATGCATGGGGATGGATGAGGCATGGATGAGCATGAATGAGCCATGAATGGGGATGGATGAGTCATGAATGGGGATGGATAAGCCATGGATGGGGATGGATGAGCTGTGGATGGGGATGGATGAGCTGTGGATGAAGATGGATGAGCCATGGATGGGGATGGCTGAGCATGGATGGGATGGTTGAGCATGGATGGGGATGGCTGAGTATGGATGGGGATGGCTGAGTATGAATGGGATGGCTGAGTATGGATGGGATGGCAGAGTATGGATGGGGGTGGCAGAGTATGGATGGGGATGGCTGAGCATGGATGGGGATGGCTGAGTATGGATGGGATGACTGAGTATGGATGGGGATGGCTGAGCATGGATGGGATGGCTGAGTATGGATGGGGATGGCTGAGCATTGATGAGATGGCTGAGTATGAATGAGGATGGCTGAGCATGGATGGGGATGGCTGAGCATGGATGGGATGGCTGGCTGAGTATGGATGGGATGGCTGAGCATGGATGGACGGATGAGTGCAGGAATGGGCACAGAGCAGCGTTGTGGGCACTACAGATCCAGCCCACAGCACTGCTGCACCGATCTCTCCCCTCTCCTCTCACACTGTACCGATCAGTACAGAGAGGAGAGAGATGAACCAGGCTTTTGCCAGCTTGTTTCTTACTGATTGCTCCATCATTGGGCGAAGCGATCATCTGGTAAAGGGCTGCTGTCATCGGCCATTCATAGTGATCCGTAATGCGCCGGGTCCTCCGGACCTGGTGGTCGCGAATACTACCGAGTGCGCACCCCAGGGGGCGTGCGGGAGCGTGATTCTGGGAGGACATCATCTGACGGCCTCCCAGAGTTATCCGACCACACTGTCATTCGGCTATGGCCCGGTCAGCAAGTGGTTAAAGATTAGATGAAAGATATAGTGTAGTGTAACAAATTTGGTACTTAACCACTTCACCCCCAGAAGGATTTCCCACTGTAGGACCAGAGCACTTTTTGCGATTCGGCACTGCGTTGCTTTAACTGACAAGTGCGTCCCTTTCTTCACACAAATAGAGCTTTCTTTTGGTAGTATTTGATCACCTCTGCGTCACTTCTGATCGCCGCTATAAACAAAAAAAGAGTGATGATATTGCAAAAAAACGGAAAATTCCCTACCAAATACTTACCGTAATTTTCCTTTCCTGATGGACTCCATGGCAGCCTACGTGTGGGTTAAGCCCCGCCTCTAATACCCCATAGGACACCTCTCCCATAAATCTTTGCTCCGAGCCAGCGCCCGTGTTCCATAAATAGCCTACTGCAGCCATTGGGGAGGTCTCCGGCTGCCATGGAGTCCATCAGGAAAGGAAAATTACGGTAAGTATTTGGTAGGGAATTTTCAGTTTTCCTGACAGACTCCATGGCAGCCTACGTGTGGGAAATAACTCGCCAACACACACCCGGGTGGGCAAACCAAAAATGCTGAACAAAAAAGATTTATTTAACACCGTCTACTGACAAAACCTGACGGCCGAAGGAAACAGAAGATAGAGCGGCCGGCTCCACACAATAATGAGACATGAAGGTATGGATCGAAGACCAGGAAGCTGCCCTGCAGATCATTTCCGGAGCGACATGTCGCGAAGCTGCCCACAAGGTTGAGACGCCTCTAGTTGAATGCGCTGTCACCGCCTGTGGAGGAGCCAAGCCCTTTTCCTTATAAGCCCACTGGATCGCCTGGACAATCCATGCAGCAATGGACCTGACGGAGGCTCGCAGCCCCCTCTTCTTCCCTTTGAGCAAGACAAAAAGATGATTCGTTTGACGGAAGGAAGCCGTAGCATCAAGGTATAGTCTTAGGGTGACTCCCACATCCAGAGGGCTGTCTCTTATACAC
>BLSH010366113.1:715194-731502 GCA_018402905.1 Glandirana rugosa
AGAGGGAGACAAAGAGGGACCACCAGACCCGACTGTTCGTCCCGCCGACCAGCGGCGCACGCAAGGTCGGCGGAAAGCGAAGGACCAAGCGCCAGCATGACGCGTACGCGCCCGGCCCTTGCTCCGAACCAACGCGTACGCGCCACGACGGCGCTCTCGCCGAAGGCGCGCACGCGTGACTCCGCCGTGACTGCAGTGACCACCGCGGTCTAAATTTGACGACCGTTCGGGCGTTAGAAACCCTTACTAACGCCCGAATCCGCCGCTGAAGGGGTATGTCTCGGGACGGACAACAATCCATCCATTCCCCCCCCTCCGACGACACGGATCACAGCAGCCTCCCCCCCCTTACCTACCTAACAACAGGCAGGGCTCTGTATGGGGAAGTCGCCGCCTAAGCCCGCAATCATTCCCAAAGATTGCGGGCTTGCCAGCAGTTTAAATCTGGCGCCACCAGTGACGTCAGTGCCGCCTCAGTGCGCACGCGCGGAAGCCGCTCTCGCGGCAGCACCGCGCATGCGCAACCAAGCCTCGTTCCCGGCCCGCGCATGCGCAGTACGACCGCGAACCAGGAAGCGAAAGGCGGCTGGAACGCACGCGGCGACCAGCCGCCCTGCTTGTCAGCCCAGACCACCAGGGAGAAACAGAGGGAGACAGGAGAGAGAGAAACTGACTACACACACTGCTGCCATAAGGTACGAAATAGTCCATACTGCCACAACTTCTCGCCGAGGCAATGCCCATGCCGTTCCCCGGGGTACCAAGGCCGCCCGCTAGTAGCTAGGCTAGTGGCCACCTGCGCAGCCTACCTGCCAGTGGCTAGGCATAGTGGCCTCTTGAGCGCTCCTCCATATGCCCCCTCCATACCCCGCTAGTAGCTGGGGCTTACAGGAGTATGCGACTTGCCCATTCCTAAGTCGCAGCTCGGCTATCCTGCGGCAGGAAATCTTCAGGTACTAGGACCACCTACTCGGTCCTGCGAGGAGGACAAAAAAGGAACACGGGCGCTGGCTCGGAGCAAAGATTTATGGGAGAGGTGTCCTATGGGGTATTAGAGGCGGGGCTTAACCCACACGTAGGCTGCCATGGAGTCTGTCAGGAAAAAAACAATATTACTTACTTTTTGCTAAAATACAAATCCAAAAAAAGTATAAAAAAAACAAATTTATTCATCGGTTTTGGCCGATTTATATTCTTCCTCATATTTTTGGTAAAAAAAAAAAAATTGCAATCGGAGTTTATTGATTGGTTTACGCAAAAGTTACCATGTTTACAAACCATGAGAATACATTTCTGGCGTTTTTACAATTTTTTATTTTTTTACTAGTAATGGCGGCAATCTGGACTTTGATATTGGGGTGGACATGTCGGACATTTTTGACACTTTTTTTGGGACCAATGACATTTATACAGTAATCAGAAATTTAAATATCCACTGATTACTGTATAAATGTCATTGACAGTGAAGGGGTTGACCTGCAGGGGGAGATCTAGGGGTTAACTGTGTTCCCTAGGCATGTTCTAACTGTGAGGGGGCCGGGCTACCATGGGCATAAAAGATCTAACTGATCCCAGTGACAGGGATCAATAAATCTTACATGCCCACTGACATCGGCGTTTCCCCGTTCTTTCGCTCTGGCAGGTCATCGCGGCTCGCCGGCGTACATCGGGTGTACTCCTGCAGAATGCGGCGGGCATGAGAGCTAACTGCGTATGCGTGGATTGCCGCTTATATATGGCGATTCGCGAAACAGTGCCACACTGCCGCCGTATATATACAGCGCGCGGTCGGCAAGTGGTTAAAAGAGTTGTAAAGTCTCCTCTTTTTAAAATAACAAACATGTTATACTTACCTACTCTGTGCAGTTGGTTTTGCACAGAGTGGCCCACATCCTCCTCTTCTCGGGTACCTCTTCTGTGATCCTGGCCCCTCCCTTCTATTGAGTGCTCCCACAGCAAGCAGCTCACTGTGGGGGCACCCGAGCCGAGGCACAGCTCCCTGTGTTCATTTAGACACGGAGCCATGACCCAGCCCCACCCCCTATCTCTCTTCTGACTTTGATTGATAGCAGTGGGAGCTAATTGCGCTGTGCTGCTGTCTTAGCCAATGGGGAGGGGAGTCCCAAGCAGCTGAGACACTTCTGTAACATTGCTGGATAGAGATGGGCTCAGGTAAGTATTAGGTGGGTTAAGGGGGGCAGCTGCACACAGAAGGTTTTTTATCTTATCAGACCAGAAAGTATGGCTGCTAAGAAGGCAAGAGAGAGTTATTTGGTTCCAAAAGGGTGATAGTCCTTCCAAATGAGGAACAGTTGGAAGCTATGCTCTCTTGGTTATTAGAGAGCTGAGTGTTCTGCAATGGAAGACATCTAATTATTGTGATCTAGTGTTTAGCACTTTTGGCTAAAATGTGAAAACAAAAAACATTAAAAAGCAAACATTTCTGCAACCCACATTGGGGCTGTGCTGGCAGTGCTTTTTTACATTTACAATTATTAGCTTCCAACTCTTCATCGCACTAATAAAATTGTTTTGCTCTTGTCTGTGTCCTTGTTGGGGAGATTTCCTCTGACTTTGTGTCAGACACAGACAGCAGTTAAATCTAAATTGAGGCCTAAACCTTTATTGCTCTCTCCAAAACTCTAGGCTAAATTTACACAGGCACTGAATTTTTAAAGCCTTTAATGGAAATTAACGCACCTATAGTTTTTCCAATGTGTTGCACAGGTCAGGGCTGCTTATAGAAATAATGGGGCCCCGTACAGCCTACCTGACAGGGCCCCCTTCAGCCCCACCCCTGGTTCTGCCCCTGGCCCCTCTTTAAGCCCCACCAATGGCCCCTCCCCAGACCCGCCTTGAAACAAAGTGCAGGTTTGTCTTCAAGCGCTATTTATCTTTCTCCAGTCAGTTATAAGTTACAGTGTGTGATCGTCGTGTAGTAGTAGATCTTGAATCACCCCCAAGCAAGCACACACCTGTATTAGCCCCACGAGCCACTTCCTCTCTGATCCTGCTGCTGACTAGAGTCACAATTTCTCGCCGCCGCCGTTCGCCTCACTGCTTCTTCTCCAATCTCAGGCCAGGGGGGGAACAGAGCAGAGCGCCATGAGTGGAGGGAGATAAATCACTCCACCAGGGAAGGCAGTATGCAGGCCGGGACTTGAGCCAGCAATGCAGGGCAGGTGCGGAAGTGACATGCGCCCAAAATAAAAGAAATAGTCCCTAACACACACCCACAAAAACAGGGCTGGTGCAAGGAGTTTTGTCACCCAAGGCGAAACCTAATTTTGCTGAGACCCATTGGCTCCGCCCCTGACTCCACCCCCTTTGTCCTGCCCATGTATACAGTGCCTCTCTGCCTATTTCTTCAACCGTTTCACAGGCATGCACTTGCACCTCTGAACCTGGCCTGGCGCTGTTGGATTGTATTAATGCAGTACACTCTTTAGGTAGACGTGGGGATTGTGAATGGAAGTTTGTTCAGCCCTTGCTCCAAACTTGGGCGGATCTTTCCTCCCTAAACACCCTTCCACTAACCACAGTCTGTTCAGAGATCCCTCTCTCCGTTGTCCATAGCACTTCCCCAGAGAACCTCATCTGCAACTACAGGTGGTCCTCGGGTTACAAACAAGATAGGGTCTGAAGATTTGTTCTTAAGTTGAATTTATTTGTAAGTCAGGACATATGCCAAAAAAATATATTTTTACGTTTTTTGTATAGCATAGGAAAGGGTAAAAACCCCTATAGTGTTTGTTTTGTTGTCTGAGCTTCTGTTTAGAAGAGTTTACCTCACTTTCTGTCCCTATGAAAATTGGATTTTGAAAATTATGAGTTGTTGTGGAAACAAGGATTCGTGATAAAGCTTCAGTGGAGACACCTTTTTCCATGATAACTCTTACAGGAGTGAATTTCCCCTCCTAGAGGGAGAATTCCTTTCACTTCCCGTTGTCTCCCTCCGTGTTTAAGTAGGAGTTGTTTCTAAGTCGGATGTTTGTAACTAGGGGACCGCCTGTACTCCTGTTTCTTTCAGTACTACTATTACTCCTCTACCCGCAGCACATTCACATTCAGTTCCTGATTCCCTACCTGGTAATGCCATTTCTGATGCCCAGTCTGCAGTTCTGGGGCCTGTGCCGTGCCTGCTGCCCAGCCTACTGTTCTGGCACCCGCTGCCCAGCCTGCTGTTCCGTGCCCGCTGCCATGCCTGCTGCCCAGCCTGCTGTTCTGGTACCTGTTGCCATGCCTGCTGCTCAGCCTGCTGTTCCGGTGCCTGCTGCTGTGTCTGCTGCCCAGCCTGCTGTTCCAGTGCCTGCTGCCATGTTTGCTGCCCAGCCTACTGTTACGGTACCTGCTGCCCAGCCTGCTGTTTTGGTGCCCACTGCCATGCTTGCTGCCCAGCCTGCTGTTCCAGTACCTGCTGTCATGCCTGCTGTCCAGCCTACTGTTCCGGTACCTGCTGCCCAGCCTGCTGTTCCAGTACCCGCTGCCATACCTGCTGCCCAGTCTGCTGTTCCGGTACCTGCTATCATGTCTGCTGCCCAGACTGCTGTTCCGGTGCCCGTTGCCCAGCCTGCTGTTCCAGTGCCCGCTGTCCTGCCTGCTGCTCCGGTGCCCGACACCCAGCTTGATGACCCAACGCCCAATGCCCAGCCTGATGGCCCAGTTCTTGATGCCAAGCCTGATGATCCAGTTTCTGATGCCCAGCCTGCCAATCAGGTAACCAGCCCAGCCTGATGATCTGGTGCTTGCTGATGATCCGGTGCCTGTGGCCCAGCCTGATGACCCAGTGCCCTCTACCCAGCCTGATGACCTGGTGCCTGCTGCCAAGCCTGATGATCTGGTGCTTGCTGATGACCCGATGCCCACTGCCCAGCCTGATGACTCAGTGTCCGCTGTCCAGACTGATGACCTGGTACTCGCTGATGACCCGGTGCTTGCTGATTCAGAGCCTGCTGCCCAGCCTGCTGTTCTGGTGCCCGTTGTCCTGGTGCCTGACACCCAGCATGATAACCCGATGCCCAATGCCCAGCCTGATGATCCAGTTCTTGATGCTCAGCCTGATGATCCAGTTCCTGATGCCCAACCTGCCGATCCGGTAACCGCGGACAAGCCTGATGACCCGATACCCTCTGACCAGCCTGATGACCCAGTGCCCGCTGCCCAGCCTAATTATCCGGTCCTCACTGATGACCCAGTGCCCGCTGCCCAGCCTGATGACACGGTGCTCGCTGGCCAGCCTGATAACCGGTGGCTGCTGATCTGGTGATGGATGACCCAGTGCCTGCCACCCAGCTTGATGATCCGGTGCCTGCTGATTCAGTGTCCAATGACCCAGTGCCCACTGATCCAGTGCCTGATGACCTGGTGAACACTGATCCAGTGCCCGCTGATTCAGTGCCTGATGACCCGGTACCCAATGATCCAGTGCCCGCTGATCCAGTGCCTGATGACCCAGTACCTGCTGATCCAGTACCTGATGACCCAGTGCCTACTACCCAGTCTTATGACCTGTGCCCACTGATCCAGTACCTGATGACCCGGTGACCGCTGATCCAGTGCCTGTTGATCCAGTGCCTGATGACCCAGTACCCACTGATCCAGTGCCTGATGACCCAGTGCCTACTGCCCAGTATGATGACCCAGCACCCGCTGATCCAGTGCCTGATGACCTGGTGGCCACTGATACAGTGCCTGCTGATCCAGTACCTGATGACCCTGTGAAGAGGATACAAAGGAGTCTCTGGATGGCTGCACTCTGATAAACACAATTTATTGTGCATGAAATCCAAAAAAGTAACACAAAGTGGTACGGACAGATCCTGATCCAGTGTCTGTTGACCCTGTGCCTGCTGATCCAGTGCCTGTTGATGCCTTCCTACCTGTCACTCAACTTGTTGCTGTTTTCCTGCCTGATGTCCAAATTGCCACTGATTGTCCCCTGTCTGATGCCCAGCCTGACTCTGATGCCCTTTGTGTTATCTACCTCCAGTGCTTTCATGCCTGCTGTCCAGCTAACTTTTGATACCGGACTCGCGTTTGATCCATTACCCGAATTGGGTGGCACGCCTCCCAGTAGGTTAAAAGTGGCCTGAAAAGAGCAAAAGAGTCCGCAGACATGGAGGGAAAACTTTTCTGGACTGGACGTTCCCGTACCCACATGGACTGTCAGGTCAAGGGCAGAATGGAGCGTCCGGGGGCCACTCCTTAAGGGGGGGATACTGTGAGGACCTGTGTTATTACTTGGCTCACCTGCAGGTGGCACTGTTGCTTTTAGCACCAAAGGGTGAAGTTCTGGTGACCACCAGCGGGTGTCTCCCAGCTGATGGACTTACAAATTATAAGGCTGCACCTGACATGATCTGTTGTGAGTATATAAGCTCACCCTTCACTGAGGTTCAGGGCTTCAGTATTTGTTTCTGCAAGCTGCGTTCCTGCCTGACCCTGAACTGTCCTTACATTTTGATCCTGATCCGGAGTCCTGTCCCCTGTGAACCTGCTTCCTGCTGCTGCTGCTGGTTTTCTGTTCCTCTTATCTCCTGTCTCTGCCGGTATTCTTAAAGTGGTTGTCAACTCATGACAACCACTTTAAACTACAGGTAAGCCTACAATAAGGCTTAACTGTAGGTCCCGGGAATATCTCCTAAACCTGTATGGTTTAGGAGATATTACCTGTATCTGCAAGTGCCGACGTCATCGGCACATGCGCACTGAAGAATCGGTACCCGGGGTAGCCCAGGGTGGCGTTTCTTCTGTTGACATGCCGTAAATGACGACTCCCATGCGCATGTGCAGGAGTGACGTCGGTGCGGCTCCGCCAATCACAGCGCTGGAGCCTGCACTGTGATTGGATGGAGCCCCAGACCTGGAAGAAGCATGTCGCCGGTCACAGAGGTGTGCCAAGGCCGCTGCAACAGCTTTGTTACAAGGTAAGTATGTCATAATGAACTAGCTCGTAATGCCTAGTTCTTTTGCTGGGATTTCTTTGTTTCTACTACTTCCACATTGCTTGTTTATTGTCACAGGTGCTGGTATTGGATGTGTGTCATTTTAAATAATAAACATATTTTTTCACTTATCTATATGTCTTGAGGAAAAATTGAAACCTCAAAAATAAGGAATTTTTAATGCAATTGAGTAAAGCTCATTATATAATTTTCCAATAAAAATTGCATAAACTTAATTTCTTACAAAATTTAAAAAGGACACAATGTACAAAATTTCATAATAATTTTTGCAGTTACATATGTTATCAAAATACTTAGGTAGACCACATGGATGGATATGTAAATTCAAGTTGGATAATGGTATTCCCCATGGATAGCATAAACCATCAGTGACTGTAGGTGGTATCAGTCAAAAGGAGACATCAAACGCGTTTCGAAAGGGTTAAAGAAAATATTCATCAGGGATGTTATACCATATACTGTGAAAATAAAATTATTTTTTAGTGACAATTTCAGTACAACACATTGGGGTTAATTTACTAAAGCTTGAAAGTGCAAAATTTGGTGCAGCTCCACACAGAAACCAATCAGCTTCACGGTTTTATTGTCAAACCTTGATTGAACTAGCTGAGGTTTGAAGCTGATTGGCTAGCATGCACAGTTGCACCAGTTTTTGCACTCTCCAACTAGTAGATCAACCCCATTATGTCATTAGCCAACCCAAAAACAAACTCACACTGCCGGGAGTCCAAGCCTGGGAGCCCCCCAACCTGGGGCACACAAACCCCCTCCGTGATGTATTTTGTGCCTTGCACAAGAACTAGAACTGCTAGGGAGAGTCCCCAATGCTCGAGGTCCAAAGCCTTAAAAAAACTGGAAAAAAGCAGAAAAACAAGTGGGAGTAACCATGCGCCTCCAAGTTGTCTTTACCTTACATGGTGGAGGTACTCTCCATAAAGTCACCCATAAGGGTGGAATGAAGCCTCTTATTTCAATTGACTAAAAATGGCTATGCGTATATGCATCTAAATGTTACATTGTTAATTAATGGGTGAGTTAATACTCCCAAAAGACAAAAAGTTGGCTAGAGAATCACTCATGATGCCACAAGGCCTGTCGTGCCAATATTGGCCAAAGAAAATGCAAGAGATTCAAATAAAATCAAAAAGATCAAAAAAGTCTCAAAGGCACATGTTTACCTATGGTCTGCTGATTTCCATGAATCTCCCAAAAAGGGCAGTGTAGAGGAGCCCGATGACGGTATTCCCTTTGGAAGCAGGCAAGTCCACGATAAAATCCATACTGATATGAGTCCAAAGAGCAAGAAGAAACAGGTAACGGTTGTAATAGGCCTTGGGGAGCAGATTGAGGCATTTTGATAGTCTCACAAATAGTACAAGCTCTAACAAAGACTATAACATCCCTTCTTAGGGTAGGCCACCAAACCAGAGGCTTCAGACGTAAGAAGGTTTGTTTGATACCAGGATGCCCGGAAAACTTCTGTCCATGTGCCCAGTGCAAAACTTCTTTATGTAACGCAGGAGGAACATACAATATATTAGAAGGTACCAAAATATTAGTAGGTACCCAGGACCCGGGATTGAGCAGCCAACAAGCTCCTTTGTAAGGTAGTATCCAGCTGAGAAATAATTCGTTCAGGAGGAACTATATGCTCTGGAGGAGCTCTGTGACTCTCGCAAGGGAATTGCCAAGACAGGGCATCGGCTTTGGTGTTCTTGGTGTTTGGTGTAAGTTACCATGAAATTAAACCCAGTGAAGAATAGTGCCCAACGAGTTTGTCTGGAATTCAGTCTTTGGGCCTTTTCCAAGAAGGTCAAGTTCTTATAATCCGTCTGAACCATGACTGGGAGTTCTAATAAATGTCTCCATTCAGATAAGGAAAGTGTTATATAGCCAACAGTTCTCTATTCCCTATGTCATTGTTTTCTTCTGTGACAGAGAATTTCTTGGAGAAGGAGGCGACCGGATGTAGTTTGTTGGAAGTAGGGTCTCTTTGGGACAACACTGCTCTGGCACCTATTTCAGAGGCATCAACTTCCAAAGCATATTGGGCAGAAAGATGAGGATGACGGAGGACTGGAGCAGAGCAAAAGGCAGACTTAAGGAAATCAAAAACTTCCAAAGCTTCAGGGGACCATTGAGAGCAGTTGGTCCCTTTCTTCGTGAGGCCAGTGATGGGTGCCAGAATCTTGGAAAAATTCTTCTGATAATAAATACAAAATCCAATGAAATGTTATACTTCCTTTAAAGTGGAAGGTCTGGTCCATTGTAAGATGGCATCGAGTTTCTGGGAATCCATCTCGAATCCTTCAGACAAAATTATATATCCTTAGAAGGGAATTTCCGATTGTTCAAAAGAGCACTTGGATAGATTGGCATATATGATCCATGATCTCTTAAACGTTGGAGAACAGTGCGTACATGGCAGTGATGATGTTTTAAATCCTTAGAGTGAATGAGTATATCATCTAAGTAGACGACAACAAAAGAGTCGAGTAGATCTCGGAAGAGATCATTTACAAATTACTGGAATACAGCTGGGGCATTGCAAAGACCAAATGGCATCACAAGTTGCTATCTACCTTAAATCACATTGTTATTTGCACAGTGTACATGCTTGTAGCCTAAATACTGAAATTTGCACTGAAAAGTGTAATTTTGTAACTTTTGTAAAATGCCAGTAAAAACTTGGATGTACCAGTAAATTTTGGGTGTTGTGCCAGTAAATTCCAACCTGGTAGGTTGGCAACACTGATCACAAGACACTCATAATGTCCCCGTCCCGTATTAAAAGCTGTCTTTCATTCATCTCCTGCTTTGATTCGAATGAGATTGTATACCAAACGAAGGTTTAGTTTGGTAAACATCTTGGATTCTTGAACCCGGTCAAATAGTTAAGTAATTAATGGAAGAGGATACTGATTCTTTACAGTAATTCAGTTGGGAGCCCTGTAATCCACGCAGGGTCTGAGCCTTCTGTCCTTTTTTTCCACAAAAAGAACCCAGCCCTCATGGGAGAAGTGGAAGGCTGAATGAAACCCTTCTTTAGACTGTCTTTAATGTATTCCTCCATTGCCTTAGTCTCAGCAAGGCTAAGAGGATAGGTTCTCCCCTTAGGTAGAGGAGAACCAGGAAACAACTCAATAGCACAGTCAGAAGGTCGGTGTGATGGGAGGCCCTCCGCTTCCTTTTCAGAAAATACATCGGCAAACTCGGCGTAGGCCTCAGATAATTCAGGATCAGTAGATACCTCATGAATGGACACCTTATTGCATACCATTCTTTGGAGACAGTGGACAAGGCAAGAGGTGCTCCAAAACAAACTTTGACTAGAGGACCAGTCAATGGATGGGTTATGTTTACATAACCAAGGGAGCCCGAGTATCACTGGGTGTTTCAGGGACCGGATAATGTCAAAAGATAAAACCTCTTGATGCAGAGCCCTTAGATGGACAGAGAGGGGCTTGGAGTCATGGGTAATAAAGCCAGATGGTCTCCGCCAAGAGTTGTCACACAGAGCGTTAGGGTTTTTGAAACCATAGGGATCTGAAGCCTCTTAACCAGAGCTACATCTAAAAACACACCACCAGCGCCAGACTCTATAAAGGTTACTGTGGAATAAAAGACAGGACAAAGAGATAGGGACAAGAAGTTTCTCCTACGGAGGGTTCAAAACAGCATGGCCTAATGGACTCCTCGCTCACCCATTAAGCCCGGAAGTTTTCCAGTCGAACCAGACAAGAACGCAGCATATGACCCGGCTTCCCACAATATAGACAGAGGCCTAAGGTCCTGCATTTGGCACATTCACTTTACGACAAGCGCACCACCGCTACGTCCATGGGTTCTTCCTCAGAACCAATATGGGAATGAACGGTAGAGACAAGAGAATGCAGAGGGGGTAATTTAGTACCAAGTCTGGGAGGATTATATTGTCCTTGGCACCCTCTCTCTAACTGACGCTCAGAGAAGCGAGTGTCCACCAGGATATACAAGTTGATAAGCTCCTCCAGGGCCGCTGGGATCTCACACTACGTTAATTCATCCTTAATGCATTCCGCTAGCCCTCTGCAGAATGCAGCCTTAGGGGCACTACATTCCCAGGTGGTCTCTGTCACTAGCGTACGGAAGTTAATGGCATAGGATACTTCGCTGCATTTACCCTGACGTAAGTCGAGCATACTAGACTGGACGGCTGGACTTGGATATCTTTTTATATCCCTTTCCTGTTTTATACAGTTCAACCACATTTTCCCACAGATCCTTTGACAATTCGTTTGCTTTCCCCATGACTCAGAATCCAGAAACATCAGTGCAGCACTGGATGAAAGATGCAAGGGTCTGTCAGGAGTCCAGAAACTCATTGAACTTTTATACACACACACTAATTAGAATAAATACAGTTGATTGATAATAAATGGCTTCAGCCAAACACTAACCATGAGTGAAAGAAAAGTTTTTGTGTTATCATACATATTCTCTGAAATATGGCCAAGAAATCATAAATTCTGACAGGGTATGTAAACTTATGAGTACAACTGTACACAGGATAAGGCAGTATATACACAGGATAGGGCAGTATATACACAGGATAGGGTAATATATACACAGGATAGGGCAATATATACACATGATAGGGTAATATATACACAGTATAGGGCAGTATATACACAGGATAGGGTAATATAATTTTAGTATTATTATAATACAGGATTTATATAGCGCTAACAGTTTACACAGCGCTTTCCAAGTAAAAGGGAGACAATACAGTTACAGTACAATAAAATACAAGAGGATCAAAGTGGCCCTGCTCAGAAGAGCTTACAATCTAATAGGGTGGAGCAGGTAGTACAAAAGGTTCTAACTGTGGGGAATGAGTTGATGGAAGAGGTAAAATATTAATGGGAGGTGTGATAGGCTTCCCTGAAGAGATGAGTTTTCAGGGATTGCCTGAAGGTAGCAAGAGAAGGAGATAGGCGGACAAGTTGAGGTAGAGAGTTCCAGAGGATGGGAGAGGCTCTAGAGAAATCCTGGAGGCGACCATGGGAGGAGGAGATGAGGGAGCTTGAGAGTAGGAGGTCTTGGGAGGAACGGAGAGGACGGTTTGGGTGATATTTGGAGACAAGTTTGGTGATGTAGCTCGGGGAAGAGTTGTGAATGGCTTTGTATGTTGTGGTTAGTATTTTGAATTTAATTTGCTGGGCGATTGTGAGCAAGTGTAGGGATTGGAGAAGAGGGGTGGCAGACACTGAGCAGTTGGTAAGGTGGATAATTCTGGCAGCAGTATTCATGATAGACTGAAGAGGGGATAGCCTTTGGAGAGGAAGGCCAATGAGAAGAGAGTTGCAATAGTCAAGGCGAGAGATAACAAGGGAGTGAATGAGGAGGTTGGTGGTTACTTTAGTTAAAAATGGGCGTATTTTAGACATGTTACGGAGGTGAAGTCTACAAACTTTTAATAACGATTGGATTTGAGGCTGAAAGGACAGGTCGGAGTCTAGGATTACACCTAGTACCCTGGCATAAGGGGAGGGACTGATGATTGTATATACTTAGGATAGGGCAGTATATACAGAGGATAGGGTAATATATACACAGGATTGGGTAATATATACTGTACACAGGATAGGGCAGTATATACACAGGATAGGGTATTATATACACAGGATAGGGTAATATATACAACTCACTTTATCTTCAGACAGCGCACCAGGCTCTGCAGAGACACCTGTGCCGACATCAGGCCGATGGGTTCTCCTCCAGCCCCTCCCCTTCACAAGCAGCTAACATCTAGACAAGAATATCTATATAGAGGGACCCAAAATGTTGAAAATAACCCTCACAGATAAGTCGGTTGGAGCGGAGTGTGTGTGTGTGTGGGGGGGGGGGGGTAGTGCTGGTTGGAGAAAGACTTCTTTTTTTTTTAAATTCTGCACTCTGTTCGGATTGCCCTGGCCCCCCTGCTGGCTGGATGTTATTTTCTACAATGCAAGAATGGGAAATGATCACTTTTGATGCTTTGCAACTGTGCCTTAAACATGCTATAAACTCAATACACTTGCAGGATTTTTCAACAGCACTGAATGGAGGTGGTTGCACAGTTTCAAAGCCTGCTAAACTCCGCAGGTATCATTATTTTTACTATGTATCGATGAGGCAGTGCTAATGCTGCCATGTGTACACCTCCATCTGCTCCATGTTTTAACAACTGTGAGTGGCATTGACAGGCAGTTGGGAAGTGGTAAAAATGTGACCCAACCACCTATTGTCAATGCCTGTGTAAACCAGGCCTAAGAAAGGTTTTGCCTACACTCTAGCAATAAAGAGATCCATCATTTTAACCAGCTTTACCCTTACCACAGAAAATCTCAATCAACATTTAGCAAAAAAACATATTTTATAAATCTTTTTAGACATTATACAATTAAATTATATACAGTACAGTATTTTTTATTTAAGAACGGTAACCATACATTTTTTAAATTAGAAATTTTTGAAATTTCCAGGCAGAAAATCATTTTCTTGGAAATCATCAAAGTACTTTAAAACTTGATGTCTCAAACCCAAGAGAGATTTCTTCTGAAGCGTTCATCGACGATCGTCACTTCAAGCCACAAACTAATGGTGCTGACATAAATACACTATTAAATAAAGCTAAAGCCTAAACCGGCCTAAGAAAGTGTCACTCCTGATTAAGACACACTATAATATTTGCCTAATATAAATAATTAAAAAGGCATCAAAAGAAATGATGCGTCCCTTTCTAAAGTAACCCATAGATTTTGATTTTGTGTGTTTTATTTTTCTGTTTATATTGAAAAGTGTGCAAATATCAATATCTATCTATCTATCTATCTATCTATCTATCTATCTATCTATCTATCTATCTATCTATCTATCTATCTATCTATCTATCTATCGTATCTATCTATCCATCTATCTTTCCTAAAGCTCAATAGCTCAAATAAAAATATCAATAGTCATACACTGGCACCATTGCTGCTGCAGTTAAACTGTTACTAAACCCACAAAAGTAAAATCAGTCTGTGTATCAGTCTTGTTATACTCACTGTGGAACCCAAGGGGTTAATCCTCTGCATTGTGTAAAAAGGCTGTTTAGTCCTGTCTTCCCTGAATCTCCCCTTCTACCGCTGTCCCCAATCCATCTCCTGATAAGACAGAACCACCTTTGGAGTCACTCTACACATGCTCAGTTTGGTGTGTATTGCTAGAAATTTTCTTTCTTGGGAAGGTGCATGTAAGAGGCACATGGCCAATCAGCACTGTCCAGACAGAGGGTCAGGGGTCCTGCAGCCTCATAGGACAGTCAATGCGGAATAAAAGCTCCCCCTACAAGCTTGAACCAGACTCTGATAGGAATCACAAGACTGCTATATACTGCCGATGAGAAAAGGTATTTAGGAGTTTATACACTGCTCAAAAAAATAAAGGAACACTTTTTAATCAGAGTATAGCATCAAGTCAATTAAACTCCTGGGATATTGATCTGGTCAGTTAAGTAGCAGAGGAGGTTCTTTATCAGTTTCAGCTGCTGCGTTGTTAAAAAAAATAACAACAGGTGCACTAGATGGGCAACCATGAGACAACCTCTAAAACAGGAATGGTTTTACAGGTGGAGGCCACTGACATTTCTTTCCCCTACTCATCTTTTCTGACTGTTTTTCACTAGTTTTGCATTTGGCTAGGGTCAGTGTCACTACTGGTAGCATGAAGCAATACCTGGACCCTATAGAGGTTAGACAGGTAGTTCAACTCCTCCAGGGTGGCACACCAATACATGCCATTGCCAGAAGGTTTGCTGTGCCTCCCTGCACAGTCTCAAGAGCATGGAGGAGATTCCAGGAGACAGGCAGTTACTCTAGGCGAGCTGGACATAGCCGTAGAAGGTCCTTAACCCATCAGCTGGACCAGTATCTGCTCCTTTGTGCAAGGAGGAACAGGATGAGCACCTCCAGAGCCCTACAAAATGACATCCAGCAGGCCACTGGTGTGAATGTCTCTGACCAAACAATCAGAAACAGACTTAATGAAGGTGGCCTGAGGGCTCAATATCCTCTAGTGGGCCCTGTGCTCCCTGCTCGGGACCATGGAGCTCAATTGGCATTTGCCATTTAACGCTAGAATTGGCAGGTCCACCACTGGTGCCCTGTGCTTTTCACAGATGAGAGCAGGTTTACCCTGAGCACATGTGACAGACGTGAAAGGGTCTGGAGAAGCCATGGAGAACGTTATGCTGCCTGTAACATTGTTCAGCATTACCAGTTTGGTGGTGGTCAGTGATGGTCTGAGGAAGCATATCCATGGAAGGATGCACAGACCTCTTCAGGCTAAACAATAGCACCCTGACTGCCATTAGGTATCGGGATGAATTCCTTGGACTCATTGTCAGATCCTACACTAGTGCAGTGGTTCCATGGTTCCTCCTGGTGCACGACAATGTCCGGCCTCATGTGGTGAGAGTATGCAGCCAGTTCCTGGAGGATGAAGGAATTGATACCATTAAATGCCCCCTGACCCAAATCCAATAGAACACCTCTGGGAAATTATTTTTTGGCCCATCCGAGGCCACCAGGTTGCATCTCAGTCTGTTCAGTAGCTCAGTGATACCCTGGTCCAGATCTGGGAGGAAATACCCCAGGACACCATCCATCGTCTCATTAGGAGCATGCCCCAACGTTGTCAATCATGCATACAAACACGTGGGGGCCACACAAACTACTGAGTACCATTTTGAGTTGCTACAATGAAATTTCAGCAAAATGGACTAGCCCGCTGTATCATTCTTTTCACTTTGATTTTTGGGATGTCTTTGAATTAAGCCCTCTGTAGGGTGATAATTTTAATTTCCATCAAACGATGTGGCATCCTTTCCTTCCTAACACATTAATCCTAACTAGAGTTGAGCGAACACCTGGAAGTTCGGGTTCTGCTGGTCCGTCCGAACTTCGGGACAAAGTCCGGGTCCGGGTCCGGACGGAACCCGAACGATCGCACGGACAACGAACCCCATTGAAATCAATGGGGACCCGAACTTTTAGGCACAAAAATGGCTGTAGGAAAGTCCTGGAAAGCCCCAGAGGGCTGCAAAAGGAAGTAAAATGGGGATAAGGGTAGGGCAAGCGCCCTACAAAAAAATGGGGACAGGGAAATAACTTTAAATATTTTTAAAAAAATAAAAACATAAAAAATGCAAAAATGGAGATGAATGTGGTTCATCTTCAAACTGTGTCTGAAAAGTATTAATTAACGGTAGAAGCCATATAACTGTTCTAAAATCATCTTCAAACTAGGGCAAGTGCCCTACAAATAAATGGGGATAGGG
>BLSH010366113.1:732826-764866 GCA_018402905.1 Glandirana rugosa
CCGGACAATGCACTGAGGCCTACACTCCTTTTAACACACTAACTCCCGTCTCACTGTCCACTTGGTGTTGATGGTCCATGGGGATTCCCCCGGTAACCGATTAGAGGTATTTTTGTTTTTTGTAAAAGTGTTTAGGTGGTTAGTCAGACGACCGTAACGTGTCTCAGTGTAGACTACGGTTAATCAAGTTTTACAACCCGTTTGACGTGGAATTTAACAATGATTTGGGTCTTGAAAGTTAAGTGACATAGACCAGAGTGTGTAATGTGTCTTGTACACTTACGTTAATAAAATGATTTATGTGACGAGTTTTTTAATTTCGCAATCCTAATCACAACGAACCCGAACGATTTTTGAAATGTCCGGGTCCGGGTCCGTGCCACGGACACCCAAAAGTTCGGTACGGACCCGAACGTTACAGTCCGGGTTCGCTCAACACTAATCCTAACGCTTTAATTTTTTGAGCAGTGTATTTAGTAAAATAATTGCATTCACATGTTCTGTGTAATGTGTGAGACCAGATACAGTGAATTGAAAGTTCTGGGTTTAGTAACAATTTAAGGTGCAGTTTGCCCAACATTTTGAACTAATTGGCATCAGATGTGACTCTGTGCAATGCCAGCAGACTGATTGGTGGATTTGTGAAAATGTTTTTTGTTTTTATGGAGATTAGCCAATGGCCCCCTTAGGGGTACCTGGTAGTTGTGGTTCACCTGTCACTCTGCCCTCAATCACACAATTTTCCTCACATCCGGAGTCACGTAACAGGCCAGTACTTTGTTTTGTTGTTTTATTGGGGGAATAAACTTGGATGGGGTAGGAATGACTGTGGGATGCCCAGTAGATCAATGAATGGGACCGTACTATAAACACCTACAGTATATACACTCTTCTTCCTCCAGCACTGACGCTTGCTGACTGTTCCACTCCTTACTTCTCTCCTGTGCACTACTTGTTCTTCCAGGCCTGAAAGGCAATTTATCAGGCCTCCATGACACTTGTTCCTCCACCACAGCTAGCACATGGTGAGGCCTGCACTTCTACCAGCAGGACCTCCGGACCGCCCATTGCAGGCAAGGGCCACGGGCTCCCAGATTGTGAAGCAACGGGCCCTCAGGGGGGTAACAAAGTACATTGGTGCTAGCCGGGTATAGATGGACTACTACTCCCAGCCCATCCTCTTCCAGGCCACTCCAGTCTACCTCACTGTTCCATGGCACTGCTCCCCTGACTGGCTCCTCCACTCTCCACAGACTGTCCTCTATAACCTTCCAGCGTGCTTCAGTCTTCTTCTCCAGCTCCCAGGGTCTGCCACTCACTGACATGGTGAATCCTTAAAGAGTCTCTCTCTGTAGCCTCTCTGCTGCTCTCCCGCTCCCTTGTGCTGCTCCAGGATCCAACTCCGCTCCTGGCTGCATCCGAGCCACCAGGCCTCAAGGTCACCTCTCCCCCCAAACTGGGGGCTCTCCTGTGAGGCCTCAGCAACACTGCTATATCTCTACTCTTCCACCCGACACACTCCTCTCCCAGCTGGGCAGATCACAGTATTTAACCACTTAAGGACTAGAAGGATCTCCCATGTTTGGACCAGAGCACTTTTTGCCATTTGGCACTGCGTCACTTTAACTGACAATTGCGCGGTCGTGCGACGTTGTACCCAAATTAAATTTGAGTCCTTTTTTCCCACAAATAGAGCTTTCTTTTGGTGGTATTTGATCACTTCTGTGTCATTTCTGATCACCGCTATAAACAAAAAAATAGAGACAATTTTGCAAGAAAAACTATATTTCTTACTTTTTGCTAAAATACAAATCCAAAAAATATATAACACACCAAATGTATTCATACGTTTTGGCTGATTTATATTCTTCCTCATATTTGTGGTAAAAAAAAAAAAAGTGTTTATTGATTGGTATGTGCAAAAGTTGCCGCATTTACAATTTCTGGCGTTTTTACTATTTTTTTTTTTTTTACTAGTAATGGCGGCAATCTGCAATTTTTATCGCGACTGCAATATGGTAGTAGACATGTCGGACATTTTTGACACTTTTTTGGGACCAATGACATTTATACAGTGATCAGAAATTTAAATATTCACTGATTACTGTGTAAATGTCATTGGTAGGGAAGGGGTTAACCTGCAGGGGGCGGTGAAGGGGTTAACTGTGTTCCCTAGGCATGTTCTAACTGTGAGGGGGCTGGGCTGGCAGGGGCACCAGAGATCTAACTGATCCCGAGTACAGGGATCAGTAGATCTCTGACATGCCGCCTGTCAGAATGGGGAACCACCGTGTTTACATAGACGGTTCCCCGTTCTGGCTCTGTAACAGGGCATTGCATCGAGTCCGCCTGACCAGCAGCCCCGCTCGCCCCCTAGCCGCCATGCACTAAGGTGATGACTATAAGTGGCAATTCACGGGACAGAGCCACGCTGTCGCCGCTTATAGTCTTACGCCGGCCAGGAAGTAGTTAAGGAGGCCTGCCCCTGCAAGTCCAGGTTGGGGATTGGTCAGGGCTCCTTAACATTCTTCAGAAAGTGACACCTCCTATTCCATCCCCTTTTCCAGAGCCTTCTGGAAACAAAGGGGAGGAGTATCCAAGGGGTGTTCCTTCCTGCAATCTCCAGCTCTCCCTGGGCCATTCCCCTGCCCAGATCAAAACATTCAGGCCTGCCCTTTTTGTCAGGCCTGACTAAATTTGCCTCTCCTAGCAAAAATCCACTACAAAAAGCACCTATTACCATGGGGGTGCTACAGGAGCAATAATGCAGGATTTTCCAAGCACTATAGATAAGCTAATAAGACATCACAGCAGATGAAGCTTCCTCTGCAGCTTTCTGTGTCTAAATAAATCTAGTACTGAGTACTTCTCTGATAAGAGAAGAATCACTGCTGTTATGACTCATTTAAAAAGGCCTTAAACTATCTGACAGTCTTCTTTCTTTTACGTTGTACATTTACTTTTTATTAAGAAAAACAGGAGTATATAGGTATATGAATATTCAGTCATACTGTGGGTGTATGTAAATTATGACACAACAATAACGAAAGTCAGAATTCTCCCAAGGTAATTTTGGAAGCTGATAAAATGCTGGACATTTTATTTTGAAATTCCTATTTTTGTATATATTTTAAATGCAGTCAATTTATCTTAACTACGAATAAATCTTACCATGCAAAGAGCTCAGGATGTTATTTCAGCAATCATTAGTCTTTGCTCCATTATTCAATTGTGAAAATATAGTTGTTGCTACAAAACTGCCTTCTGCATGGTATTACCTGGCAGATGTTCACTCAAACTTTGTAGCAGCTACATACAAAATTGCTTGGTGTGAACTTTAAGATTCAAGAATAATACAGATAGCTTTGGACTCCTACACCAAAAAAGGATTGCAAAGTCATTAATCATCTGCAAAAAAAATTCTAATTAGTGCTTCTGACTCACAGCTTTTCTATAGCTCAGTTTATAGAATGTCTGCAAAAAATCTATTCTCAAAGTATTCTACCTTGTTTCCAAGAAGTCAAAAGCCGAGGGAGAGAAGTGCATTAACTTAAACTTCACTTTGTGTTTGCTGAAGCTGATATGTAAATTTCAACCTATTTTTAAGGGCTGTTAAGTTTCACTCCTATCTTCAGCCCAGTGAAATTTATCAAGGAAGTCGGGTTATTTTTATAGCACCCAGCGCCTGCTGATTGCCATGGTAACATGAATTGTTCAGTGTAATAAACTACCTCCCTCTGTTCTCATAAACACAAGGGGTTTTTTTTGGGAGGGGGGGCGGCTCAGGGAATATGTAAGGCAAACAACTATTAGAGAGAATGTAAGTCAGCCTAAGGAACCCACTGCCATTCTTCAGAATATTGTACCAGCCACTGAAGGTGTGAAAACCTATCCTCTCTAACAGCCTTTTCTATATGATTGCTATAGTGAGGAAAAGTTAAACCCCATATTCAGGTCCCTCGCCAGCATCATTTACAGGTGTTGGGGACTAATGATTTAGCAATGCAGATGTGCCCACACCAGTTGCTGTCCCATGCCCCCCTTTTGCTGACATCACTTCCGAGACTCCATTTCTGGATCCAGAGAGGACCCTGATGCTAGACAGCCAATAGGAAGTGTCCACATCACGCAGGCAGTGATGTAGACAACAGACCCCACCGCCTAGAAACAGAAGACTTGGAACTAGATTGTCATGTGATTGGCAGCTGAAGCAATTAAAAGGTTGTTCAAGTAATACCCTATTTTTTATTCTGGAAATTAGTTAGAGGAGGATGGGAGCCCAGATTTCAGCTTTAAAAATGGAAGTCAAGGACCAGAACAAAGACAAAGTTCAGTCATTAACAACCAGCAAAATATTAAAATCTTCACATATAAAAACACATAAAATCATCTACTAAAATCAGGCCACTTGAACCTGCGGTCATAATTCCTACCGCACAAGATGCACCCTAAAGTGGCTGCAAAGGCAGAAGTTTTTATCTTAATGTATTCTATTCTATATGCATTAAGATAAAAAGCCTTCTGTGTGCAGCATCCCCCCTCAGCCCCCCTAATATTACCTGAGCCCCATCTAGATCCAGTGATGTTGCATGAGAGACTTGGCTGTCCGGGACTTTACCTCCTCATTGTCTGAGACGGCAGCGAAGCACCATTGGCTCCCGCTGAAGTCAAAGTCCATTAGCCAATGAGGAGAGAGAGGGGGCGGGGCCGGGCTGCGGCTCAATGTCTGAATGGACACAGGGAGATGCAGCTCCGCTCGGATGCCCCCATAGCAAGGTGCCTGCTGTGGGGGCTCTCAACAGGAGGGAGGGGCCAGGAGCAAGGAACCTGAGAGGAGGAGGATCTGGGCTTTTCTGTGCAAAAGCACTGCACAGCACAGGAAAGTATGACATGTTTCTTATTTTTAACAAAAAAAAAAAAAAAAACAAGACTTCAGTATCACTTTTAGCAAAGGAAATGTTGCCGTGGCATAGATTGGGTAGATGTGATTTGCTCTGCCAAGAATTGTACAGGGAGCACGGGCAGGTAGTGCGGTGGAGAGGTGCAGATGTTTCTAGAAAGTTTCTTCTCCAGGGAATGCACCAAGCTGTAGTGGCACAGCAAGTTGAAGAACCACCACTATTTTATTTCAGCAGCACCACTGCAGTCTGTAGGAATTGTTCTCCAGATTGGGAGTGAGAAGCCTTAGAAGCTTAAGAAGTCTGGCTGTAGAGCAAAAGTTCATGCACAATGATTATGAAAACATTCTTTTATCATAGAAAAAAGAGGGGAGTGGGATCCGGAAAGGGGAGAGAAAACCTCCTCACTGGACTCCAAGATATGTGGACTTTATTGGCACATCACAAGACTATAGTAAATAAAACTCATACATTTATTACACCTCATTAAAGTATCACATCACATAAAAAAGATAAAGCACAGTGCAGCCTCATCAATGTGGCAATCCCAATTATTTTGCCAATTGCCAGATAGTCGGCATTGTATATTTGATGCAGTGTGACGGTGTGGCATTCTATGTTGGCAAAACGAAGAGACTCTTTTTCCATTGTATCAGAGATCATGTCTCTCTAATTTCAAAGAACAAAATGGAAACCCCAATTAGTCGCCATGTGGGATTATACCACAGATTTGATTTGTCCAAAACCCACTTTTTCGCCTTTGACCGCCTCCCCCTGCAAGAAAGGGGAGGAAATGTGTATAAAAAACTACTACAGAGTGAAGCTAGCTGGATTTATAAACTCAGCTTTTTTATAACCAGCTACTAAATATGCCGATCTGAATGATGCTGTGAGGTTTAAGCCTTTCCTGTGACTGAATCCACCCACTTCCCTTTAAGGAATTTCCCTCCTGCCATCATAAATTATAATAAAGTAATGTATGGTACTTATTATTTTATGTTTTGTTAATTAATGTTCACTGCATCTTTGAATACCTCTGATGGGATTTTATCGGCAACCACAAGAAAAAAACATATAGAGATTATCTTTAACCACTTCAGCCAGGGAAAGATTTCCCACATCAGGACCAGATCACTTTTTGCGATTCGGCACTGCGTTGCTTTAACTGACAATTGCGCGGTCGTGCGACATTGTACCCAAACAAAATTGAGGTCCTTTTTTCCCACAAATAGAGCTTTCTTTTTTTGGTATTTGATTACCTCTGCATCACTTCTGATCACCGCCATAAACAAAAAAAAGTGACAATTTTGAAAAAAATAACAATATTTGTTACTTTTTGCTATAATACATGTCCAAAAGAGAAATATAAAAAAAACAGATTTATTCATCAGTTTTGGCCGATATATATATATGTGTTAAAAAAAATCGCAATCAGAGTTTACTGATTGGTTTGCGCAAAAGTTGCCACGTTTACAAACCATGAGAATTCATTTATGGCGTTTTCTTAATTTTTTTTCTTTTTTTTTTACTAGTAATGGCGGTGATCTGTGATTTTTATGGGGACTGTGATATTGGGTAGGGGATGTTGGACATTTTTGACACTTTTTTTTTTCACGCTCCTCTGCCACTCTGCAGCAGTTGATGTAAGCTAGCCGGTCCGGAACCGGTTAAAAAAACGCAACTTTTTTTTTTTCAGAATTCATCAAAATCTTTTCACACAATCTGTGGTGAATTAAAACACAATATATTGTACATATATGTAGTGACACAAGATTTGGTTTAGACAAACATGATTAGCATATAGTTGTTGACTGAGATGCCACTTTCCTAGTACACTTCAACTGGAACTATCCAACATGGGTTCTCAGACCTGGCCAAATAATTAAAGAATTTGCCATAGTTACCATAATGCACTGCTTGGCCTTTGAATGTATATCATCTGGCCTAGAAGGGCCAATAAGGGGACATTTGGATAAGCCAGCCCTTCACTATGAGACCTCATGCACACTGAACGTTTTTGGACATTTTTACAGCAGCTCTTTTTAGCTGCAGACGTTTTTTTCTACAGTCAATAAACTCCCCATCATGTTATCCTATGTGTTCATGCACACATAGGCTGTTATCAACTGTTTTTGGCTGGGACGTTTTTGAGCTGTAAAAAAACCCCAAGACTGGTGAGTTCTGAGAGACATTTTTCAGCTGTAAAAACGCTCAATCGCTCAAAAACACGCAAAAACGCGTCTCACCAATGTTTTTAGGCATTCTTGGTCCATCGTGAAAAAAAAATTGATACTGCTCAAAAACGCTAGTGTGAAACGCTGAAAAGAACTCACTGCAAAGCTACTGACCTTTTTAGAAAGTTTTTTTAATGTCCAGTGTGCACGAGGCCTGAAAGGGTGAGGTCATAGCAGCCATACTGACAATGTGCTTTATCTGTGATAGGGAAGGCATAGAGAGTGCTGCTGATAAAATGTGTAGGGTGAGATTAGGGCTTGTAGGCACTGGCAGGTCTGGTAAAGTAGATGTAAACCTTTGCTATATGTCATGTAGATAGAGAAAATTGAGTACTGTCTGTGATACTTTTTTTTATTTGCACTAACATACAATTATTTAGGACAAGCTTTCGGGGTGTGTCCCCTTCTTCAAGGTCCAAGCAGTACTGATACGGCTACAATCACCTCATGTAGATAACAAATGCTGTATATCTTGGAGAATTCTGGTATAAGGGAGGGAAGGGCTTTTGTATCTTAATGCTGCTGAAGTCCTGCAGCCCCTTTATAACCTGTCCCTTTCCTTGTGCACTACAGCAGTGGTTTTCAACCCTGTCCTCAAGTACCCCCCAACGGGCCATGTTTTCATGTTTTCCTTTATCTTGCACAGGTGCTTTCAATCAGAGTCAATGACTTGGTATTTTGAACAGCTATTTTATCTAAGATAAATTCCCAAAACATGGCCCGTTGGGGGTACTTGAGGACAGGGTTGAGAAACACTGCACTACAGTAATAACAGGCTACATGTGCTTTTTCTGCAGAGAATATTTCCTAATTATTGCTGGCTGCAATTGTTCTTTTCATCTTTACAACCTGTCCCTGTCCACATGAAAGCTTGGGGTGGGGATGGAAGAGCTTTTTTTAACCTGTTCTCCATTTGTTGTTATATCTTAATGCTGATAATGTTCTGCAGCCTCTTTACAGCCTGTCCCTGGCCGAATGCACTACAGTGATAACATTCATGTGTTTTTCACAGGGCGTGTTTTCTAATTGTGGCTGATTGCAGTGGTTTTGTTTTTTTTCAAAAGCCTTTTCTAAAATTGTTACAATAGGGCAGTGGTTCTCAACTCCAGTCCTCGGGACCCACCAACAGGCCAGGTTTGCAGGATAACTGAAATACATCACAGGTGATATCATTTGCTGCTCAGTGATTGCAGTATTCTAGTCTGCATCTCCCCCAAGGTAATACTAAAAACCTGGACTGTTAGTGGGTCCCGAGGACCGGAGTTGAGAACCACTGCAATAGGGGAATGTGACTGAGCAACATGTATCAGCAAAGATCCTTTGGGAAATCATGTGATCTGTGATGAGCGATTAACAAGCAGGACTGTGGGAGATGAGAAAGTGTTTTCACCCCATAATACTAAGTTTCCAAACATAGGCCTTTATATAAGTTTTCATGAAAGTTAGTAATTAAGTTACAACAAGACATTCCAAGTGACATTGTTATGTTAAAGTTATGTTAACCACTTCAGACCCGGAAGGATTTCCAGCTTTAGGACCGGAGCCCTTTTTGCGATTCGGCACTGCGTCGCTTTAACTGAAAACTGACGTTGTACCCAAACTAAATTTGCGTCCTTTTTTTCCCACAAATAGAGCTTTCTTTTGGTGGTATTTGATCACCGCTGCGTCATTTCTGATCGCCGCTATAAACAAAAGAAGAGCGACAATTTTGCAAAAAAACTCAAATTTCTTACTTTTTGCTAAAATACAAATCCAAACAAATAAAAATAAAAAAAACATTTTTTTCATCGGTTTTGGCCAATTTATATTCTTCCTCATATTTGTGATAAAAAAAAATCGCAATCGGCGTTTATTGATTGGTTTGCGCAAAAGTGGTCGCGTTTACGGATCATGAGAATTCATTTCTGGGGTTTTTATTTTTTTTTTATTTTTTACTAGTAATGGCGGCGATCTGCGATTTTTAGCGGTACTGCGATATTTCAGCGGACATGTCGGAACATTTTGACACTTTTTTGGGACCATTGGCATTTATACAGCGATCAGTGCTATAAAAATGCACTGATTACTGTGTAAATGCCATTGGCAGTGAAGGGGTTAACCTGCAGAGGGCATTCTAAGTGTTAACAGTGTTCCCTGGGCGTGTTCTTACTGTGTGGGGACTGCCCTGGCTGGGGAAGGGAAGTGGTCACAGCCTCCATGTAGAGGAAGGCTGTGATCACAGCCCTTCCCCCCTCACAGAACGGAGGTCCGTGTTTACTTACACGGACTTCCGTTCTTTCACTCCGGGGGGGGCATCGCGGGTGGCTGGCGGAGATCGACTCCGCCGCACCCCCTCCCTGGCCCTCCCCGAACACAGTGAGCTCACTAGGCTCAATCCCGCAGCCGCCGTCATATGACAGCGATTTGCGCAATAGAGCCACTCTGTCGCCGTCAATTGCTGACCAGCGGTCGGCAAGCGGTTAAAGTTTCTATGAGATGTTAGTGGTTGGCTTTTCATCTACTTTAACAAACTCTGCTTAAAGTAGAACTATAGGCAAAACTTTTTTTTTCACTTTGGATAGAGTAAGGAAGGTTTATAACCCCATGTCAGATTTTTTTTTTCACCATCTGTGTACCACTGCAGAGATTTCCCTTCACTTCCTGTCCCATGGCCAAACAGGAAGTGAGAGGTAATCCTAGCAAATCTCCAGAACTAGTGTGCCCATTGCAGTGGCGGCTGCTGAAGTTTTAGGATGGGGCACCAGACCCCGCCCCTCCTGTTTGACCCCTCCCGCTTCTCATAAGCCCCACCCCTTAAATAATCCACCCACTCCGTCCCATGTATTCCACTTGCTTTCACCCATAGTGTCAGGAGTATACAGCTCAGCATCACAGAACAGAGTATACAGCCCCAGCATCGCAGGACAGAGTATACAGCCCCAGCATCACAGGACAGAGTATACAGCCCCAGCATCACAGGACAGAGTATACAGCCCCAGAATTACAGGACAGAGTATACAGCCCCATCATCATAAGACAGAGTATACAGCTCAGCATCACAGGACAGAGTATACAGCCCCAGCATCACAGGGCAGAGTATACAGCCCCAGAATCACAGGACAGAGTATATAGCTCAGCATCAGAGGACAGATTATACAGCCCTAGCATCACAGGACAGAGTATACAGCTCAGCCTCACAGATCAAGGTATATAGCTCAGCCTCACAGATCAGGGTATATAACTCAGCATTCAGATTATGGTATATAGCTTAGCATATGGATAGGGTATATATAACTCAATATACAGATAAGGTAAATAGCTCAGTATACAGATCAGGGTATATAGCTCAGTATGAAAATAGGGTATATAGTTCAGTATACAGAGATCCCAGGAACAGCAGGAACCGGGACAGAGAAAGCCCCCCCACCCATCGGGCTGCCAGGAGTGAGGCACCTACCTGATCTAGGGCTGGGGCTGTGGTCTCCTCTCCTCCTCGGTGCACGCAGTGGCTCCAGTGTCTGGCGTCTCCTCTCTGTACTCCATAGCACCAGGCATCCAATGGGATCACCTGACACTTTGGCCAGTCAGGAAACAGGTCTCATAGACCTGGCTCCTGATTGGCGGGGAGGGACGGTAGTGTGAAAATAGCGAAAATTAATTCCCTATGGTCCCACAATTGGGTGGGATTGGGGCGCACTCACTGCGCCCCAAGCCCACCCTTTTTTGAAGCCTATTAGAGCCTCTGGCTCTAATCAGATGCTTCCAAAAAAACACCCCCTCCCATCCCTGCCATAGGAATCCACCCTCAATGTACGGGCCACCACTGCCCCATTGGAAGATTTCCCCTCGATTACTTTTCTGGGAACAAGCCAAAATTTTGGATATTTTTTTACTTTCACTTTCAATGATAATAGTAAACAGTACTAATAGGGAGGGTCAATCTCTGTAATGGAGGCACAGACAGCATTAAAAACTAACAAGCGTTCTAATCCCTCTACACTCTATCCAAAACTGAAAAAAAAGTTTTGCCTTTAGCTATACTTTAAGTTCTTTCAATTGCCGCACTGGGGTACATTTTTTTATGTGTCCTACCGGTGTGCACAGATTTGTACACACAAAAATCCTTTTAAAGACCAAAATCTATCCGCAGAAACTGACTCTTCAATTGTCAACACCTTTTTTCTAAAATAAAAAAATGTCATGGCGCAACAAGGAAAAATATGCAACATAGCAAAAAGCCAGTTCGCACACTTTGTGAACCACCCACAGCAAAATAGAGATAAACATAACAATTTGTGCAGCACTAAAAAAGCTCAAAAATCACAAGAGAATACAATATATTAAAGTGCAAATCAATCCTAATGTTCATCTATCCACCCAAAAGATTATTCTATAAATATTTATTGATCAAACAGCTTTGTACCATAAAATAGAGTATCTCACAAAACTGAGTACACCCCTCACATTTTTGTAAATATTTATTATATCTTTTTACGTGACAGCACTGAAGGAATGACACTTTGCTACAATGTAAAGTAGTGAGTGTACAGCTTGTATAACAGTGTAAATTTGTTGTCTCCTCAAAATAGCTCAACACACAGCCATTAATGTCTAAACCGCTGGCAACAAAAGTGAGTACATCCCTAAGTGAAAATATCCAAATTGGGTGCAGTTAGCCATTTTCCCTCACTGGTGTCATGTGACTTGTTAGTGTTACAAGGTCTCAGGTGTGAATGGTGAGCAGGTGTGTTAAATTTGGTGTTATCGCTCTCACTCTCTCATACTGGTCACTGGAAGTTCAACATGGCACCTCATGGCAAAGAACTCTCTGAGGATCTGAAAAAAAGAATTGTTGCTCTAAATAAAGATGGCCTAAGCTATAAGAAGATTGCCAAGAACCTGAAACTGAGCTGCAGCACGATGGCCAAGACCATACAGTGGTTTAACAGGACAGGATCCAATCAGAACAGGCCTCGCCATGGTTGACCAAAGAAATTGAGTGCACGTGCTCAGCATCATATCCAGAGGTTGTCTTTGGGAAATAGATGTATAAGTGCTGCCAGCATTGCTGCAGAGGTTGAAGGGGTGGGGGGGTCAGCCTGTCAGTGCTCAGACCATACGCTGCACGCTGCATCAAATTGGTCTGCATGGCTGTCATCCCAGAAGGGAGTCTCTTCTAAAGATGATGCACAAGAAAGCCTGTAAACAGTTTGCTTAAGACCAGCAGACTACAGAAATGGATTACTGGAGCCATGTCCTGTGGTCTGATGAGACCAAGATAAAATTATTTGGTTCAGATGATGCCAAGCATGTGTGGTGGCAAACAGGTGAGGAGTACAAAGACAAGTGTGCCTTGCCTACAGTCATGCAAGGTGGTGGGAATGTCCTGGTCTGGGGCTGCATGAGTGCTGCCGACACTGGGGAGCTACAGGGAATCATGAATGCCAACATGTACTGTGACATATTGAAGCAGAGCATGATTCCCTCCCTTCAGAGACTGGGCCGCAGAACAGTATTCCAACATGATAACGACCCCAAACACACCTCTAAGACAACTACTGCCTTGCTAAAGAAGCTGAAGGTAAAGGTGATGGACTGGCCAAGCATGTCTCCAGACCTAAACCCTTTTGAGCATCTGTGGGGCATCTTCATCGGAAGGGGGAGGAGTGCAAGGTCTCTACCATCCACCAGCTCTGTGATGTCGTCATGGAGGAGTGGAAGAGGACTCCAGTGGCAACCTGTGAAGCTCTGGTGAACTCCATGCCCAAGAGGATTAAGGCAGTGCTGGAAAATAATGGTGGCCACACAAAATATTGACACTTTGGGCCCAATTTGGGCATTTTCACTTAGGGGCGTACTCACTTTTGTTGTTAGCGATTTAGACATTAAGGGCTGTGTGTTGAGTTATTTTGAGGGGACAGTAAATTTACACTGTTATAGAAGCTGTACTCACTACTTTACATTGTAGCAAACTGTTATTACGTCAGTGTTGTCACAAAAGATATAATAAAATATTTACAAAAATGTGAGGGGTGTACTCACTTTTGTGAGATACTGTATATATATTACCATCAACTATTTTTTTTCTCCCTCTTCTCTCCCATGCTCCAGGACCCCCCATCTGCATACGGATCTGTCAGTTGGGGATTGCACACACGTGTGTTGACTATGTAGAATAACGAAATACTGATAAGCACACCTATAGCATTTTGTGACATGTTTATGATATGTTTTTCGTTGTGTTTACGGCTCATTAAAAAAGCTTTATGAATGTTTTATAAATGCCCGTGCAAGTGTTGCTTTTCTATTGGGAAGTTTTTCTGATGGGTTTTACTTCCTCTTTGTTCCTCCTTATTACCCTGCAATATAAAAGCATAATAGGCTAGTATGCATCGCATACTAGTCTATTATGTGTCACTTACTTGCTTTGGAAGCCTGCGCTGTCCCCACTCCAGGAAGCGTCCATCTTCGCCCCTCTTCCTTCCGGGGGGCCATGGACTCTGGCTCTGTGATTTGCCGGAGCCACGTGACGTCACTCCGGTGCATGTGTGTGGGAGCCGCCAATTGCGGCACAGAGGTCGTTTCTTCACTGCGCATGTTCCCGATGACGTCAGCATATGCAAGTACCCTGTATATCTCCCAAACTGTGCAGGTTTATAGGCTTACCTGTAGGTTAAAGTGGTTGTCAAGAGTTGTGGGAGGGGGAAAATGATGTAGAGGAAATCATCTATTTAGAGGTTTGAGTATTCTCAGCAAGATGGATCTGTATATTTTGATCTCTTTGTCATCTGGTTTGATCCACCTCAATTTTGCTGAAACCATAAGCTTCCCCGCTGGCAATAATGCTCAGTGTACCTGATCCTGCTTGGCACTGTCAGTGTTGCCGGCCGGCTGAAGTGAATGGTGTTACCACACGGCTGCTCTGTACAACCAGGAAGTGGCTGGAGCTGTTCTGTCCTAGTTCTTTAATATTTCTGAGTGCATTCTAGGATACAAGAACCTCCATTGCCTCTCCCCCAGTGCCCAGTTAATACTTTATAAACACTTTTTACTGTCCTAGTATTGATGCTCTGGGTGCCATCAAGGTGCAGCTACAGAACATTACCATTGAAATCAATCAGTCAATTGCCAATGCCTCATGAAATCAACAGACTGCTTATTTTTTGACATGATACAACACAACTCTTTTGCTCTTGTGTGAATAGCACTGTGTGGTGCCATGAAAATATTCATGGAAGACATTGATGGGTGGATGTGAGTCATTATAAATGCTGAACAGCTTCTGCATGAAAATATGGTATTGATGCACATGTCGGCAGGTCTTAGGTGTTTGGGGTGACTGGTGGGGATGGGGCGCAAAAAGTAGGCTCCCACATAAGGATTATTTGAAAAAGAGAATGTATATATATGTATACATATACAGTATGTATATATATTGTGGAGGGTTAGCTCAATTGGGATCCCCTTCCCTGGAAAAAAGGCAGTCCAAACGGCAGGTTTCCTTAAAATTTGGCATGTAGCCAGGTTTATTTAAAAGGTTGCATGTAGAAATCAAATAAACTAAAACAGAAAATAAATCCTCACCATCCAGGCATTAACTAAACATTTCAGTGTCCCTAACTGAGAAGGGCTTCTCCCAGACACCCACAAAAACAGACAGTGCAAACCTTTTTGTCTCAGTACATAAGCAAATTTCCATATGTCAGCTCTCTCAGGCTGATAGCTCCTGAGTCCCAGGCCAGAGCAAATTTTCCTCTTTTCCTGGTTATTTAAACCATCTAACGGTGGACTTTAGTGTACCACAAAATCTAGTCCGGAACCAACCCTGCCAAGGTGGCTGTTAAAACCCGGACCGGATTCCACCTTAGTCCACTCCAAATGAACGAATGCGAGGCGACACATAGGGGTTGATTTACTAAAGCTGGAGAGTGCAAAAAACGGTACAGTTGTGCATGCTAGCCAATCAGCTTCTAACCTCAGCTTGTTCAATCAAGCTTTGACAATAAAACCTTGAAGCTGATTGGTATCTTTGTGGAGATGCACCAAATTTTGCACTTTCAAGCTTCAGTAAATCAACCCCACAGTGTCCATCGATCACCTCACATCGCATAATGTCACAATATGTTTATATATTGTCAAAGGAAAATTAAAAATGTGAAATGTTATTGTATATACATTGTGCATGGGGGTGTGTGAAGAGCCCTATATACATAAAAGTATGAATATTAAGTTTTGTTTTGCTTTTAATGTTTCTCCTCTTTCTTTTCTCTTCTCCCTTGTATGCAAATCCGTATTCAGTGTATTAGTTATTCTGAATTAACCACTTGACTTCCGGAAGATTCATGACCAGGCCATTTTTTGTGATGGGGCACTGAGTTACTTTAACGGATAATTGTGCGGTAATGCAAAGCTGTACCCAAATAAAATGTATGTCCTTTTTTTCCCCACAGCATTCTTTTGGTGGTATTTGATCACCTCTGCATTTTTAATTCTTTGCGCTATAAACAAAAAAGACTGACAGTTTTGAAAAAAAACAGCATTGTTTACTTTCTGCTATAAAATATGTCCAATTAAAAAAAAATTAAAAAAATCGAATTTCTTCATCAATTTGCTACAGGTTTTTGGTAAAAAAAAATCCCAATAAGCGTATATTGATTGGTCTGCGCAAAAGTTATATCGTCTACAAACTATGGAATATATTTATGGAATTTTTATCTATTTTTTTTTTTTACTGGTAATGGTGGCAATCAGGGACTTATAGCCGGGCTGCGATATTGCGGTGGACATATTGGACACTTACTGGCACTTTTGACACTTTTTGGGAACCAGTGACACTAATACAGTGACGGGGTTACCATCAGGGGCAATCAAAGGGTTAACTGTGTACCTAGCCAGTGCTTGTGTATTGTTTGGGAGGTGCTTTTACTAGGAAAAGGCATTGATCCATGTTCCTGCTACTGCTGTACACTAATCACTTCCCCTGCTTAGGAGCAGGGCTTTTTTTGAGTGGGAATGTGGCTGAATGCAGTTTCGACACCTTCAGCACAGAGTGTATGCAATGGCAAAGGGGTACCAGAGTGTGCTGGAGGGTCTATTGATGCTGGCTGCTAAGGGATCTTTGGTCGCTAGGGGGATCTATTGTTGTGGGGGTTGGGTTATTGTTGCTGGGGAGGTTTATTGTTGCTGGTGGAGGATCTACTGAGTTTATTGTTGCTGGGTGGGGGGTCGTCATTTGTGGTGGCTCTTTAGTTGCTAGGGGGGTCTATGGTAGATGTGAGGGTCTATTGTTGTTGGCTGCAGGGGATCTATTTGATTGATTTTCTTGTTATCAGTGTCAAATTCCATACAAATGACTTCCATACAGATTACTTGCTTTTGTATTCCTCAACCGCTTGCCGACCATGCCATAGCCGAAAAACGGCTACAGCACGGTCGGATAATTCTAGGAGGGTGTACTATAACATCCTCCCAGAATCGCGCACACCCAGGAATATCCGTGACCACCGGATCATGGTAAATGGGCGATGGCACGAGCGATCAGTTGTAAACAAGGCGGCTCATGCCCGGCTTAGCTCTTCCCCTCTCCGTACCTATCGGTACAGTGTGAGAGGAGAGTGGAGCGATTGTGTGCAGCACCGCTGTTGGCTGGATCTGTAGTGCCCACAGTGCTGATCTGTGCCTATTCCCGCCTCATCTCCATCCATACTCAGCCATTCCATCCATACTCAACCATCCCATTCATGCTCAGCCATCCCATCCATACTTAGCCATCCCATCCATACTCAGCCATCCCATCTATTCTCAGGCATCTCTTCCATGCTCAGCCATCCCATCCATACAGTGTGAGAGGAGAGTGGAGAGATTGTGTGCAGCACCGCTGTTGGCTGGATCTGTAGTGCCCACAGTGCTGATCTGTGCCTATTCCTGCCTCATCTCCATCCATACTCAGCCATCCCCATCCTTACTCAGCCATGCCATCCATACTCAGCCATCCCCATCCATGCTCAGCCATCCCCATCCATGCTCAGCCATCCCATCTATACTCAGCCATCCCCATCCATACTCAGCCATCCCCATCCATGCTCATCCATCCCCATCCATGCTCAGCCATCCCATCCATACTCAACCATCCCCATCCATACTCAGCCATCCCCATCCATGCTCATCCATGTCTCAGCCATCCCCATCTATGTCTCAGCCATCCACATGCATGGCTCAGCCATCTTCATCCATACTCAGCTATCCCCATCTACGGCTCACCCATCCCCATCCGTGGCTCATTTATGCCTCATTCATGCTCACCCATGCCTCATCAATGCCACATCAGTTCTCATCCGTGCCACATCCATGCCACTACAGTGCCCATCAGTGTCACTACAGTGCCCATCAGTGCCACTACAGTGCAAAATGTATTCAAATTAGATTTGAAATTGATGCCCCTAGAACACATTGTGGTGCTCCCTGCATGTTGGGCCTCTGTATGTTACCAGGCTGTGGAAAAGTCTCACACATATGTTATCGTCATACTCAGGAGGAGTAGCAGAATATATTTTGGGGTGTAATTTTTGCTATGTACATGCTACGTGTTAGAAATATTGTATAAATGGACAACTTTGTGTAAAAAAAAAATGGGTTTTTACTTTCTTTCCACATTTTCCAAAAAATTTCTGGAAAAAAATGACATGTTCAAAAGACTCATTATGCCTCCTAGAATATACTGTATGTTGGGGTGTTTGCTTTCCAAAATGGGGTAATTTTTTGGGCATTTCCACTGTCCTGGTGCTCCAGGGCCTTCAAAAGTGCAAGAGGTAGTCAAGAAATTAAATGTGTAATTTATGTCCCTAGAATACCTGATGGTGCTCCCTGCTTGTTGGGCCTCTGTATGTGGCCAGGCTGTGTACAAGTCTCATACATGTGGTATCGCCATACTCAGGAGGAGTAGTAGAATGTATTTTGGGGTGTAATTTGTGATATGCTGTGTGTGAGAAATAACTTATTAATATGACTCTTTTGTGAAAAAAAGGAAAAAAATCTTAATTTTGCAAAGAATTGTTGGAAAAAAAACTCACCATGCTTCTAAATACTTTGGAATGCCTACTTTCCAAAAAGGGGACATTTGGGGGGTATTTGTACTTTTCTGGCTTGTTAGTGTCTCAAGAAATTAGACTGTCTGTACATCAGGTTGATCAATTTTCAGTGATTGGCACCATAGCTTGTAGACTCTATGCATTTCACAAAAAAAACAGATAATATACATTTATTTTGGTTATTTTTACCAAAGATATGTAGCGGTGTAAATTTCGGCAAAAATTTATGTACAAAAATTACAATTTTTTTTTCATTTATAGCGCAAACAATAAAAAAAAAACAGCGGTGATTAAATACCACCAAAAGAAAGCTCTATTTGTGTGAAAAAAATGACAAAAAAATCATATGGGTACAGTGTTGCATGACTGAGTAATTGTCATTCACAATGTGAGAGTACTGAAAGATGAAAATTGGTCTGGGTAGGAAGGGGGTTTAAGTGCTCAGTGGGTAAGTGGTTAAAAGGGGTGGTACTGGGAGGTGGGTAGGGGGTGGAACCAAGGGACGGTTCTCAAAGGTAGATAGGAGGCAGAGACAAGGGTTGATTCGGAAGGGGGAGTACCTGCACCTAAGCCCCGCTTAGGACTATCCACACCATACACTCCTGCTGGAGACAGAAGGTGGTGGATACTTGGTTAGATATAGCCTTTAGCTAGTTTGGTTACTCTTCCCTCTCCATTTATCCCCCCCCCCCCCCCCCAGTACCTCATACCTGGTCTAGGCAGCTTTCTTAACATACTTATTGGAATCTGTAACATACATGCAGGAAATGGGCCCTGTGAAACTGCTATCTCTTACTGTGAAGGGATTTAGGCTACATGTACATGGGACGTTTTTCAACCTCCCCTGAACAACTCAACATGACAGCTAGAAACCGACGTTTAAAAAAGGCCTTTTAGCCGCATTCTCTTTAAACGAAATGCTCCTAGATGCGAGTTACCGCGTTTAGGCGCGTTCACAAGCTGTTACAGGCATTTGGCGTTTCAAATGCCCCTGAACATCTGTCCCAAACGCATTTTTTTACTTTCCAACAAATGCCTCTAAACTCAACTGCCTAGAATTGACTGTAAAGGACCCTGTGTACATATACTGATAAGAGTTCAGGGGCAGCTGAAAAAACGCCCAACTGCCCCCAAACATCCATTTAGCAGCAGTGTACATGAGGCCTTGATGTCCCAAAAGAGTTGCTTTTTTTCGCTTCTCATTGTGTTATTTAAAAAAAAAAAGTAAAAGTACCATGCACCCAAAACAACACAGGTTTATCAGCCGTCACTAAAGTTACTGACAGTCTGTAAAAATCAGTAATGTTTACAGCTGTCAGTAAATGTTCTTTAGAGAAATCTTATGTCAGTAAAAATTAGTCCTTTTTTTTCAGGCAGGTTAGTGTTGACTTGGCAAAAGAAAGAGCCCCTTGACATCTTGATACAGCAGCTACTTATCCAGGCAGAGTTTGGAGCCAGTTGGGATTCATTTTAAATAGAAACAGGCCAGAGCTAGTGGCAGAAGGAGCAGGCAGTTGCATTTGTCAATGCTGCTCCTCTAGTTCCAGCTGTGGAGTGATCTCAACTGTGCTCCGTCAACCGTCTTTGCATAGATAGGTAGTTGGAACCCAGTGCTTGTCTGGCGGCAACAACTCCTGAAGTCTGTGCCCACAGCCCCACATGCCTCACAGCTACACTAGTACACTACACTCTCTTCCTGAGTAGCCTATCCTGCTCTTCTGCAGCCGCAGTTCTCTATTGTGTATTGTAAAGGAGGGGCATTTGGGGGTGGGAGTAGAGCACTGTACTGGGAGAGGGGGCGATTTTGGAGAAAAAAGAGCACCCCTGTACTCTGCAGTCTGTACATAGCGCAACCCCTGAACCATGAACTCTATATACAGTGCACCCCTGAATACTGTACTCTGTACACAGCACACCCCTGAACCATGCACTCTGTATGCAACATACTCCTGAACCCTGCACTCTGTATGCAGCGCACTCCTGAAATCTGCACTCTGTATGCAGTGCACATTTGAACCCTGCATTCTGTAGGTAGTGCACACCTGAACCCTGTACCCAGTTTATCTGATTGACTTGTGCAGAGACAGCCTTACAATGCAAACGCAATTAAAATGTAAAAAGTATTTTAAAAATAGTAAATATGTAAATAAAATGTGTAAAGCCTTAAACATATAGAAGTGGGTAGCAGAGATGAGATGAGGGATGAAGGGGAAGATTTAAGAGAAGAGGAAAAGTAGAGAGAGAAGAAGGTGGCGAAGGAGGAAGAGGTACATTAGCAATGCTTGGCTAACTGCAAGTGGCAGCATCTTTACCTCTCATTTTAAGCATGCCTTCCATTTTTTTTTTTTTGGACAGCCCTGATTTTATGGCCACAGGATTCTATGCTTAATTTTTTTCTTGCTGCCTAGGCTTCCCCCAAGCTGTGGGATATCACCCCTTCATATGCTGTGTTGTGGAAGGACAGACAGACTATGGCAATAGGTTTTTAAGTAGGCTTTCTCCCTGCAGCCAGTGGCGGCTGGGGTTTTTTTTTTGGGGGGGGTCACGGGTGACTCTGCCAGGTGGGTGGGGAGAGCAGAGAATGAGCGGGGCCCACAGCCATACACAGACAAGAGGAGAACTGGCTTCCATCTCTGCAGCCCACTCTCGCATTTAGCAGCGCAGTGGCAGGGGAGGGGTGACAGCCGGTCCGAACTTACTCCATCCACGATCGCTTCACCTCCCCCTTGGCATACTACTGAGAGCAGCCAGGTGGACAGAGCCAGCCATGGCATGCCATCTTTCTTCTTTCTGCTCAAGCTGCTCTACAAATCACCACCGGAGACTGTACAGTCATCGGCTGCCGCCGGCACTCCGCCTCCTCCTCCGCTCCAACCACCGCCGCACACATCACAAAACTGGGTGGGATCAGGGTGCAGTGCTCTGCGCCCCGAGCCCACCCTTTTTTGAAGCCAATTAGAGCCTCTGGCTCTAATCATGTGCTTCAAAAACACACACCCCCCCATTGGAATCCATGGTTCAGCACCCTGTATGTAGATCAGGTGGCCGGATGCATGGATGGGGGGGTGGCGCCTGTGTGCCCCTAATGGCAGGCCACCACTGCCTGCAGCTATGCCTTTATTACCCTGACTGTAATAAACTATATATTAGAAATATGGCTGTGAGTTAGGAATCCTAGGTTGTAAGCTCCTTGAAGGCAGGGACTGATGTGAATGAACAATGTATATATATATATATATAAAGTGCTGTGTAAATTGATGGCTCTATATAGGTACCTGTAGTAAATAAATAAATAAATAATACAACTGGCTATGGAGTGCCTGCCAGGGAAAGAAAAGATTATTCTGGCAAAGCATAGGAATTGCAAACGTGCCTGGTCTCTATTGTTTTCAGTCCAGGCACTTCATCAATACCAAAAAAAAAAAAAACAGAAAAACCTTTTTAAAATATATATAAATACATATGTAAATAGAATGTAAAAACAGAAGTAAATGCAAGCCTTTGTATACAAAGCCTTAGTTTAGCTAATGGTATCATTGCTACCTCATGCTTAAATGTGCAAACTGTCGTAAGGATGTTTACCATTTTCTGTTAAAGGTTCATGCTGTGTCATCACATAACATGGGGTCTTCTGGGACATTTGAAAGGTCTAGTCATTGATCAGTAGGCCAACAGCTGGTCTTTTTAGGATATGAATAAAGCCTATTCACCCAGCTTCATAAGGCTACCAAAAGTAGATTGAAGAAAACATCAACAATGCCATATCAATGAATGTCATGTAGGCTCCACTGTCCCTCTTTAGAACTAGATTTATCCCTCAGTGTCGTACCAAAGACCTAAAAATGCTGGATTTGGATATTCACCATGTGCTAGACTTACTGCTAGACTGCAGCTATGAAAAGAACTTGCTGAATTTCACTTTTAGACTCACAGATGTTTTATTATTTCAATTTACATAAAAAACAGCGACATTTAGTAATATTAAATACTGGTTTTCTAAGATTATTATCTCATTACATTTTACCAGATATTTTTAGGTACAAAAAGTTCATATTATTTTTTGCAGGATGTGTTTTAATTAGTGCGTTTTTATTGTATTTATACTAGCTACACAAGAAGCAATGATAATCATTGATATCATTAATATGTAAAAGGCTTTTAGTTTTGATTAACAAAAGGTTAAAGTAAAGGTAAAAGTACTTTTACTTCTGTCTTTTTAAGTACGTACAATTATCTGGCAATTTTTCAAACTGTGGAGTAAAATGGATGTGAAGAGTAGAGTAGGTTAAATTTGTGATCTTACTTCTGCCTCTACCCTATTTTTACATCTGCTCTTCAATGCATCTTAAAGATTTTCCAGAAAAGAGAATCTAGTACAATTATCTGTAGCTGTGCAGCTTGACAGTGTGACATAGAATTACCGAGAATGACACAAAGAGCAACTATTAAGTGAACACTGAAAAGGATTGAACTTTGCAAATTGATCTCAGTAGAAGTATTGCACAATTGTGATTATTGTTTTGCTATTACAAACCTCTTTAATGTGTTGAGAGCATTATTGCTGCTTGGTAAGCAATCAACTTTTTTTCAGTGGCCTGCTGACTTAACGCAGTCCACCAACAAACAGTCGAGCACCTAGTGCCGTTTCCCCCATACCCCATAATTGTTTTAAAGTGACTCTGAAATTAAAAAGTGCTGACTTTAAGGCTGGTTTCACACCATTGCGGTGCGAATTCCAGCCTGTCTGCTGCTCAGAAGGGGCGGAGCAGCCATTCGGCGGCTCATGTCCTTCTCGCAGCGCATCGGCTGCTCGGGGAGGGAGGGGGGGGTGCAGCGAGGAGGGGAAAAATCCCTGCAAAATCGCTGTTCAATGCGGAGCACATCTGCGGGTTAGATGCGCTCCCATTGAACTCAACAGGCTGGGAATTCGCACCGCATTGCACAAAAAACGTGTGCGTTTTTTGTGCAATGCGGAGTGCGAATGCACCGCACATATGTGAACCGGACACATTGAAAACAATGTGTTTTCAAGTGTCCTGCGAATTGGATGCGGTTTAAGCCGCATCCAATTCGCATAGGTGTGAACCCAGCCTAAAAGAACCCTTAAATACCTACCGGTCCTACCACCACACCACTGATCTTCACTGTCTAAAGAGCTATGGATGTTGAAGAATCTTCTGCATCTCATACTCATTTGGGTGTGCCAGGTTTCTGGTTCCCCCTGCACTTTGTGATTCCATCTTCTGTCACTTACTTCACTGCCATGTGGCAAGGAAGTGTGTCAAATACAGAAAATCCTTCAGTTGCAGTGGATTTTTAAGACCTTTTTTTTCACGCTGAGGCAGTTTTCAGGTGCCTTTGCGCTAAAATTAATTTCAATGGGTGCCTTTACACTGGGGCGGTGCGCTGGTGGGGCGGTGAAAAAGTCCTGCAAGCAGCAACTTTGAGGCATGTTTGGAGTGCTTTAAAAAGTACCTCAAAAACAGCCCTGCTCATCAAAATGAATATTCAGAGCTTCCAAAGTGCCTTAAAAGCACTTCAAAAGTGATGCAAAACTGCACTTTTTTCGTTTCTTCTTAGGGTCATGTTGTAATGTGACCTTACAAAAAGCGCACCACTAGCGCCTCAAAAGAGCCGCAAAAGTGATGCAAAAGCACCACAAAAGTGCTGCAAAACGACCAGCATTTTATCTACAGTTTTTGCAGTGCTTCATTGTGAAAGGGGTTTAAGGCTGGATTAACACCTATGCATTTTTAGTGCTTTTTGCATTTTGCAGATTTGCACTACAGTCCATTTACCATGGTTTCCTATGGGACACGTTCTGCAGTGCAAATCTGAAAAATGCATAAAGCATTAAAATGCATAGGTGTGAGTCCATTCTCAGGCTAGGTTTATACTAGTGGCAGTGCTTTATAGAGGTGTTTGAAAGACCATATGTTGCCTCCTCGCCAACTGTTTTAACCTTGTAAATGCTGAACTACCACAGCGCAACCAAGTGTATTGCATGCAGTTGCAGAGTAGTTGTCGCACTGCCCTATTTACTTGAATGGGTTGAATTTAGCAGTGGTACTGCCTGCCAAATGCAATGGGTGGGGGGTAAATACTGTTGCGGCTGCAATAATTTGCATGCGTATATCTCTGTCCCATTGACTTTGCAGCTTAAGGGGGGGGCAGTTAAAATGCAGCTCAACTACGTGTTTTTTTCCCACCCCACAACTGCAAATGTAAACAAGTCCTAAGAGATGGAAGATGAGTAATTCATGTGTCAAGACAGGTAACTTTTATAGGAAAAGTTTTTCTTTGGTTTTGAATACAATGAGGAAAGATTAGAGTCCATGTCCGGTTTTATTGTTATCTTCCAATACAGAGACACTAGAACCCCTGTCAGCGTTTTAATCTTCCACAAGCAATGGAAAAGGAAATTGCGCTCAATGACAGGGGTTCCAATACCAATCAGCTTCCGGGTTTAATTGTCAAAAGCTGAAGTTAGAAGTTGATTGGCTACCATGCACAGTTCCGCCAGATTCTGTGTGCACCAGTGTTAGTAAATCTCCCCCAATGGGACACTTCATATAAATAAATAAAAAGTAAAACGTGAGGTGTGGTGGACCTCACACAAACACTAGCCTGCACAGTAAAATATGGTGTTTTAATATGTAAGCTAGGAAAAATTGTTTAGAGGGAGGGGTGTGTGTATTGAAAATATGTCCTATCCACTGTATAAATGGATATGAAACAGCAAAAACCTGGTGTATATAGCAGAGTAAACCCCTAGTGGATTCCCCAAATTATACTAGCGGGATAGGGGATCGTGCTGCACTATCCAGTGCGCATGGGTCCTTCTCATGCCCGCTCTGGGGGCTTGGTTAGATGGTTTTCTTGACCTTGGGGTCCTGCGGCCTTTCTACACATGCCAATGGCTCTCTTTTTGTTTGCACTCCATTCCAGAGCACAGGGGGACAGCCACACACGCGTCGGTGGCGCTATGATATGGGACATGGCTCCGCCCTTTTTAGACGTGGTGACGCTATGCGACATGACGCAGAGGGACCCATGATGGACGCTGGACGCCACTACATAGGAGCCAGCGTCCTGTTTGTGCCAGCCAGCTGTGTCCGATCCCCAATTAGGTGATCAGACAATTAAACAATTAGATAAGACACATATATCCTACCCCGTGCAGCCACTCATTGCGGCACTGGACTGAGATGGTGTAGGAGATGAGGCATATTTGGACATTGGAGGTATGATCTGCATATTGATATGCTATTAATCCCTATCTACTACTTAATCCTTATGACAGGGTTGTTGCCCTGCCAGTTATGTCTTACTACTCTGCTCTTTTTATCATACTATACATATGCTTTATAAAAGCAATTTTGTGCACACATACCCTCTAATGTCCATACCTGTCTATCTAATCAGATCAGCACCCTACAAGTACTGTAAATGAATTACCATACACACTCACTGGCTGGCAGTATCTTGTAGGGGTTTCATTCCCTTACTGTGGGGTCCTTGTATGTGCAGCTTCTTGCTCCCCGCGTCCTGCATTTCCACTGGTGTCCATCTGGGGTCACTCCTGATGTATTTCTGTATCCTTCGGAGAATCGATCCTTATCCATCAATCATGTATATCAAATTCAATTTTGTAAGTACTGTTTACAGCCCATTCTGATATGCAGATATATGAATGCTCTTTAATGCTAATTGCTTACATAATAAAATATGTTACTGTATTACTAATACAATACATTTATATTTTAGAATTAGTATTACCCATATGACAAAAACCTCTGAAGAAAGACTGTAACCGGTCTGAAACATGTAAGGTGTCCACGCCAACATGCATGGGTAAACTGGCCATCAGCAATCCATGGGCAGTCTCTGTTTGTTATGCATTATCTTAGGGTACTATGCATTTGTTTTGAATTTGTGATTTGTATGTCACATTGTCTATTTTCATTTACCTATTTTTGGCCATATTTTTTTTTTAACTCTTTATTGCATATCAACAACTTACATAATAATAAAAATTACATTTACAGTTTCCTACTTTAAACATTCTGTTCATCTACTCTATCTCTCACTTGTCCCATCCATACTACACCATTTATTCCAAATTTTCTGATATTTCTGTTGGTTTCCCCTACTTTTATACATAACTTTTTCATATGCTATGATATGGTTAACCGCATTCATCCATTCATCCATTCTCTGATAGAAAGAGTTATAACTTGCATCCATCTCTTAGCAATTTGCTTTCGAGCCTGAAAAAGTGTTTTTTTGCAAAAAGATCTTACGTGTCTTGACCATTCTGCATCATTCAACACCCCCAGCAAGCATACTTCAGGGGTACAAGGAACCGGTCTTTTAATCATTTCAGCTAATTGTTTTATTACTTGACTCCAACATCCCATTACCTCCCTACATGACCAAATCAAATGGCAGAAATCCGCTTCATCCTGATGACATCGCAAACATTTGGATGTTGGCCTTCTACCCATTTTATATCATCTAATAGGGCTAAGATATATCTGGTGCATTATATACAATTGTGTCATCTTGTTATTATGTAGTGGCGATACCAACAAATGCAAAGAGCATATCCCCCCTCCCATTTCTTGTCTGTCATTTCTGGGATCAAATCCTGCCATTTGTCTCTTACATTCAATGGTTCTCTGCCTATTTTAGCTTGTAATAGAAATGAGTACAATATTGATATCAGTCCCTTCGGCCCCTGTGACTTCAGAATTCCTATAAGGGGGTATTTTGATATCTTGAGATTCTGCTTTGCAAATTGCCCCTGCAAGGCATGTATTAGTTTTAAATAGTTATAAAAATGTTTATGTGCTATATTATGTTGTTTATTCAGGTATTCAAATATGGCTAAAAATGTTCATTTTTAGCCATATTTTATAAAAATTATACCTTTACATATTGGTCTGCTTGTTTAGTCCACGAGGGGTTTACCGTGCTACATGCACCAGGTTTTTGCTGTTTAACCAGTTCCCGACCAGCTCGCGTACACTTACTTCTGCAGAGTGGCTGTGTAGCGCGAATCAACGTCTTTAAATGGCGGCTTGAACGTGCGCAGTAGCGGGCGGGAGCGTGCTGGCGGTGGCGCGCTCTCATGCCGGCTGCACTCTGCAGAGTTGTGGCCGCGGCTCGGATGGACTCAATCTCTGCCGGCGAGCCGCGATTGCTTGGCAGAGCAGAAAAACAGGGAACTGCCGATGTAAACATGGCGGTTCCCGGCTCTGTCAGGCAGCACATCAGAGATCTACAGATGCCTGTACTCGGGATCAGTTAGATCTCTGGTGCCCCTGACAGCCCAGCCCACTCACAGTTAGAAAACACCCAGGGAACACAGTTAACCCCTAGATCGCCTCCACCAGGTTAACCCCTTCACTGCCAATGACATTAATACAGTAGTCAGTGGATATTTAAATTTCTGATCGTTGTATAAATGTCATTGGTCCCAAAAAAAGTGTCAAAAATGACCCACATGTTCACCCCAATATCGCAGTCCTGATAAAAATCACAGATCGCCGCCATTACTAGAAAAAAAAAAAAGTTGTAAAAATGCCAGAAATTAATTCTCATGGTTTGTTAACGCGGCAACTTTTGCGCAAACCAATCACAAACACCGATTGCAATTTTTTTTTTACCAAAAATATGAGGAAGAATATAAATCGGCCAAAACCGATGAATACTTTTTTTTATATATTTTTTTTGGATTTGTATTTTAGCAAAAAGTAAGAAATATTGTTTTTTTTTTTTTGCAAAATTATCGCTCTTTTTTTGTTTATAGTGGTGATCAGAATGACGCAGAGGTGATCAAATACCACCAAAAGAAAGCTCTATTTGTGAGGAAAAAAAGATGCATATTTAGTTTGGGTACAATGTTGCACGACCGCGCAATTGTCAGTTAAAGCGACGCAGTGCCGAATCACAAAAAGTGCTCTGGTCTAACATGGGAAATTAAGTGGTTAATATGTGAGCTAGTATGAATTAGATCTCCAAGTCTTCTTTTCCAATGATATTTTGTTCAATACTTTTTCAGATTCAGATTACTTTTAATACTATTAATCCCAAATGGAAATTATTAGTTAACTATTAATAAATATTTTTAATAAAGTATTCTGAATTTCTAGGTGGTTACAGCACATTTTAAGTAATTATTCTGAAAGGTAAATATAAATAGTAATGGCCAGAAAGGAAAGCAGACAGTAAAATTTGCAGTGTCCCCTACATTGGTGGTAGGAAAAATGCGACCTGTCATTAGTTAGTGGGAGGAGGGCCCCTAGGGTTGCCACCTCATCCCTTTAAACCCAAACACATATTAATTACACAGGTTCTGAGGCTAATTCGATGCAAATAAGGTACTAAGTGACTTTAATTTCCAACTTAATCAGCCACAGAACCTGTGTAATTAATATGTGTTCGGGTTTAAAGGGATGAGGTGGCAACCCTAAGGGCCCCCCACATTAGTTGTCATTTGAAAGGAAGGATACTCCCTTAGATTGGTGATCAGCAACTGGAAGATTGCCCACTTACATTAATAATTAGTGGAGAAAGACCCTTTACATTAATGACAAAGATGGAAAAGAGCCACTTATACTAGTGGTCAGTGGTAGAAATGCTCCCTTATATTGGTGGCCAATGTAGTATCCACTTGTATTTGTGGTTGGTGCAAAAGTGCTCAATTACCCTTGTGTTCGGTGGTTTATTACCTATTGGACAAGTGGAGATCCTTTGGTCCCACCTTGCTTGTTTTGCTTAGTGACTGTTAGGACTGGAACTATACAGACACTATTGGGAGGGAGCCAAATCCAATTGAAAAGCCTGACAAAGCACTCCAGTATTGCCTGCACCTGTGGCAAAGCACTTTCACGACCTTCACAGGATGGCTCATTTGCCTTCCTAGTCACAGCTGGAAGATGACAAATATGTCACTTTCAATTGGAATTATGGTACCAATCTATCCTCCACCTGATAACAGAAGCATATATTGTATAATCAATAAGGGATTTGATTAAATATTGTGTTTAATTTTCTCTTCAATGCAAATAAAGTAAAAAAAAAATGAATAGCAAAAAAAAAAAAAAAAGAAAACAGAAAATGATGTAGATAATCTTTACTCATTGAAAAGTGGACTTTAGCCCAGGTTCACACTGACAGAGGGAATTCAATTGTGCGAGTTCAGCTGAACTCGCACAATTTCATTCCCGCATGTCAGTCCCGACTTCGGGGGCAATTTCAGAGGCATCTGTGCAGGTTGCACACAGATGTCTATTGAAATTGCACCCCAAAGTCGCCAAAAGTAGTACAGAAACGACCTTTGGGAATCGGTGCAGTGCCGCAAATGCGGCATCGCACCGATTCGGACGGTGCCATTTCCGGCAATAGCAACCGATTTGACATGTCAAATCGCATGCCAAATCGCTGCAATGTGAACCAGGGCTAAGTTTAAGAAGGGATCGCACAGGATCTGATCAGTTCCAAATAATTAGACCCTGCCCATAAGTCCAGCTTTCGTTTTTTCTTTTTTATGATTGTACATTTGTGTTATATCGTTTGTGAACTTTTAATAACATTCTGGATTTCTGCACGAATATCACCTAAAATGTCATCTGATTTTTGTCTAGGTCATTATAATAAAATTGTATGACAGGGAAAACCCATACCTGCACTAGCTGGAACACTTGACAATGATTCAAATGCCAATTAATGCCATTATCCTTCAGTTTCACATATTCATACTATTAAAACGTTGATTTTCTAAAACTCCTAAAGAGAGTTCTTAAAGCAGAATGCCAGACAAGCAGCTAAATACACAGATAAAATGCATATGTAAGAGTTGTTTTACTTGCCACAAGTATTTCTGTCCATCCATTCCTTAGATTTACACAGCTATGCCACACAGCACACTCCTGCCTGGCAGAACTGATCTTTCAGCTGTCAGCTCACAGAGCTAATTTAAGTAACAAGGTTTCTGGGCTGACAGCCCCTATGTCTAGGGATAACGTGGACTTTTTTGTAATTACGGAGATACAGTTCAGAAATTTAGAGGACTAGGAAATAACTATACCAGGGTACACACTATACAGTAAAGATAGGAGGTCGAGTTGTCATTTATATAAAAAATAGCATAAATGTAACATTAATCCAAAAAACAAATTAACTACTTGAAAGCCCTATAGGTCTGTCTATAAGTCAGATAGAAACTTCCCTTAGAACTAGTGTAGTATACAAATCCTGAGAACAGTCTGAGAATTTTGATAACAGGTTGACCGATGACATAACTCAAATGTCAATGAAATTAGAAGCTTTAAATATGGGTGATTTTGACATGCCAGACATTAAATGGAATGTTCAAACTGCGCTTACAAGCAGGAACAGAGATATGTTAAACCTCGTACACACGGGACGACGATAGTATACAACAGGTCGTACTAACGACCGTTGTATGCGATATCGATCGTTCGTATGCGCGATTAGAACAGCCGAATATACGACGGTCATACAAGGGAGTTGTATCGTGTGTACAGAGCAGTTGGTACAACAAAGTTGTATTGTGCAAAACACGCATGCGCCGAAGTCAGGAACGGCCGGATACTAATTACATGCACCTGAACGTTCTTTCTGTGCTCGTACGATCGTGTAGTGCAGTCAGTATGCAAGTTACGTTATGCAACATACGATTTACTTTAGAGGCATTGAAAGGGGTTTCTCTAAAACAGTAAAACTGAGGAGATCATATTCTAGACTTGGTACAAATGAGGATCGATTGATGATGAAGTGGGAGAAAATGTAGTTTCTGGTGATGACCAATGTCTTTGATTTGATATTAGAACAAAAGCTAAAACATTGTATACTAAAACAAATGTTTTAGATTCCAAAAGGACTAAAAAATGAATTAAAGGTTGAAGTAAAACACCAGGAGTCAGTAAATGGTGAGCACTATTAACCACTTACCAACCGGAAGGTTTTGCAGCTTTAGGACCAGAGCACTTTTTGCGATTCGGCGCTGCGTCGCTTTAACTGACAATTGCGCGGTCGTGTGACGTTGCACCCAAACAAAATTTGCGTCCTTTTTTCCCCACAAATAGAGCTTTCTTTTGGTGGTATTTGATTGCCTCTGCGTCATTTCTTATCGCCGCTATAAACAAAAGAAGAGCGACCATTTTGCAAAAAAACCCAAATTTCTTAATTTTTGCTAAAATTCAAATAAAAAAAATATAAAAAAACATTTTTTTTCACCGTTTTTGGCCGATTTATATAATTCCTCATATTTGTGATAAAAAAAATCGCAATCGGCGTTTATTGATTGGTTTGCGCAAAAGTGGCCGCGTTTACGGATGGTGAGAATTAATTTCTGGGGTTTTTATTTTTTTTTTATTTTTTACTAGTAATGGCGGCGATCTGCGATTTTTAGCAGTAATGCGATATTGGGGCGGACATGTCAGGCATTTTTGACACTTTTTTGGGACCAATGACATTTATTCAGCGATCAGAAATTTAAATGTCCACTGATTACTGTATAAATGTCATTGGCAGTGAAGGGGTTAACCTGGGGGGAAGAGCTAGGGGTTAACTGTGTTCCCTGGGTGTGTTCTTACTGTGGGGGAGGTCCATCACATTTGGCAGCAGAATCCGTTTTCATCTCATATCGTCTTTTTTGGACGATATATTGATGACATCATTGTCATCTGGGATGGGCCTCCTGAATCCGTGTTTTGTCCAGTACTGTAATGACAATCCGTATGGTTTGTCGTTTACATATGTGATGGATCCCCACAAGTTGGCTTTTTTAGACCTGGAGCTAGGCCATGAGAG
>BLSH010366113.1:770299-782136 GCA_018402905.1 Glandirana rugosa
CCTAACTCTAACCCGAGTTCATTTATATTCCCACCCGACACCCGACGTACGTCTTCCAAAAAAATGGAATTGGTGAAATTCTGGCTCGGAGAAAAACCTCAAACCTCCAATAGTCGATTTTTGTCAAAAAAAACGATATTTTAATGAATCTTGGGGGTTTGTAATATATAAAAAAAAAAGATTCTGGGATCTCTTATTTTACCGCCGGTAACGTTTTGAAATACAGTGTGGCATAAACGCGTCGTCAGAATTTTCGCGCTAAAAAAAATTTTTTTAAGTCAAAAGGCGTAACATTATCTTTCACAATATGAAAAAAAATTGACCTAACTTTACTGTTGTCTTATTTTTTAACTCAAAAAACTGAATTTTTTTAAAAAAAATCGCGCTTTTAAGACTGCTGCGCAAATACGGTGTGACATAAAGTTTTGCAATGGCCGCCATTTTATTCTCTAGGGTCTTAGAAAAAAAAAATATATAATGTTTGGGGGTTCTAAGTAATTTTATAGCAAAAAAAACTGTTTTTAGCTGATAACCTCCAAACTCCAAAAAGAGGCTCGGTCTTAAAGTGGTTAAGGTAAAAAAACCTTCTGCATGCAGCCCACAGCCCACCCTTATATTTACTTGAGCCCAATCTCAATCCAGTGCTATGCACGAGAGCAGAGGCTCTCTCAACCCTCCTCCTTAGTTCAGAGACAGCAGCAGGAGCCATTGGCTCACGCTGCTGTCAATCACAGCTAGTGAGGAGGGACACACAAAGCTGGCTCAGGAGCGAGCCCACACGAATGCCCCGTAGAAAGTGGGGGGCAGGAGCTCCAGCATGGATCCGCAGAAGTGGAGGATCGGGGCTGCTCTGTGCAAAACCATTGCACAGAGCAAGTAGGTATAACATGTTTGTTATTTTAAAAAAATAAAATTGCATCCTTTACAATCACTTTAAAGTGGAAGTAGACCCACCCAAGGAAGCTGCTATCTTGGCCTTGGTTTAATCTTCAACTGCCATAATGCTGCACATGTGACACCAGCCATTGGATGGTTTGACAGTTTGGCTGAGAGCACAACCAATGTGACAGTTACATTTCCAGCACGTCCCAGGAATATAACTGTTTTTTGAATCTGTTAAATTGATCTTCAAATTTCAATAAAGACATATTGAAAATTAAATTGATGGGTTTACTTCCACTTTAAATCAGTATTAAACCCAAAATCAAACATTTATTATATTGCATCTTACCAATTCTTAGATATTATGGCTGTATTTGTTTTCTTTTTTGGGCTTTATTTCTTTGATTTTCACCTTGTGATCTGGCCAATAAGTCTGATGTTTTTCACAAGCTCAAATGCTCCAGTTTATATGGACAAACCACTTAACACTGGCAAGGGTGATTAAAATGATCTGCTTTTATGTATTCATGCTAAATCTTTATCCCAAAAAGGGGAAAAAAATGTTTGCTGTAACTGATTATAAAGTGAGAGCTGGAGTTTGGCTTCAGTTTGTTAGTGGTTCTAAGTCTGCTAATAGATTTAATGTGGAACTTTACCCATAACAACTTGATAAAATATAATGCTCTTTAGTAAGGAACATACATTCTACATTGATAATTATGCTACCAAAATTAATGTGTGCTGTAAATTGCCTCCAGCAGTGTTCCTGTTTCTTCTTGCTGGAGGCTGCCATTTTCCTGAAGCCCAAACCCCAGTTATAAATCATAAAGCGGGACTAAACCCATCTATTTGCCAGTTTCAAAAACTGTTTGATTTGATTGTGTACTCAACCAAACTGTTAAACCATCAAATGACTGGTGTTCTAACTGATCACATGTGCAGCACCATGGCAGTTGCAGTTCAAACAGAAGCAGATTGCTTGGCTGTAAAGGATAGGAGGGTATAGTTTCACTTTATGGCAATCAGTAAATCAGCCTAAAATGCCTAAAATGGAAAGCAACTGAGCATGTGCAGGACAGGGTGAGACAGGGTATTGTTGGATTTTAAACAGTATAGGGACCTTTTTGTAATGTTTCACATAGCTATACCTGTAAAAGGGGCCAACCTGAAGTGATCTAGCAGGACTTCATTTTCTGACTAGGGGATGCCATTCCCTGGACGACGTCTTTTGATGACAAAATGTACATCGGGAGGGCGCGCTGACGTCCACGCTTGCTTTCTTTCCATTATCGAGCTATATGCCGGCTTTGTGATTGCACAATCCTATGTGAATTTTGTGAGTACATTCCTTTTAGTGTTTTATTAAAAGTATTTACAGTATTACGCTATGTGAGATTTACTTTTTGAGGAAACCATCTGCTACGTCTGAGTCTGACGGACAAGGGCTGTTTGAAGACTGTGCGGAGGAGACTCGTTGATGACACCTACGCCCCTGGTGGGGTCTATTTATGGGCGCTTTCCCTATGTCCATCTGGTAAGCCTCTGATTGTGGTGGTGGTTTGCACGGCTTGTCTCTGGCATGACTGGTGAATCTCACCGCTAGGACGCTTGTATGGACTTTTGATATGAGCTGAAACTCTGCTAATATCTAGGATCACATACCCATGGGTTATTTGGTGGACTGGACTTTTATCTATGCTGTGGTCTCATTAATTACCAAATGTTATCTTTGTTGTATAAGATCTAATATTATCATCACTTGTCCTGAACCTTTAACCTACAACACTTAATCCTCCCCTTAACACCTAATTCCCTAACTTTAACCCTAATGTAGCGCTACCTTTGATGGAGCCGCTGGTTAGAATGTGCTCTCTGTTCTTAGTCCCAACCTCCTCAAAAGCCTCTGCCCCTCTGACACACCAGGTTAAAAGAATACCTGCAAACACAATGAAACACATAATTCCTGATACCCAATGCCAGCATTATCTTAAGAAACCAGACACCAAGCAATCGATATGGGTAAACTCAATGTATTATTCTCTCAAAGAGTTGAAAACCCTGCAAGAACAAGCAAAAAATAGGCATAAGAGGCGTAGGACAACAGAGTCAGCAGGAACAGTACCAGTGCACCCCAGGATGCAATAGCAGGCAGTAGCATAGCATAGTCTAATAATAACAGGGCTATACTGATGGTATACACTAATGATGGCTGTGCTAGGCCTTGACCAATTGGTTAAATGTACTCAGAATTTGAACAACATAAACAGTGTAGAAGTATGAGGGGAACTTGTAAGATGGATGGCAAGTGGGTGGGGGGTGGGGGGGGGCAGTCTCTAAGGCTGATCTTCTGCTGGCTAACATTGGGGCCCTTTTTGAAGAACATTGGTGCACTTATAATAGTCCTAAACCTGAATGCTGTTAAGAGGCGGGGTTGTAATGTAGACTGTGGTATGAGAAACAAACTGGGCCAGAAGTGGTGATGATGCACTACAGCTGCAGTTTATAGGTGGTAGTGGTGAGGCAGAGATATTGAAGGTGATAATATAGAGAATGGAGGGGTGCAGAAAGAGTCTTACAGAAGTCCTAGTCTCAGTAATTTGGATATCACTGACAGTACAAAGCGGGCCCGAGGCCCTCTCTCCGTGGCAAACCCACATGGTCAGTGAGGCTGTATACGCGACTGCCTCCATGGCAATATCACTCTCCACCTTGGGCTCTTTAGGGCTGGTTCAATCTCTTGCTCCTACCAACAAGTCTGAATCTGCAAATTCCCGCGGTACCACGAGAGCAGGCTTTTCCAGGGCAAAACACATAAAGACCTCCAGAATATGGGTTTGCATCTACTTAGCTCTCCCCCTGCTGGCCAGTGGGAATTTTGCGGCTCAATGTAAACAACCCAGATGAGGAAAATGAAAACAGAGCAATGTCTTTGTCTCCATATTGTTGTAGTCCAGTACCTGGCTACACTAACAGGCCAAATGAGTTGTTAACTCTTTTCCCTCAACACTTAACCTAATCTCTGTTGCATGCTCACACTGAGGTGCTAGTGTTAGCATATGGGCTAGCAGCCTCTTCTGACCGAATGTCATATGCACTTACCGGAAACCCCATGAAGAAAAGGAAACTTCCAGTTCACACATCCTACCAGTGACTCCTGTCTAAGCACTGACATGGAGACAATTCGGAAGTGATAGTGCAGAGTACCAACTCTCCCACCAGCTCTAAAAAGCACAGTCACATGGTGGATTTAGGGTTGCCACATCATCCCTTTGATCCAGGACACATATGAATTACACAGGTTCTGTGACTGATTAAGGTGGTAATTAAACTCACTTGGTGCCTTATCTGCATTAAATTAGCCTCAGAACCTGTGTAATTCATATGTGTCCTGGATTAAAGGGATGATGTGGCAACCCTAGGTGGATTCTATCCACAGGCTAAGAAGTGAGCTGCAACATTACACTTACAAGGCCTTGGAGTACTATGGTCACAGGCCAGTTCCCACCACCCAGCACCCCACCATCAGGACTCTCTGTCTCCTGGCCCCCTCCACTCCTATTCTAGGCTGGCTGCTCCTCCTCCCTGAACTTCAAATAACTCAGTTACCACAAGGAGTTAACATGCAGTACTCACACTCTTCTTCAATTAAACACAAACCTAGCCACAGGCTTAAACACTTTACTTGAATTCCAGTAACATATCTTTATTCCAAATAACGATGTTACATTACATAATATTCACTGCAAACCCTCCAACTATTTGCTGCACTTGTGTACTTCCCTTAGACCCCAGACACACTATTAGATTTTCTGCAGATTTTTATCTTCAGATTTACCAAAACCATATAATATGAGGTCAAACCTTAAGAGTTTCAATTTGTATGCAATCAGGCAGGCCCTTGCACTACATGGTTTTGGTAAATCTGAACACAAAAATCTGCAGAAAATCTAATAGCTTGTATGGGGTCTTACGTGAGTTTCCATGGCCCCTACATTCCATATGGGAAATAGTCCAAGCCCATCACCCATTGAAAGGTCCCACTCAGGGGTATATCATCCAGCATTTTTCCAACTACATCCTGGTGTGTATATTTCTCAAACCCAGTCAACCTTTTAATTTGCACTGTTTCCTCCTGTTTTTATAACCCCTGGCAGACTAGACAGGAGAGAGTACTCCACAACAAAATCAATTAACTCTTTCACTACCTGCCTAAACCTTCATTGTTATATTGCTGTTTCTAAATTTTAAGTTTGAGCTTTAGAGGAAGATTAGATCACAATTTAAGAGCTATTCATACAGATGTCCAGTAATAAATAAAGGTCTACAAATGGTAAATCATAGATATTTATCTCCATTTCAGCTGACAATGTTTAATCCATACACATATAATAATGCTGATCTGAAAGCTGATGGCCTCTGTGAAATAAAGGAGCAGACAATGGAGGTGGCCAGCTTGGAGAGATAAACAATCAACAGTGTTCTCACAATAGTTAGAAGACATTGAACATAATGCCACAAAAGAAAAAGAGCATTTGCTGTGTGCACCTGCTTTTTGGCCTCTTTTGCAAATGAGCCCACAGCTGTTACTGGGATCCTATATATTGCCTAAACATTTGTTACCTATAGAATGTCTGAAGTCAATAGCATTTTCCCTTTTATTAGGGTAGAACTTGTTCCTAAAGATGAAAATAAATAACCAACCAGAAGTGAGACAAGCAATCCCCAAACAATTACATAAATATGGGGAATAATGTATTACAGACTGTAAAAAAGGAACCTCCAAATCCTTGTTAATAAAATGAGGCAGTCAGTTGCCCAGTAAATACTTGAGGGCTCATTCACAACTGCAATTTGCCAACATGTCTATGCATTTTAATGCATAGACATGTAGGCAATGCACTGGTAGCCTATTATGTATTCCTTCTTGTGGATCCAATAATATATGAACACTTGTAGGACTTGTGGGGATAGAAATATGGAAGGTTCCCATATTGTTTTTAAAGATGCAGGCTCCATTTGTCATCCGTATGCCTTCTTCATTACTTGGTGTGTCGCTGTCCCAGAACAGATATTTTCTGATACTTTACTGGCTGCATGCTTGCTTTTGTCAATCATTGTCTAAGTAGTGATGCCAATAACATATAATAGTATATTTCAAGAAAAAAAAAAGCCTACTAAAGTGCATTTATTATTTAGAAAAAAAAATATTTTGAGGTTATTATTGCTATCTTGGTTAAACTACTAATTCCATCAGCTCCAATGTAATGTTGATTAACAAAGGCAAATATGCTCGACATCTAGCCTGGGTCACAACCTTGGTTTAGGGTTGCCACATCATCCCTTTAATCCAGGACACATATGAATTACACAGGTTCTGAGGCTAATTTAATGGTGATAAGGCACCAAGTGAGTTTAATTTCCACCTTAATCAGCCGCAGAATCTGTGTAATTAATATGTGTCCTGGATTAAAGGGATGGTGTGGCAACCCTACCTTGGTTCCTTCCATAGATACAGCGAAGGAGTGAGCCATCTTAGGACCAGAAGTGTACTACTACAGGATTACCAGGTAAAAAAGGAAAATAAATCTCAAAGAAAAATATCAGTGCAGTCACCTAATCTAAGGACTGGTAAGCTGCAATATAAAAAAAATGTTTTTTGAGTTTAGATACACAATAGTACCTACAATCTAGGTAGATAATAGCACCTACAATTTAGATACAATCTAGCACCTACAGATATAAATTAAAATCAGCAGTTATGAATACAAGCAATTCTTATTTCACTTGCAGTTTCGTTTGGCAAGAGTGAGACCCTCCCATAATTGTAGTCAGGTGGATGGAGCTAGGAACTGAAATACCAGCTCTAGGTGAAAATCCAGAGCCAAGCACTGCTCTGTTTTCGGGTGCCACCATCTTGAATTTTGGAGCCTGTGACTTCCCAGTCAATCACAACCAGATCCCCATTGTGTATGTACAAGATCAAGCAGTGCAGTTAGACGTAGCCTGCAGTGTCTTAGGATAAGGTGAGGGGCGAAGAAGGGGGAATACTCCAAAAGCCTGTCCTGAAAATGTGGATGTTAGTGCAAACAAAGAAAGGTATCACAGACTCTAGTCAATTGTTCTTAAGAATCTACTGTATATAAATAATATACTACTTATCCATGAAGGACATAGATTATTTCCTTAATTATTACTACAATAATGTAAAAACATATATCATTCAACTAAAGTCAGTGTAGGTTTTTATCTATGTAGTTACCCATAGCAACCAGACATCTGACAACAATCACTTCATTTCTGCATTTTGCAAATAACTTTGACCTTGCAAAGCCTCACAGAATGAATGTGTTATACACTACTATATGTGTATGGCTATAATAATTACCCATAACATCACAACAAAATAAAAAGACAATTTTGCAAACCTTAACACACTTTACAGATTAAAATAAAGCTTAATTACACACAAAAAAACAGACATAAAAGCCATAGACATAATAACTCCTATAACTGCTTAAGGACTGCCCCACATACATATACTGCAGCAGGGTGGCCCTTTAGCACAAAATCACGTAGCTGTACATGATTTTTTATTCCAGGTCTGATTGGACATAGCAGGAGCCAATCAGCGAGTCTGCTGTGGCCCGCCGATCATTCCAGAGGCAGACAGAACAGCATTCTGCCTATGTAAACAATGCAGATCATCATTCTGTGACAGGAGAAGACTGAGATCATGCGCTTCTGCTAAGCAGGAACACAGATCTCTGTCTCCTTACAGTACAAGCACCCCCCCCCCACACACACACACACACACACACACAATTAGTAAGCACTCCCAGGGAACACATTTAACCCTTTGATTGCACCTGATTGATTCCCTGCTAGTGTCATTAGTACAGTGACAGTGTATTTTATTTAGCAATGTGTTTTGCTGTATTAGTGTCACTGGTCCTCAAAAAAGTGTCAGTTAGGTGTCTGATTTGTCCACCGCAATGGTGCAGTCCCGCTATAAGTCGCTGATCACCACCATTGCTTGTAAAAAAAAATCTATAAAAATTCCAAAAAAAAAAACCCATCGTTTGTAGACACTATAACTTTTGTGCAAACCAATCAATATACGCTTATTGGGAATTTTTTTACCAAAAATATGTAGCAGAATACATATTGACCTAAATTGATGAAGAAATGTGATTTTTTTTTTACATTTTTTTATTGGGTATGTTTTATAGCGGAAAGTAAAAAATATTGTTTTTTTTTTTCAAAATTGTCTATCTTTTTTGTTCATAGTGCAAAATAATCAAATGCTACCAAAAGAAAGCTCTATTTGTGTGAAAAAAGGCACAAATTTTATTTGGGTACAGCATCGCACGACCGCGCAATTGTCAAAGTAATGCAGTGCCGTATTGCAAAAAATAGCCTGGTCATGAAGGGGGGCTAAACCTTCCGGAGTGGTTAAAATGTTCCATGTCACCCCTACTGGTATACATCAAACGTAAACAGCTGTAAATATATCACATGGAGTATTATTGTCCCGAATAAACTGTAGGTGCACTTAGTGGATATACACCAATCAGATATACTGCAACTTTATGACCACTAGTGGGTTAAGTGAATAAGACTGATTATCCTGTTGCAATGGCATCTGAAAGTCAGTGGGATATATTAGGCAAGTAAATATGTTGTCCCTGAAGATGATGTGTTCAAAGCAGAAAAAAATGGCCATCACAGTTTGTTGCGTATGGATCTGAGCAGCTACAGACCCGTGTCCATAGCCAAAGTGTGATGCTTTGGGCAATATTCTGCTGGGAAATGTTAGGTCCTGCCATTTATGTGGATGTTATTTGACACTTACCTTACCTGTTGCTGACCAGGTACACCACTTCATGGTAAAAGTATTCCTTGATGGCAGTGGCCTCTTGCAGCAGCATAATACACCCTACCACACTGAAAAAATGGTTCAAGAATGGTCCGAGGAACACAACAACAGGTTGTTGACTTGGTCTCCAAATTCTCCAGATCTCTATTCAATCAAGCATCTGCAGGATGTGCTGGAAAAACAAGTCTGAACCATGGAGGCCCCACCTCAAAACTTACAGCTGTAATGGCTAGGTGCCAGATACCCCACCTTACTTGCAGAGGTCTAGTGGCATGCATGCCTTGATAGGTCAGGGCTGTTTTGGTGACAGAAATGGCTGTCTTGATGACAAAGGGGGGACCTATTTAATATTAGGTGGGTGGTTATAAAATGTTGGCTGATCGATGTATATACTTGATAATTGATGATATGTGGACCCTAGACAAACCACAAATACATGTATTGCATAAGTATCAGTAGGTTCCAGAGCCTTGGTGCAGTTCAAAAACCATCTACAGCTTTGAAAATTAGTGCTTAGTTGGCCATTTGGTTTTCCCCGAGGCCTGGCTGAAAACCTCCTATAGTTAGCAGTGCGCCATCCTGTCCTATTACTAGGACACTCTAATCATTAAATATTAACCATCAGCATCACAGGAACGTGCATTCTCTTGCAAAAAAAAAATATTTCCTTTTTTATGCAAAACCTAACTAGTTGACATTGGGAAACAGGGACAGAGCATTGTCATCCTATAACAAGAGGGGACCTGAACAAGGAGTTTATTGGCAGATTTACCTGGTAATATTATAATGAAAGATTTAGACATAAAATGATTAGAAATAACTTTAAAATTGCATTAACATGTTAAGATGGAACCCTTGAAATAAAAAAATTACTTAGAGGTAGAATTTTTGGTAGAAAAGACGTGCAAAGTATCGTCTGCCAAAAAGCAACTACTTTGTTCTTCTAGCAATTTTTTATTTTGTAGGTACAATGCATGGTACATTAATTAATCCTGGCATTTGTAAATTCGCTGAGAATGGAGCCAGATATTGGAGACAATGTAACTTTTGCAGCAATGCATAACCCAGCAAAATCGGCAGAAGCGATGGAGGCAGTGGGGGACAGAGCGGTGACTGTGAATCTGGATATGCCAGTGCTGGAGGAGGGAACTCTACTTGGTAAGTGTTCCATAATGGGCATGAATGCTGTGCACACATTATGACAAGACCTCAAGGCAGGGGCGTAACTATAGGGGTTGCAGGGGTTGCAGTCACAACCTGGCCCCATGCTCCAGGGGATCCAAGTGCCTCCCCTGTACATCTGGATAGGAGGGATGGAGGTGGCAGCATTTAGAGGAAATGATGTCCTCCATTTTCCTGCTAATGGAGGAGATTGGTACCTCTATATGCTGTCCCCACTGCCCATCCTATCCAGTTCATGTGTCTTCTGCTGTTCCTGGGTCCATATGCTCCCTTGGACCCTCTACAGCGCTGCCGTCTTCCCCCCTCCTCTCCCCTGGCAGCTGCTGTAGGAGATGTGTCATGATGGAGAGCTGGGCATGGGTCAGTAAATTTGTCATTTACCGGCTCCTTCCTTTTTCCGAATAAACAGAGTTAGTGATTGGTATCAATCACTGACTCTGTTCATTCATAACTGAAGCATAGTAAACATGTTTTACTATACTTCCGTTTCTGAATGAATGGGAAGCTCAGTACACAACTATTCCTGTTTATTCACTCTGTGCAGCTGAGGCTACACAGATGGAGATTGAGGGCTGAGGTTTGTTTAGACCCCTGATATCTCATCAAAGTCTCCCAACAGGGCTCCTACAAAAATGTAAAAAATAATAAAAAAAAAAAGAAAATAAAATGAAATGATAAAAAAATAATAAAATTAAAATAACAAAAATTAAAAACTACTGACACCAGTGATTGAACTATCAGGATTGCAAAGGTCACACTTGGGACCGGGCCCTGGCATTTCATCACTGTGCGGAGGCCTGAAGATGGCTAAAGGGGTCCTGCTGCAGAACTTGTGAAAGGGTCCCCCTGCGGGACTGTAATAAAGGGCCCCTCACCAGGAGTAAAGGGCCCCAGGATCAGTAGGAATAGGGAAGGGCCCTGGCCAAACAGGGGGCCCCTTCATAATTCCTTGCAGCGGGGCCCTGAAGGTTCTAGTTAAGCCTCTGCCTCAGGGTACGGAATCTTTCAAGCAAAAATGGGGCTAGTACTGCTCAGAAGGGTAGGGGGTAAAAGAGTAGGAAAGGTTTGCATGAATATTTCCTCACTCTTCAGGTTTTACTTTAAAAAAATATATGAGCTTTAGCATTTAGGCTTACATATACTTTAATGAACCCCTTTTTAATCCTAATAAGCTCCTAATTAACATCTTTTTCCCTCTGTTTACCTTATCTTACATTATTTTATTTTAATATTTTTTTGTGCTTGTGTGGAGAATGATGTGTGAAAATGTACTAATGCTGTGAAAATTGTATTTCTTTATTCTTACTTTAATTCTGTACAGTTTTAAAACAAAACAGAATAAAAAAATAAACTTTATTTCAGTTGCAAATAATATCATTTTGTACTACCAAAACATCAAAATAGATATATATTCATACTATATTGTCAAATGTATTGGGACGCCTGTCTTTACACGCACATGAACTTTAATGGCATCCCAGTCTTAGTTGGTAGGGTTCAATATTGAGTTGGTCCACCCTTTGCAGCTCCACAAATGCACTTCTGGAAGAATGGTCAAACATTCCCATAGACACACTCCTAAACTGTGTGGACAGCCTTCCCAGAAGAGTTGAAGCTGTTATAGCTGCAAAGGGTGGGCCAACTCAATACTGAACCCTACGGACTAAGACTGGGATGCCATTAAAGCTCATGTGCGTGTAAAGCAGTGGTTCTCAACTCCAGTCCTCAGGACCCACCAACAGGCCAGATTTTCAGTATTACCTTGGGGAGATGCAGACTAAAATACTGCAATCACTGAGCAGCAAATGCTATCACCTGTGATGTATTTCAGTTATCCTGCAAACCTGGCCTGTTGGGGGGTCCCGAGGACCGGAGTTGAGAACCACTGGTGTAAAGG
>BLSH010366113.1:816003-831440 GCA_018402905.1 Glandirana rugosa
AGACTTTTGATACTGATTTTATGATAGCTTGTCCGACTGGTCGAAGTATCCGAGGATACACGTATTTCTGGTCCAGCCAAAGTAGGGCCCTTCCGTCCCTGGCCTAGTCCAATCCTCCCGCCGGCTATAATAGAGGGAATATTCTAGCCCAACCCTACCACACTGGGGGGTTCTTCCGAAGGACGAGAGAAATCTTGACGTCTTCCGTAAACTATGGCATAGTACCGGTAAAGAGAAACGCCAGTAACTCTTTACCCCAAAACCCGGGTTAAAGGAGTTGTGAAACTTTAGTGATATAAGGGAGGGCTACCGGTCCTAGTTTAATACACCCGGGAGGGAATATAGTGATTTCAAAGTGTTGAGGAAATTGGGCCCAAAACCCCATTTCTCAATGACCGCAAAGAGAAATGGCCATGATACGGTATCAAATGCCTTCTGCAGTTCTAAAGAGAGCAGGAAGCCTTCTTGGGGGGTCACACCATCCCAACCCGATCTTATAAGGGAGATAATATCGGCCGCCCTCCTAACCTGATCCGGTCCCTGCCTTCCCGGGATGAAACCGACCTGGTCTTTATGCACATAGGAGCCTATGAAGCTGGTCAGCCTGTTCGATAGTATTTTAGTCATAGTTTTCAGATACACATTTATCAGAGATATAGGCCTATAGTTGCTAACTTTGCTGGGATCTTTCTCTGATTTTGGAATAACTGAGATGAAGGCCAGGTTTGCGTTGGTTTCGATGGGTTTCCCATTCTGCAGAGAATTATAGAACCAGACTAGGTAGGGAGAGAGAACCTCTTGAAAGGCTTTGTAGTACGGGGAGGAGAATCCATCCGGCCCCGGGCCAGAGCCATTGCGCAAGTCTTTGAATACCTCTCTGACCTCATTCTCCGAAAAAGGGGACTCTAAAGCCTCCTGATGGGCAGCAGAGAGGATGGGAAGGGTGGTGTTGTGAAGGAAGTCCTCCAGATTTTGAGTAGAATCCAGGTCCTTCTTAGAGTAGAGCCACTTATAGAACTCAAGGAAGGTGTCTAAAATCCTTTTGGGATTCTGCGACAGATGTCCTGAGGGGGTTTTAATTTTAGGCATGGAGTACGAGCGTAGCCTAGGGGACAATTTATGAGCAAGGAGGGGGCCAATTTGAACGTACGATAAATAACTGCGGCCTCTAGCCCATGCTGTCTGCTTTTCAGAGTTCGAGGTGAGGGCCAGGTTTAAGGCTAGAATGAAGCCAAGGAGAGGGCGGTGGGGTTTCTTTTATGCTGTTTGCTGGCTAAGCTGAATTCCTTTTCAAGATTTAATATGTCTGCTTGGCATTCCCGTTTGAGACGGGAAGACAACTGAATGATCTTCCCTCTCAGGACTGCCTTATGGGCTCCCCACAGAATTTCTGGGGTGGTCCCATCCGTATCGTTCAGTAGAAAGTACTTGCGCAGCTCCTTTTCAAGGAGCGTACAGTGGACCAGGTTCGAGAGGACAGATTCATTCAGTCGCCAGGGTTGTGGACTGTTAGAGGGGGGGGCACCTTCAAAATGCATACCCCTTTTCTTCCTGTGGATTACAAGTATTGCTTCACAAAAGGCTGAGTACTCAAACACAGGATTTTAAGGGCCCCAATGCTGGCAGACTCTGTGTGTTTGTGTGAATAGAATTCCCACTGGCCAGTGGTTAGCTAGAATGTACAAGATCTAGATAGGCTCTTATAGTTAGTAATATCACCTGCTCCCTGCGTACCTTATTGCCCACCAGTTGCCGACCCTGACTGTGCCTGACCATTCTTGCCTGCCCCTTTGTACCGCCCAACGCTGCTGACCCAGACTGCTCCGACTACTCTGCACGAGTCCTTTGGAAAACCAACCCACCATACATCTGAGACTCATTCGAGCCCTTGTGCCATGCTGCACTCCCGAGCCACCTGTCCTTACTACCAGGGGTTCCCGAATCAGGGTTGTAAGAGAGGTTGCTCCCTGCATAAGTCAGACTCTACCACCAGGTACGTGACAGCAACGGACAGCCATGTCTGAGTCTGCACAGGGGCCCTCTTCAATGGATGAACTCTGCCTGCATCTAGCCAGGCTCACTCAAGCAGTTAAGAGGGAGTGAAGGGCGTGTCCAGGAGCTCTCCTCACCAGCCTCATCGGGGGGCCAGCCAGCCTGCAACCCACACCAACGGAACCCAAGGTCTCAATGTCTGAACTGTGCTCAGGAGACCATAGAAAAATTCTGGGCATTCCGTAATGCCTGTGAGCTCTATTTCGCCCTTCAGCCCCACACCTTCTCCCTCAAAGCCACAAAGGTGGGCCCAGCGATCTCTCTCCTGCTGGATGAGCCCCAGTCTTGGGCCCATCGGCTCCTGGAGCAGAAGGCATCAGAAGTCTGATTTCTCCCTGTTCTTTCAGGCGATGGCCCAACTTTATGAGGATCTGTACCAGGCTGCTACTGCTGAGGCTGCACTACATGCCCTCCAGCAAGGCCGCTGGCCGGCATAGGATTATGTCTCAGAGTTCGGGCGCTGGATCGCTGACATGGCCCTCTGTTACTCTGGACGCCCTAAGAAACCTCACTATCCAAATCGATCGGCGCCTTAGAGAGCACAGGGCGGAGAGATCCACAGGTGCATCCCGGCCTACATGGATGTTACCCCGTGTATCCAGCTACCCAAGCCCAGCTCCTTTAGTGCCCATGGCACCTACCTCTCCTCCGGATCTTCCTGAACCAATGCAACTGCGGCTACTTTGCCTATCACTTACCCCCGAGGAAAGACAGCGCCAAAGAAACAATAACCTATGCCTCTACTGTGGAGAGCCCGGGCATTTTGTGAGCACCACTGGTGCTGTGCCATCTATGCCTAGTAATGCTTCTCATTTAGCCCTCTCCATCTCTCTACGGCTCCCAGGAAGGAGTACCCCGGTCTACGCAAATATTGATTCTGGAGCCTGCAGCTGCTTTGTGGATTTGTCCAAAACCGCTTTTTGACGTAAAGGGGTCCTTTTTGGATGCCATGAACATAATCAAGTTTCCAGGGAGAAAGAATGGCATATATAATATAAAAGTGCATGCAGGGCACTGGACAAAGCACTAGGGACAAAAGGGATGTGAAATGATTTGATACAGTAATGTAATCTTACAGATTACAGTGCACTGTATGTGTTATGTGTTTTGCGCTTTTTTAATTTGCTCCCAGGCTGCGCCCCCGTGCGACGCTCACAGGAAACGGAGCCCAGAACCATTGAACGAGGCCTTTGACCATTGACCAGAGGCATTGAATGAAGATTCTGCCGGATGACACAGCGGGGGGACATCGCAGGATGCTGGGGACAAGGTAAGCAACTTTTCCAGGATCCTGCGATGTGATCCCGAGTGTGGCTTGGGGTTACCGCTTTTGGTAATGAAAACTCACGAGCCACACTCAGGATAATCGCCAGGGAGGTTAAGGTCTGGAAACTGGCTAGGCCACTCGAGGATTTTAATGTGCTTCTTCTTGAGCTAGTCCTTTGTTGCCTTGGCCATGTGTTTTGGGTCATTGTCATGCGGGAATACCCATCCACGACCCATTTTCAATGCCCTGGCTGACGGAAGAAGGTTCTCACACAAGATTCATCGGTACATGGCCTTGTCCATCGTCCCTTTGATGTGGTGAAGTTGTCCTGTCCCCTTAGCAGAGAAACACCCCCTAAGTATAATGTTTCCAAATCCATGTTTGACGGTGGGCATGGTGTTCTTGGGATCATAGGCAGCATTCCTCCTTCTCCAAACACGGCCAGTTGAGTTGCTGCCAAAGAGCTTGATTTTGGTCTCATCTGACCAAAACATTTTCACCCACCCAGTTCTCATCTGAATCATTCAGATGTTCATTAGCAAACTTCAGACGGGCCTGTATATGTGCTTTCTTGAGCAGGGGGACCTTGCAGGAGCTGCAGGATTTTAGTCCTTCACGGCGTAATGTGTTTTCAATTGTTTTTCTCAGTGACTATGGTCCCAGCTGCCTTGAGATCATTGACAAGATTCTCACGTGTAGTTCTGGGCTGATTCCCCACCTTTCTCATGATCATTGAAACTCCACGTGGTGAGATCTTGCATGGACTGAGGGAGATTGACAGTTATTTTGTGTTTCTTCCATTTGCTAATAATCGCACCAACTGTTGTCACCCTCTCACTCTCTCACCAAGATGCTCAGCCATGGTCTTGTAGCCCATTCCAGCCTTATGTAGGTCTACAATCTTGTCCTTGACATACTTGGACAGCTCTTTGGTCTAGGCCATGGTGGAGAGATTGGAATCTGATTGAGTGATAGCTTTTGTGGACAGGTATACAGGTAACAATCTGAAGGGAGTGCTCCTGATATCACCTTGTTACCTGTATAGAAGACACCTGGGGGCCAGAAATCTTGCTGATTGATAGGGGATCAAATACTTATTTCACTCATTAAAATGCAAATCAATTTATAACTTTTTTGAAATGCGCTTTTCTGTATATTTTTGTTGTTATTCTGTCTCTCACAGTTAAAATAAACCTACCATTAAAATTATAGACTGATCATTTCTTTGGCAGTGAGCAAACATTCAAAATCAGCAGAGGATCAAATATTTTTTTCCCTCACTGTATCTCTTAGGTAGATATAGTTACAACATACCTGCCAACTTTCTACTATGATAAAGAAGGACACTTTAGCACACAGTATGTAGACAAAAGACATGTCCTTGCCAAGGCCCTAGTTACACAGGCCACAATAATCTAATATGCAGAAAATCATTGACTAAAAACCACACAATTGCATTTTTTACCTCCTATTTTTCCTTTTTGAATGTATTTTCAAAATAAAAAATGCAGTAATATCAGGGCTGGATTAAAAGGTTAGTGCAGCACAGCAATTTGTACACATCCAACCAAAAAAAAGGGATTACATTAGGGAAAGAGGGATTTGGTCTCAAAGAGGAACAGACTCTTTAAATGATGCACAGTTGGGAGCTATGGTTACAACCTGACAGATATGCAACCATTTTCCTCTTTGGGTGTTTGCTTTAGGCACAATAACTTGACGCGTTTGTTACCCCAACATTTCCTGATATGTGCCAGCGGTACCATGTACTTGTATGAGAAAGTATTCTGTGTTCTTTGTATTGCTTCCTTTATGTGAAATCCCTGGTGTTCCTGCCAGTCCCTCTGCTTTCCTATTAAAAACTGACCACACTAAGCAGGAGAGCACAGCGTGGTCAGTTCTCTAGCTATGCAGTGTGCTCTCCTCCAATGATCAAACTTTTCCTGACATCCCCCCCCTGCACAGCCATTCATTGGGAAGTTCAGTGTACTGCTATTTCTCCTCCCCCAGCTCTTATGCAGGTGAGAACAGAGGGAATGTGATCACTTTTTGCCTTTCATTTATATTTTAAACTGAATAGCTTGTTTTACAAGGTGATCGTTTACAATTCACTTGGTGGTGGATCATCTATTATTATAAACTGACTATTATCATTTAATTTTATTTTTATTTTTCACATTACAATTGAATTACTTTTTTATATGGAGACTGATGCATTCTGAAAATTACCTGAGCATGGGTGATTCAGTGCTCTTCGAAATTCTCCTTTCATTTTTTCTGCTCCCTTACATCCAAGACCCCTAACCCCCTGTAGTTGGGGTACGGGCTATGGAATTTTTTGAAATATATCTGTAGCTACAGCCCCGGCATCACCCCAGCTACCATGTAGGCAGCCCCCCCCCCCCCCCAGCATTACACAGAGGAACCTGCTTCAACACCCTTGTTGCAGCCTGAACCACTCCATGTGTCCCCTCATGGTATGGACCTTCTAAGCCAGTTTGAAATAATGCTACATAGGGCACTTCAACATACCTCTGATACCATCACTGACAGACTCACCAAAGAAATATTTGAAGTTGGTCGCCGCACCACAATACTAGAAGAGAGAATGGGGGACCTCCAGATGATCTCCGCTAACCATGAGGAAGATATTGAGGCCCTCAAAGAGGAAAACTCATGCCTCCAAGCCCGCCTTGAGGACTTTGAAAATGGAGCTATGAGGTCCAACGTGTGCATCAGAGGTATACCTGAAGCTGTCAAGGACCTTCAATCCACCATAATGGCCCACCATAACTTGCACTTCTTCCGCACGAAGGAACAAATCATGGAGGCTGCCCGCAACAAAGGGCCCCTTACATTTCAGGGGCACAAATATCAGATCTTCCAGGGTCTCTATCAACAAACTCTAGCCAGCAGGAGAACTCTCAAACCACACCTACAAATTCTGCAACAACACAGAATTGCTTATCACGTACAAGGGTACCTCCTTCGTCTGCAGATCTGAAGAGGGGCTTATTTCTGCCCTCCAAGACCTCCGCCTCCTTCCCACCGAACCATCCCCGGACAATTCCAGGAGGAGGGCGGCCTCCAATTCCCCTAGGAAACCATCTGGCAGCAGCAACCAACATTCCTCCGTGACCTCCCACAAACGAAGCCACCTCACGTTTCCAGCCCCTGTGGACCCCATGGACTGATGACGCCCCCCTCCGGTTATGCTAGTTAACCTCTTTTTTCTCCCTACAAGTTGCTGCACCATTCTTGACGGGACATTAGGGGTCTCCACTCCCAGGCAGGTAACGACTTGGGGACATGACTCCCTCTCGGGCCACTCTGACTCCCCTTCTGGCCTTTCTAGGTCGGGTGAGCCCCAGTGACCCTTGGAGTCTACCTCCACCACCCCCTAATGGTTTATTTCTCCCCCTTTAACCACTCGGGGACCCCGAGTGGCTCTGATGTTACCTCCTTCTACCACCCCTCCAGTTTGTCCCCTTATAGCTCCCTGTTCTCTCCTATGGAATTTTATTGTTGGGACTTTACTACCTTTTTGCCTGGTATATGAATGACAACATGTCTCCCGTGGTCCAGCAGTGGCACCCCTGGCCCCCCCACAACGGCACCTGAGTTCCATACCCTGCTCCTCTGGTGCGCTTAACTCATGTGATACCCCGTGTCAGATGCCAGACCAGCCTTGCGCCGGGGGGGTCGCTGTGGGACCACGGATATCTTATCTTACCACGTACAACCCTGAATTTTGTTCTTGATGTTTACAATTGTTATGTTGGCGGCTGTCCAGTTCCCGGTGACAGTCCGCTGCACCTCCGTCAATCCTTCGCAACCCATCACTTTTCGGGTTGATCCTAGGATAGGAAGTCCCTCGGTTGGCAGTACTTTGCCTCCCCTGGGATTTTCGCACTCCCCTTGAGAGCACTATTGTTGTTTTACGTATACTGTTCTTGTTACGTTTCCGGTCTACCATGCAACTTCTTTTCTTCCCTCTCCCTTAATTCTTTCTCCTTTCTTTTCTGTTTTTCCACCCCCCCCTCACCCACCTTGTCAGTCTCCAGAGGGAGGCAGCACCCTCTGATCACAGCCCAAACTTTTACCAGTCACCCTTCCAGGCTCGACATGGCCCCCCTTACATTCTTAACTCACAATGTCCAAGGGCTCAATTCCCCATCAAAAAGCAACAAAACCTTTCCATACATACGACTCCATAAATGTCCATGTGGTTTGCCTTCAGGAGATACACTTCTCCACTCACTCTACCCCCAGATTGTTTGCTCGCCAATATCCTCAGGCCTACACAGCCTCGGCCTCTAAGAAACACAGAGGTGTGCTCATCGCATTCCACTCCACTGCCCCGTTCATGCTCCTGTTGGAGATCAAAGACCCCAAAGGAAGATACCTCCTTCTTTCTGGTCACCTTCTCGACCAGGAAGTCACTATCGTCTCCTATTACGCACCCAACTCCAACCCCTTTCCCTTCCTATCCCACCTCCTCCAACTAATAGATACCCAGAAATGGGGAACAGTACTGATGATATGTGGTGATTCCAACCATGTACTCCACCCTCATCTTGAAAAATCACCCATCCCACTGAACACAAATCGCCTCGCTTTCCGGCAGCTCCTAGACCAACAATCCTTAGTTGACTCTTGGAGAAAACACAACCCAGCTAGGCGCCAATTCACATACTACTCCCATCCACACAAAACCTTCTCACGAATTGACCATATCCTTATGCACGCTGTGACTTCAAATACTGGAATCCATTATCTTACCTAGTCCCTGGTTCAACCACAACGCGGTAATCACTACCCTCTCCTCCTTGGTCCCAACCCCTTCCCAGCGCACTTGGACTATCAATGATAGTCTTCTAGCGCAACCCGCCGACAGGCTGGAAATCATCATTGCACTAAAAGAATACCTGGCGAATAACACCACGCCCCAGACTGACCCACTCACGCTTTGGGAAGCCCACAAGCCCTACATTAGGGGAGTCTGCATTAGTCACTCTTCACACACACGAGCAAAGAGAAACAAAAAAGGGTAGAACAACTGGACATAGCCTTCCGCAAAGCCTCAGAACAGTTCCAGAAGTCTCCTTCTGCAGTAACAAAAGATTTGTTTGAAAAAGTACGCTTGGAACTAAATATCTGCCTCACAGAATCAGCCGAACAATCACTTGGCAAATCTATGGTTGCAGTAAACTATCGGAACTATACGCTGACCCAAACACGTTTGATCACTCTCAACTTGATTCCCTTCTGTCTGCCACTTACCTCCCATCCCTCACCCAAGATCAGAGATTAGCCCTAGACAAACCAATCTCCCTAGAGGAAGTCGTCGCACAATCAAAACCCTGAAACCACGCAAGCGCCCGGGCCCTGATTGCCTCACGGCCACGTATTACAAACGTTTCTCTGACCTACCGGCCCCGCTTCTTGTGGAGGCCTAGTACTCCCTCCTTAAGAGCCACCATTTCTGCCTGTAATCATTAACGGCATCTATCTCTATGATCCCCAAGCCCAACACTGATGACTCCTCATGGTCCAACTACCTTCCTATTTCAGTCCTCATCCTCAACCTTGACATTAAAATTCTAGCCAAGATTCTCTCCACTCGCCTGAACCCTATCATTAGACCAAACTTGGTTTATTCCCTCGAGGCAAGCAGGCGATAACATCCGTAGAGCTACCCTCCTTGCCCATGCGGCCCGGGCATGTCACGTTCCCACCTGCTTCCTCTCCCTGGATATACGCAAAGCGTTCGATTTGTTAGCTTGGCCTTACTTACTCTCCATATTGCAGATGTGGGGCTTCGGTCGAACTTCCTAAACCGGATCATGACACTATACCACAACCCTAAAGCCTACGTGACATACTCGGAGATTCCGCTCTCACCCCTTTCCCATAAAAAGAGGCACACAGCAGGGCTGCCCCCTTTCTCCCCTCCTTTTCACCTTAATGATTGAACCCCTGGCCATTCTTATTAGGGACAATCCCAACATACATGGGCTTGAGATGGATGGCCACCACCACAAACTATGTCTTTTCGCGGATAATGTTCTGCTGTTTTTGACATCCCCCATAATCTCAGCCCCCAACCTAATGAGTGTCGGACTTGGGCCGCATCTGCGGGCTCCAGGTCAACCTTCAGAAATCCAAGGCCCTTAACATTTCTTTGCCCTCCCCCTTGCTTACTCAATTGAGGGACACCCTCCCATTCTCCTCGGCCTCTACCCACTTATCCTACCTTGGAATCAAGTTCACACCCGATCCAGCCGATCTCTACTCTGCAAACGACCCCCAGATCCTCAATCACCTCACCAACCTGATGTCAAAATGTCAAACACAATATTGCTGCGCCACCCTTTATGTTTATGGATCAAATAATGCTTCACTTGTGATCAGTGAAAACTTGATAAATAAATAACAAACTGTCATGTATTCCTATGTGCAATATAAAAAAGTGCTACTGCCCATCCAACATAATTCAAAAATTATTGATCAATAAATATAGTCCATAAAACATAAATAAAGTGCTCCGTGCTCAAAACAAGTGCCATATATGCGATCCGTGGTGCTCAGTGACAATCCCCTTTTGTGGCCCCACTCACCAGAACAAATGGACCCCCAGCTTTGCAGTCTGGGGATCACAATAGGCTTAGTCCTGGTGCTGGTCAGATGCAGATAGTGGTATTAGCGATGAAAACCCCGCTCCCAATGGGACTATAGACTAAAGGCTCCACTCATCCATATGTAGTTTATGAAAAAAGAAAAAGAATAGCCTCCATAGTGAAGTAACGCAAGAGCATTTATTTTGCGCTGTAAAGGAAACACTTACAAGAACTCAGGTGCTCTCTCGCCTTGGTATAGATATCCTAAACAGGCTGTGTGCGGCGTTGGTTGCGGCGTGCGTTCCACCACCGGCGGACGTGATGTCAACAGATGCGGAGAGCCGGAAATGACGTCAACGCGTTTCCCTTACAAACAAGCGTCATCACGGACATAGCGCAGATTATATAGCACATATTATATCACTTGGGATTCACATTTTAAGTTGAGTCTGCAGCTATGGAAATTTTTAATTTAATTTTAATTTTAATTTTATTAACAATAGGCACATTAATGCAGATGAGTTTTTTTCACAACCTATGGGCCACACTGACCTTAATCAGGACTTTAAACAACTAAAAAATGCCCTGGATAAACAAATTAGAGGATGGTGGGATGTACTCATTCTATCCAAGTATGTAAAGGATGGCATCACACCAAGGAGGCTACGGTGGGACCTAGCCCCTAATGATGGTGTAGAAGGCTCAAATTTTGATATAGAATGGTTTAAGTTTTTCAATCGTGCAGAGACCAAGTTAATGGAAATGTTAATCTCCAGAAAAGAACATAAATTAAAAAATCTTGGTAATGTTATTAATGACATCAAGGCAAAGATTGAGCCCCTCTCTGACACAGAGGAATATAAGGAAAGGATGAAACAGTTACAGGAATTTGTAGGGAAACTTGATAAAGACGTCCAAAAGAAAAAAATGAAAAAATATTTAAGAGATACCAATGACTATCAAAATAAAAAGGTCTACAAATGGCAAACCAAGGCCGAACAAAATGAGGCCCCCTCTACAGGGGAAGTAGAAAGCATGGAGGCTAAACCCATGACACCTGTATTAGAAACCCCTAAAGCTATTAACAACATTCCAAGGGGCATACCCCCCGAGAGAGGTAGGGGATATCAAGAGAAGAGGGGTGGTGGTCGAAGGCCACCTCAATTTTTGCTTCCGGTGTATAATAGGCTCGAACCTTTGGAAAGAGAAACCTGTTATCAAACCAGGAATCACTATTATGATCAATGGGGGGATTATGACCAATATGGAAGCCCAACCAGAACCCATATGGGACCCCAATATCAGCAAGGGGGGGGGCTATTCTGGTCACCCCAACCACCAAGGGGATTTTCAAAGGAGAGGGTTTGGGGGTCCTCCCAGGGGAGGAAGGGGCCACCCCCAACGGAGAGGACGAGGGAATTTTACGCGCCTCAAAGGATGGGAGGAGTGGAGGCCCTGGTATCAGGGGGAACCGCCCAATACCCCTCGAATAGGATTAGAGTCAAAAGAACCAGGATGTAGAGGGGGGAAAAGGAAAAAGAAAGAGGGAGACCTAATGAATGGTATTTTTAATTTGAGTGAGGTGGTTTTTACAAAGGAGGAGTTAAGAGTTTTATCTTTAGGTTTAAAGTATGCTCCAGACACGCATTTAAATAAATTCGATGCGTTCATCGACTTACAAAAATTTGTCAGAAAAGTTAATATTAAAAAGTTTTTTCTGAAGGGTAAAGGGGTCAAAGATGACTCAACAACTACCTTTCAACGCACTGAATTGAGAAATAACTCTATCTTCAATCCAAAGATAGCCCAGAATCATTTGGTAGAGAGTTTTAAACAATTGGTTGAACAAGATTTGAGGGATATGACCATCAAACCCAGTAGACGGAAGAGGGATATCGAAAAGGGGATATCCGAATTAGAAAAAAGGAAAGAGGTGATCATCAGGGCCGCAGACAAGGGGGGGGGGGTTTGGTGATTTTAAGTAAAAAAGATTATTTAGATGAATTGAATAGACTGGTAGAAGATAAAGAAACATATGAAGAATTAAAAGGAGACCCCACCATTTCATATAAAAAACAGCTGACCAAATTAATCAAAAGGGCGCAAAAAATAGGCATTTTAAATAAAAGAGAAGCTCGGTATATCGTCCCGGATGCACCCAAAATACCGGTCATTTACCAGCTTCCCAAAATGCACAAAAATCCTCAAAAACCACCGGGGAGACCCATTGTCAGTGGGGTGGATTCATTGTTCTCCAGGTCTGGGGAATATATAGACTCCTTTCTTCAACCACTGACGATGGGATACCCCTCGTATCTTAAGGATAGTAAAGATCTACTTGGTATCCTGAGAACCATAGAGATCAAAGACAATTGCCTATTAGCGAGTGTTGACGTAAATTCCCTTTATACAAATATAAAACAAGAATATGCTCTGAGGGCTGTTAGATGGGCACTTGACAGCACTGATTTGAAAGAGGAGCAGGTAGAATTCTTGATATCATTGTTGGAACAGGCAATGAGTCAGAATTATTTCTGGCATGATAAGAAATTTTTCAGGCAGAAGAAGGGGGTCGCCATGGGGCAAAGTATGCCCCCTCGGTGGCCAACATCTTCATGAGTTGGTGGGAAAAAGATGGCATTTTTGGTAGGCACATTCCCCAATTAAAACTGTATAAAAGATTTATCGATGATATCCTGATTGTGTGGGAGGGTTCATTGGACTCATTGATTAACTTCATTGGGGAGATGGGAAAAAATCCGTATGGCATCTCCTTTTCTGAGTTCATTGATAGGGAGTCCATTAATTTTCTGGACCTTCATATCTTTAGAAATGGTGATCGGTTAAATACACGGACCTTCTTCAAGGAAGTTGACCGCAATGGCTACATATCCCTGGGGAGCTGCCATCACCCTAAGTGGTTGGGGAATATCCCCAGGGGTCAGTTGCTTAGAATTAGGCGAAACTGTGACTCCATTAGTGATTTTGAAGAACAAACCAACATTATTTTGGAGAGGTTTGTGGAAAAAGGGTATGAGAGGGATCATCTCTTAAGGTTGAGGGACCAAATTAGGGACCTCAATAGGGATGATCTCTTTCAGCCTAAAACAAAAAAAGAGGGTGGATATGGGTTAGCCTTTATGACCAAGTACACCAAGGAATTCAAGCAACTTGAGGGCATCATAAGACGGCATTGGCATATGTTGCTTAGGGATGCTGATCTTCAGAAGATCCTACCTAGTAAACCTCGATTTATTTACACCAGACCACCATCCCTAAGACTGAAACTAGCGCATAATGTGGTAGATCCCCCCCAAGAAAACTTGCACTTTTTTGGATGCAGTAGGTTTTTTTAGTTGTGGGAGGTGCACTATGTGCAATACCTCGGCGACTAGAACACGGAAAACCACCTCATTTGAGTCCACAACTGAAGGGAAAACCTACAAGATTAGAAAGTTCATCACATGTGATACCAGTCATGTCACCTATTTGTTGACATGTACATGTGGTCTCCAGTATGTGGGACGCACCACTCAAAAGTTAAGAGTGAGATTGAGAGAACACGTCAACAATATAAAAAAAGGTTACAGGTATCACAGTCTTTCCAACCATTTTAGGTTGGTCCACGATAGGGATCCTAGACAATTGTCCTTTTGTGGGATAGATAGGATCGAAAAACATTGGAGAGGAACTAACCTCACTAGGGCCATTTCCCAGAATGAAACCCAGTGGATCCAGAGACTGGGCACTATGGACCCACTGGGGCTTAACATTGATTTAGACATAAACTGTTTTCTGTCTAACTGGTAACTTTTTTGTCTTAATGTCAAGTTGGACAGAAATTGCTTTGTATTCAACTGGTAATATTCTTGTCTCTTTGCTATTCATCATTCAATATAAGAGGAACTAACCTTACTACGGTCATTTCCCAGAATAAAACCCAGTGGGTCCAGGGACTGGGCACTATGGACCCACTGGGGCTTAACATTGATTTAGACATAAACTGTTTTCTGTCTAACTGGTAACATTTTTGTCTCAATGTCAAGTTGGACAGGAATTGTTTTGTATTCAACTGGTAATATTTTTGTCTCTTTGCTATTTATCATTTAATAAAATTGAGATAGTGTGCACTTGAGGGCCCCTCAGGGAATGTATTTGGGTGGAGTGAGAGTACAGGTTCCTCTTCTTTACCCATGCATTTGTTGATGGACTAGCATACCATACCCATGTGGTATCATGAGTTTAATATGGGATTATTCAGTTTAGTACCCCTTTGGGAACTTTTGTATCCAGTGTAACTCCTCCTTTGCAGACTCATATATATATATATTTTTAGATTTATATTTATTTTTAGATTTATCATTTTAAATACACATACACATATATATATTTTTATACTTATTCTGTGGAACTTATTAAATGTATTTTGGTGTGTAAAATTTAAGTTATGATCATGATTATCAATTTTATTCTTATTTTTATGATATATATAGTGTTTTGTTGTTATTTGGTATGAATATGTTAATGGAATCTGGTCTCTCGTTAGCATTTATTTATATATGTATGGCTGTTGGTAAAAGGCAGCAATATTTGTAATCCACCACTGGGGGACATGTGTGTACGTCCGGAGTGCGGTAAGCCTACTTAATAACATCAAACTAGCCTTCAGGTTAATAGTAATTGATTTTGATTGGTGCGGTAGGCGGGGGGGCGGTGACCCCATAGATGTCAAAAGAGGAATGGCACGCTAAGGAAATTGTCCGTGATGACACTTGTTTGTAAGCGAAAAGCGTTGACGTCATTTCCGGCTCTCCGCATCCGTTGATGTCACGTCCGCCGGTGGTGGAACGCACGCCGCAACCAACGCTGCACACAGCCTGTTTAGGATATCTATACCAAGGCGAGAGAGCACCTGAGTTCTTGTAAGTGTTTCCTTTACTGCACAAAATAAATGCTCTTGCGTTACTTCACTATGGAGGCTATTCTTTTTCTTTTTTCATAAACTACATATGGATGAGTGGAGCCTTTAGTCTACAGTCCCATTGGGAGCGGGGTCTTCATCGCTAATACCACTATCTGCATCTGACCAGCACCAGGACTAAGCCTATTGTGATCCCCAGACTGCAAAGCTGGGGGTCCATTTGTTCTGGTGAGTGGGGCCACAAAAGGGGATTGTCACTGAGCACCACGGATCGCATATATGGCACTTGTTTTGAGCACGGAGCACTTTATTTATGTTTTATGGACTATATTTATTGATCATTAATTTTTGAATTATGTTGGATGGGCAGTAGCACTTTTTTATATTGCACATAGGAATACATGACAGTTTGTTATTTATTTATCAAGTTTTCACTGATCACAAGTGAAGCATTATTTGATCCATAAACATAAAGGGTGGCGCAGCAATATTGTGTTTGACAAATTGTTAAGAGTAATTCTACTTGTATAGCAGCAGCCCCCAGACATAGAGTTGAGCGAACACCTGGAAGTTCGGG
>BLSH010366113.1:833386-845462 GCA_018402905.1 Glandirana rugosa
GGGCCTGACATTGCAAGCCCAGGCATGGCTTGAAAGCCCACAGGCACCGTGCCTGGGCCTGTAAAGTTTTTAGCAAGCCCAAGCCAGGCCCCAAGACGATAAAATGAGGTGCACAACTCTTCGACGTCCCGTCGGTTAGTTGTTCGCAAAGTGACCAAACGGGAATCTTCGGTAGTGTCGGTACGGATGATTACCGTACCGACACTAACCGGCCACGTAGTACACTGGGTCGGAGAAATATTCGACCTCAGTGTCACGACGTCAGTGTACGAGGAACCCAATCACATCCCTTTCCATCGACTGCCGCACTCCCTGTCTAAAGTCGGTAAAATTCTGGACTAGGACGTAGGACTCTATCTAATGAAATGATGACGACAGACACGACAACGAGACTCCTGTCTATCGTCTTTAATCTCTAAAGTGTATGGCGACGCCCCGGACCGAACCCGAACGATTTTTGAAATGTCCGGGTCCGTGCCACGGACACCCGAAAGTTCGGTACGGACCCGAACGTTACAGTCCGGGTTCGCTCAACACTACCCAGACATCCATCTGTCCCTGGAATCCTGAGAGGTTCACGGGGCTGGTGTATGTGAATCATTCACAGACCATAGCGCGGATTATATGGCACATACTGATGTCAAAATGGTCTTCGCTTCCACTTTCATGGTAGGGCAGAATCACCGTAATCAAAATGACAATCCTTCCCAAAATACTTTACCTCTTCCGAGTCCTTCCAATCAGGATCCCCCCCCCCTATTATCTCAGAATACTTCAACGCAGATCCACCCGATTTATCTGGGGCTCACTCAAACCACGCCTACCCACACGAACCCTATACACTCCCCGTATTCAGGGCAGACTCAGCGTCCCTCACTTTGCTAAATATTACCAGGCTGCACAGCTGGCCCAATTCCCTAAATACCACGCTACTAAGGAAACTCCCCCTTGGGTGGCCCTCGAGTCAGTGGACTGTGATCCGCTATCCATGGACAATCTCTTATGGCTACATCCAACGCACCATCAGGGCCTCAACAATCCAAACACAGCCTAATACTATGGGATAGACTTAAATCACGCTTTGGTCTCCAATCACCCCAGAACCCGCTCCTCTCCTTTTATTGCAACCCGGCTTTCTACCCTGCATGGTCCTCTCCTCATTCCTTCTCCACCTGGTCACACGCTGGCCTATTACGTGCCCATCACTTTTGCGGCAGGACTCGCTTCCAGATTGGCTGGGAGGAGAATCAGGAAGACAATAGCAAATATTAATTCGCTATTGTCACACAACTGGGTGGGTTCTGCGCATCGAGCCCACCCTTTTTTGAAGCCTCACATGTATATTAGGGGGTCGGATGCATGGATTAGGGGGCGGCACCCCTGCTCCCTGCATTATGGGCCACCACTGAACATTGCATTGAGCTGAGCTGATTTACTGTGCTGTATTCTTTCTAAGTACTCCAGGTAGTCTTGAGTCTTCATGCCCTCTGATCTGAACATTGAAGGAATTTAATGAAACCTCAAGGACAAAATGTCACACTGTGCAGACTGTATTTGTATATTCTGGTCCCTTTTATTATGGATGTACAGTCAGGTCCATAAATATTGGGACATCAACACAATTCTAATCTTTTTGGCTCTTTTCACCACCACAATGGATTTGAAATGAAACAAACAAGATGTGCTTTAACTGCAGACTTTCAGCTTTAATGTGAGGGTATTTACATCCAAATCAGGTGAACGGTGTAGGAATTACAACAGTTTGTATATGTGCCTCCCACTTTTTAAGGGACCAAAAGTAATGGGACAGATTAACAATCATAAATCAAACTCTCCCTTTTTAATACTTGGTTGCAAATCCTTTGCAGTCAATTACAGCCTGAAGTCTGGAATGCATAGACATCACCAGACGCTGGGTTTCATCCCTGGTGATGCTCTGCCAGGCCTCTACTGCAACTGTCTTCAGCTCCTGCTTGTTCTTGGGGCATTTTCCCTTCAGTTTTGTCTTCAGCAAGTGAAATGCATGCTCAATCGGATTCAGGTCAAGTGATTGACTTGGCCATTGCATAACATTCCACCTCTTTCCCTTAAAAAACTCTTTGGTTGCTTTCGCAGTATGCTTCGGGTCATTGTCCATCTGCACTGTGAAGCGCCGTCCAATGAGTTCTGAAGCATTTGGCTGAATATGAGCAGATAATATTGCCCGAAACACTTCAGAATTCATCCTGCTGCTTTTGTCAGCAGTCACATCATCAATAAATACAAGAGAACCATTTCCATTGGCAGCCATACATGCCCACTCCATGACACTACCACACCATGCTTCACTGATGAGGTGGTATGCTTTGGATCATGAGCAGTTCCTTTCCTTCTCCATACTCCTCTCTTCCCATCACTCTGGTACAAGTTGATCTTGGTCTCCTCTGTCCATAGGATGTTGTTCCAGAACTGTGAAGGCTTTTTTAGATGTTGTTTGGCAAACTCTAATCTGGCCTTCCTGTTTTTGAGGCTCACCAATGGTTTATATCTTGTGGTGAACCCTCTGTATTCACTCTGGTGAAGTCTTCTCTTGATTGTTGACTTTGACACATATACACCTACCTCCTGGAGAGTGTTCTTGATCTGGCCAACTGTTGTGAAGGGTGTTTTCTTCACCAGGGAAAGAATTCTTCGGTCATCCACCACAGTTTTTTTTTACGTGGTCTTCCAGGTCTTTTGGTGTTGCTGAGCTCACTGGTGCGTTCTTTCTTTTTAAGGATGTTCCAAACAGTTGATTTGGCCACACCTAATGTTTTTGCTATCTTTCTAATGGGTTTGTTTTATTTTTTCAGCCTAATGATGGCTTGCTTCACTGATAGTGACAGCTCTTTGGATCTCATATTGAAAGTTGACGGCAACTGATTCCAAATCCAAATAGCACACTTGAAATGAACTCTGGACCTTTTATCTGCTCCTTGTAAATGGGATAATGAGGGAATAACACACACCTGGCCATGGAACAGCTGAGCAGCCAATTGTCCCATTACTTTTGGTCCCTTAAAAAGTGGGAGGCATATATACAAACTCTTGTAATTTCTACACCGTTCACCTGATTTGGACGTAAATACCCTCAAATTAAAGCTGAAAGTCTGCAGTTAAAGCACATGTTGTTCGTTTCATTTCAAATCCATTGTGGTGGTGTATAGAACCAAAAAGATTAGAATTATGTCCATGTCCCAATATTTATGGACCGGACTGTATGCTTTTGTTCCTTTTGTGAACAGATATCCTTGTAAAATGCATCTCCTTTCCAACTGTTTTGTACATTTATGACCTATAGTATGTTTGGCCTAGTGCCAATTGGACATGGCTTTGAACCTGCTCATGGCAATTTCTAAATAAATAAAAAACACATAATTCTCATGATCATCTTATTATAATAAACCATTGCTATGCAACAGTGTTTATGGAAATCTAACCATTTATACTATTTCCTTAGACACACATGTCAATGTCAAAGCTTAAGGAAAACTTGTCATGAAATAAATGTGTGGGATGTCACAAGGTCAGGAACGTCATCATTGGCAGAAGAAAGTCCTAAATATCAACCTCTACATTTCAAATAACAAAATAAGAACAATTGTACAGAGATCCCAGTCAGTGGCCCTAAAGCATGCAGATGACTTGGTAATCCTGATTTTCCAATATGAAAACACCATTGGACAGAAAGCAGGGCAAATGCAACTTAGATTTGCTCAAGTCACCATAAGAGAATTCAGTCACAGTGTGGTGAGAGCAGGTTGATTTAGAGATTATCCTATACAGAAGCCAGACAACAAAGCCTGAACACCCACTAAATCAAAATACTTTTTATTCTGGCAGTACATAAAATATGTGGCATTTTGGTGATATACAGCATCAAACTGGTCAGGTCTATCTGCTTATTTTAACAGTAAACGTCTGGAAGATCTCCTATACATAATAAAATAATTACTATTGTTTACCAAACTGCTCCAGTTTATATTAATTTACTGATTAAAATGTGTTCCAATCTTTTACTATTCCTTCAGCAAAGCATGTGTCTATTATGTTTTAAAAATACAATCATAGAATTTAGATTTCAGCAAGTTACTGATTGATGGTTATCACTTTGTGGAATACACACACCAGGAGCATTACTTTGGACCTCTATAATTCAACTGAAGCTGAGAGCAGTTAAAGCAAGTGATACAAATTGGCAAGAACTGGTTTGGATTGCTGGTCAAGAAAAACATATAGACTGTAGCACAGATGTTACCAAATGATGAAGGGAACCCAAACATATCTTATATGGGTAATAACCCATGTTCCACTTCTTCAATTGTAGATGAAACTGGCGCCTCCATCATAATTATCTGCTTTGCTGTATCACTGACAGCAATGTTTTGAAATCTGTGAAAAGTGGACATTTCAGTAATTTTACAAGTATGCATGAATAAATTCCTGACATGTAGCTACAGCAACGATATATTTTTTTCAAAAAAGAAAATTCTATCCTTTATCAAGCAGTCAAACTCCAAGCAAGTGACTTTTCCTAAACTTAGATGATGTCACCGTGCCACCAGCAGGAGACATTTCCTCAGCCCCCCCACTCTCATCCTTCCCAGTGATCAGATTGTAACATTGTAACTTTTGTAGCACTGCCCCAGTAGGGATTGCTGTGTGTACACTTCCCTGGGCTTTCCCCTTCTTATCTTGCAGCCAGTTACTAGGGGTTTTCACACAACAGCCGTACTCTAATCTGTTTGTTATCCAATAATCAATCCAGGGGTTTGGGTTTTTTGGTATTTATTGTTGGGAGAAGGTAATAGTGGGATACTCCAACTGGAACTAATTACAGATGAGGACAACTCTCACTCTGCCTCACCAGGTTAAATGTGATAACAGGCTTTCTACTATACCATACAAGACTTGTATGGGAAGAATAAGTCCTTAGTTTGCTCTGGCAGCAGACTTGGTGAAACGGTTTACCCGTCCACTGACTCTACTGGCTGAAGGGATGGCCCTCACAGGACAGGCCACATGACACAGTTACTCACTGTAGGCCAAAACAGATCCTTCCTGTGGTGTCTGTCTTCCAGTCAGCTCTGCAGGACATCTGGGTTGCAGCTTTACTCAGACTCAGACCCTCAGGTCAACCACCTGAGGCTGCATGGCAGTTTCTTCAGAGGAGGGGCAGCCGCCCCCTCCCTCCGGGACCCCTCTCTCCAGCCGAAAACCAAGAGCACATGTGCCCTTGACATATATACAGTCACCCAGTATGCACTGAGGTACTTTCCTCTGCCAATCACCAGGGCTGTAACTATGTCTATGCTCTCATTTGTCAGGTTTCATCCCACTATCCAATATGCCCCCCTATTGGACCAGTGTAAAACATTCAGACAACATGAGTAGCATCTGAGCAACATGCGCATACCCTACCAATGGAGCCCTGCTCCCTGGTAGGCATAGAGCATATAAATTTACCTGATGATCTTCTTTATAAGCAGAAAGATGCAAAAACTATATTCTCTTCTAGCACCTACCTAGGAGGGTGCTACACTTTGTAGTAAGTAACAAGTTGAGAGGTTGCAGCAGAAGGGGATCTGTGCCAGACATTTGTAAGCACAACCAAGAACTGCACCAATGCCAGGATTTGCATGGCTCTGTTATCCCCGTTCATTTTTGAGAATTTGTACCTTGAAGCTTGAAGTTACAAAATGCTCAACATTAAAAATCTCATTGTTATAAATAGTGCCTGTTCACATCTGAGTGTTCAGGCACCTGCTGCTAGATGTCCAAAGCTGGCCATAGATGGATCGAATCATGGCCAGTTCAGCAGTGACTCGGTCAATCTATGGCAGGCTGATTGTACTGAAGTTGATCCATCGATTGAGTTCAGTACAACTAGCCCGTCAAATGTTTTCATGCAATCACAGCCAGGTGACTATAGCTGCCAGCAGTGAGCTTCCAACAAGGAAGGCTTCTCACTGGAAGAACACAGTAGTGCTGTGAGAGTGATTACCCCATCAACACTGGCTGTTTTGATGTAGGGATTCATGCTATTTTCTTTCCTTCCATCACGGGTGGAAGGAAAGAAAAACTGTATAATCTACCCAACTACTCAACATTCCAAAAAGTATGGGAGCTTCTTTTCAGGAAAATTAGTGCATTATGGGCTCCATAGGCTTCAATGAGGGTGTGTTATTTAGGTGCTCCCTTAATAGAAGTCTAAGGGGCCAAAAATGCATGATCCTGCCTTAAAGAAGTTCCTGTATGGCACATTGCTCCTTAAACACAAGGAACACATGCAAAAATGCACAAAAAAAGCCTTTAAAATCACCCAAATACACTAGCTCAAGTGTTAATGTAGCCTATGTCAGCTTCTCAGAAATAGATGCTGTCATGTACCTGGTGGAGATTGAGCTGTAGATGGGGATTCACTTGCATCTCTTGTCCAACACTCCTGATAGTGATGACAGAAGGTGTGAGGACACAGACTGGCATGAGGGCCGGTGTAACAGGCAGCACCAGCTGAGGTTTTAAGAAAGCAGATGACCTTGGATCACCAGACAGGAACCAGGAACTGGAACATGGTGACATTTGATCAACAGGCAGGAGCGTTGCCAGGACAAAAGCCAAAAAGGTCATCAACAGCTGGGCAGCGAGGTACAGGAACATCAGGCCCAGGCAGAGTCAGGATGTAGACTTTTATGGCTTTTTAATGACTGTACTACATGAACTTTAATAAAGAGCATGTGATTATAGCCATTGCATTGGAGCACCAGCTTTCTATGTATACTGTTTAAAGCTTAGAGGTTAGCAGAGACCTTTCTAGCTTGAAGCCTGTGCTTGCAAGCTGTGGATGATTAATGAGGTAGCAGCTCTGTTTCACCTGTCTTAGAGTCAGGATACAGGCAGGAGTCAATACAAATTTGGGCAGCGAGGTACAGATTCACAGGACAGGAGCAGAGTCACAGTACAAGCCGAGGTCACAGCAGGCAAGCAGGAATCCAGAGATTAGTCAAAGGCAAGCCAGGCTGTGCATGGGTAAGCAGATATAGCAGGTCAAGGTGTAGGTTAAACAGGAACTAGCTGAAGATCACTCAGCAATTTCTTCATGCCATGGTGACAGTACCAGGCGTGCATATATGAACATTTCAGTTTGTGCATGAGCTAATACATTTGCACGTGCATTGTAATGCCCATTCTGCAGTGAGCCTTTGCTCAGAATTATGAGCATGTAATAGTCTTCTGGTTCCAATACACAGTGAGCTTTTCTTACATATGCTGACATAGGATAGTGTTTGAACCAATGTATTCTTCATTCTTCTAAAAACAAAAGAAGATTGCACTGTCAGAAGTGCCACTTTGAGGGCCCATTATAACAGGGGCCCTTTCAAATGAGAGTTCAGTCTGGATGCATCTATCATTTTTTTCAGACAGGTGCACACTGAACCACAATGTATGTCAATAGGCGGATAGATGTAAACAGAGGATCATTTATTTACATCCGACTACATCTGTGTCTGTTCAGGTCTGTTGTGTTAAACAGAACAAAACTATATCCTGCATCTGTTTAGATGGATCTAAACGGATATAAGTGGATGTTGTTTATGTCCATTTTTAGGCACACATGGTTAGTTTCTTCAACAAATAAACAAAAAAAAATAATGCAAAAATGGATGTAGATTGATGTAAACTGAACTGAACTGATTTGAACTGAAGTGCAAACTGATGTAAATTGAACTGAACTGAAGACAAATGTGCAATCTGATGTAAACTGAATCAGTAGTCATCAGTTTTTTCTTTGCATAAAACGTGGCTGAACTGATGACGGACGTGTGACAGGACCCTCAGGGCCCTTTCACACAGGCATTCAGTCTAGATCTGTCTGTCAGCTTTTCAGATGGATTCAGACTGAACCACAATGTGTGTCTATGGGTCGGTAGATGTAAACTGATAATCCGCTTGCATCCACATACATCTGTGTGTGTTCAGATTAATTGTTTTTTTAAACAGAACAAGGCCGCATCATTTTTCCATTTAAAAGACTTGTAATGGGTGTAAACAGATGTAAACGGCTGTTGTCTGTTTACATTGATTTTGTTTATGTCTATGTGTCAGGCCCCTTTCACACGGGCTTTCAGATCAGGTCCGCCTGTCAGTTTTTCAGGCGGACCTGATTGGACCCTCTATTCACTCCTATGGATCAGCGGATGTCAGCAGTGACATGTCCGCTGACACCCGCTGCTATCTGATCCAATCCTGTCTGAGAAATCCAAATGGATGGTGACCCTATTTTCCATCCGTCTGGTAGATGGGATGGGATCAGAGGAAAATGGACATGCAGTCCTTTTTCATCCGATCTCCCCATGAGGAGAGCAGGGCTCTGACAGGTCCGTCTCTGCACAGTGAGCGGAGACGGACCTGTCATCCACCTCAGTGGGGCAAAGCAGAGTCCGCTGGGTGGACCGCCCGTGTGAAAGGACCCTTAGGCAAAATGCATATTTTGTGTATACTTTTGTCACCTATGAATGGTTTCTGCAACAACTATGAAAAAATTGATGTAGATTGATGTAAACTGAACTGAAGATGGATGTACAAACTGGTGTAAATTGAGTCTGTTTTTTGTAAGCAAAAACATGACTGAACAGATGATGCCCTTGTGAAAGTTCCCTAAGGCCTCCTTCAAATGGGCATCTGGTACATCCCTATGCAGGTAGTCCCATTAATGTCTTCATGTTTACTTTGATGCAGCGGCTTCACGTAGACAGTGTGCTAAGTGTTAACATTACATGTAACTTAGCAAGTGTAGCCATGTGCTCCCTTGAGAGTGGCTGGTAGTAGTGGTTCACCTTATAGCTGCCCTCAATCACACCGTATTTCACACATCCATAGACACTGACCAGGCCGGTTCTTGTTTTTGTGGTTTTATTTAGGGGAAATAACTTGGATGGGGATATAGGATGACTGTGGGATGCCCAAAGAATTATAGTACACAAACTCCATATACACTCCTTTATATGCGCACTTTCACTGCAGACTATTCCTCTGCAGACTGTTACTCCTCACAGCTCTCCGGCACTTAACTTGCTGACCATTTCTCCTACAGTTCTCTCTCCAGCACCTAACTTAGTAAATTATCACTGCACTGAACTTAGTTTCCAGCTTTAAAGGAAATTTATCAAGCTTCTCTGTTCCTTTCTCTTCACCGCGGCTAGCACATAGCGAGGCCTACTCTCAGCAGAACCTAACCCATTACAGGCCAGGAATTATGGGTCCCTGAATGTGTAGCAAAAGTACTTAAGTGCTAGCTGCGCAATTGATGGACTACAACTCCCAGCCCATCCCTCTTCCAGGTCCCACCAACCTGCTTTTCCTCAGTGACTCTCCTTTCCCCAAACTGGCTCCCAAGGCTTCCACAGACTGTCCACTATTCCTCTCCCAGCCTGCTCCAGCACTTTCTCTTCCAGCTCCCAGGGGTCGTCACTCACCAAAGCGGTGGAGCACTTTAAAGTGTTTCACTATGTAGCACCTCTGCTGTTCTCCTGTTCCCTTGTGCGACTCCAGGAATCAGCTCCACTCCTGGCTGCAGCCGAACCTCCAGGCCCCAAGGTCACCCTCCCCAGACTGGGGCGACCTCCTGGGTAGGGGCCGCCAGAGCACCTCTGCTACATCTCCAGACTCCCACCCGACACTTTTCCCAGATTGGGTTGACTCAGAGTATTTAAGGAGGCCTGCCCCCTGCCAGTCCTGCTTGGGGATTGGTCAGGGTTCCTTAGAATACTCCAGATGGCTCCACCTTTCTCCCTGCCTTGGAGCAGAAACCTACCTCCAGGTTTCTAGCAAAGAAGGAGGAGGTTCTGGTGACCTCATCTGTAAAGTCCACTCAATCCTCCCTGGGCCACTCCTCCTAGACCAGATCAAAACATTCAGGCCTGCTCTTACACTCAGGCCTGACTAAACTTTACCTCACGTAGCAAAACCCTACAACGCACCTTCACTATGGGGGCGCTACACAAGCATGCACATTGCATAAAAAAATCCTTTATATCTAGGTCCACCACTAAAGCAGTTCTATGGTTGAAGACTTTCACAGCTGGGAATACTCATAGTAACAACTTCAGGCATTGTCACTGAACGTTTGGTGGGAAGAATAGAAGTCAGTGGTTTTCAGGAACAAAGGGCAAAAACTTTGGCTGCATATTCCTTTATTTCTTCTCACAATTATAGCACTGCAATTTTCTTATTTTCTGGGTCTTTGTTTATCAAATGAGTTTTAAATGTAAATAAGTATTTTCCTGTCATTTTTTATACAGTACCTTAAAGCAGAACTCCAGGAAAAAACTTTTTTCCATATCCTTGCTGCTGATCTCCTACCTTCACCAACTATGCCATCCATCTTCTTCTAAGCTCTGTAGTTCTTCTGCAATAGCCTGCTGATCTTGCTGAAAAAACCTTACTGCCCAGTGATATTCTATTTGTAAGACCGCTGGCTGCTATTCCTCCTGTGTCACTTCCCACTAGTAGTTCTCTAAAGCAAGCAGGGATTTCTATTTCCTCCCTGCTCGCTGTAATGGGCGGAGGGGGTCTCACAGCCCCTGGTCTGTGCCGCCCATAGAGGTGGTGTCCTCCTCCTCTGCTCCCTGCCAGCCACGCCCCCACTCCGCCCCCGTCCCCTGCCGGTGCTGCCGTCCTCCCGCCATCTCTCAGTGCAGAGCGGGGGTCGATGACAGAAATCATCCGCCTGACAGAGCGGAGATCCCGGGCTGGGAGAGGTGTTGTATGTGAAATGCCGTTCGTTGAAACATCCCGCCTCCCGTACCAGCATTGGTGCACTGTCTGTTACAAGATCTCTTACAAGATTACAACATCTCTTCCATACAAGACCTGTCACAGCCCGAGATCCCTGCTCTGTCATGCGAATAATTTTAGGTAATGATCCCTGCTCTGCACATATGGACACTGATAAGCTGCACTGGTGGGCACTGATGAAGCCACACTGATGGGCACTGTTAAGCTGCACTGGTGGGCACTGATGGGCACTGATGAGACCACACTGATGAGTCCATACTGATGGGCACTGATAAGCTGCCCTGGAGGGCACTGATGAGACCGCACTGATGGGCACTGATAAGCTGCACTGGTGGGCACTGATAAGCTGCACTGGTGGGCACTGATAAGCTGCACTGGTGGGCACTGATGAGACCATACTGATGGGCACTGGTAAGCTGCACTGGTGGGCACTGATAAGCTGCACTGGAGGGCACTGATGAGACCATACTGATGGGCACTGGTAAGCTGCACTGGTGGGCACTGATAAGCTGCACTGGTGGGCACTGATGAGACTGCACTGATGGGCACTGATAAGCTGCACTGGTGGGCACAGATGAGGCTGCACTAGTGGGCACAGATGAGACCGCACTTATGGGCACTGATAAACTGCACTAATGGGCACTAAGGCTACACTTATGGGAACTGACAAACTGCATTGATAAGGCAGCACTGATATGCTGCACTGATGGGCACTGATGAGGCTGCACTGATAAGCAGTGGACATGGTCCACTGCTTTACTGACACCATCCACTGCCAAATATCTGTAGGAGGGGTTTCCACCATCCCTGCAAAGTTTGCAGTCATTTTCTATATCTTATTTTCAGTATGATGTGTATTATATGTGAGGTTACATATCACAGAGGCCGGTATTGTGGTAATATTTGAGATTTCCATACATTAGAGGGTTTCACCGTTATTGTGTTATTGATTGGGAAGTTAGCGCTGCACTTTTTTGTTTTTTTTACATGCCGACATTTACCTGTGCCATGTGCTAATGTAAAGCAGCATGGCCCAGCTCTCTCTTTCTGTGGTGCGACTAGGGATGTTCTCATACACCATACAAGCACTGATTGCTGTTAGAAAGATCTCAAAGCTACAGCAGGAAGAGGAATATTTCTAATACTGAACACAGCAGAGTACAGTGTGTATAATATATAATTATGGGCATGTGTCTACAGTTCAGTAATGATTACATAAAGCATGTAAGGGCAATATGTTTATCTGTTGTGGCTGGAGGGG
>BLSH010366113.1:855904-871422 GCA_018402905.1 Glandirana rugosa
GTTCGGGTAATTGAGAGAATTTTTGAAGTATGTCCACCTGTCCTACGAGTACCGAATATAGTCGACGAGGTCACTAGGCTCTCACCTAATCTCTCAAACTTCTAGTCTGGTTACTTTCGTTGACCGGGTCAGAAAATAGGCCCACAAAAGGACGTATGAGAGGTTGAAATCGGTCCTGAGGGGGTTAAGTCGTGGTTTTTTTGGGATTTGTGTTGGAAATAAAACCACGAAGGGTTTTTTATAAATGAAGGATATTTCCGTACTGAATCGTAAAACATTATTAACCATTTTGACAGATGATCTCAACTCGCTTGTGGACCTGCAAGCCCAAGACGACCAGTTGTCCGTGCGATCGTTCGGGTTCCGTCCGGACCCGGACCCGGACTTTGTCCCGAAGTTCGGACGGACCAGCAGAACCCGAACGTCCAGGTGTTCGCTCAACTCTAGTAGACAGTTTTACCAATTATTACAAAATGCTAAGTCATGCCTTTATAGGAAGTAAATATTTTTTGGGAAGCACCAAAATAAAGGTTGTGTTTAGGGTTTTTTTGGTGCTGAATTGGGGGAGTCCTGGCTAAAGTTGGAGAGTATGCAGGAAAACACCCGGATAAAAGACTGGGCCAGTTGCTTTCATTGGTCTGATCTTCAAACTCTCTAATCCACTCTCGGATCACTGGAGCAGCTGATATAAGCCATGAGCATCCTGTCCACCTGTATGAAGTTTTTAAGAGAGTTAATGGGCTTGCTCTGAAGCTAAATAGCAGCAGGATTTTGTTCTCCTGAATGGTTGAGCTGTCCTCCAATCAGGAGAAAGGGCACATGTTAAGGAGTGAGGTTGGCAGCTAAAAGATGCAGTTGCTGTTAGTATGAGCAAGATTTTCTTATGTATGTGAGTGGATTAGATTGGAACCACCATGTGACACCAAGACTTTTCACATGTCCTGGTAGAGCACAATAAATTTTGCCATGTTCCCCAATTAATGTTTGTGTTAGAAACCTCATGTCGGCCATGTTCATTTTCTGGCACGTGCGCAGGGATGTGCAAATATTTGTGAGCATGGTTGTTTAACAAGACGTACAAGGACAAGAATGTGCATGCACAAGCAGGTCCACAGATCCTGATGCCCAATGGCCTATTTAAACCCAAGGTCTGCCTAGCATCATGATGGATTGTCTTCAGGCCCTTTTTCATGTAGTCTTGAAAATCTGCTGATCTTGCTACTTACTTGGCTATGTCTGATTCTTTTTTTCAAACTCTCCTAGCCTGTTATGCCAGCTACTCATTTGTGTTACCGACCCCAGTCTGGACTTTTGGCCCTAACTCTGCCTCCTGACTTTGTACCTCACTGCCAGCACATTGCTGACCCTTACCTGCCCCTGACCTGAAACCAGATCATGATCCTGTACATTTTGGCCTGGCTGTTCTTGAACCCAGCTGGTGACCTTTCTCCATATTTCCATCCAGTGGATCTCTGCACTTCCAGACTCATGCTCACTGCTCCAGCTTCCAGGCACCTGTGCCCTTCAACTACCATAGCAGTCTCTTTTTCCACTACCAGGAGTGCTTGGACAGGAAGTGTTCAAAAGGTCACTCTTATCATATCCAGCTACACAGTCAAGTACATAATAGTTTGAAATTCTCCTGACTGGAGTCAAGCTATAAAAGAAACATGTACCCGACTGTATTGGCCGCTGTATTCCAAGTTCATTTTATGTACCAACTCAAAGGTTTTACTGCTGTATAAAGACAAGATCAGTAAAGAACAAAACCAAAGTATCTTTGGTTTACGTCACTTTTATTACTTGAACCAGTTAAAAACCAGAACTGTGGAAACAAGTGGCAACATCAAAAGAAGAAAATCAAATATGAATTGGAAATGAATGAGTGGTGGCAAAGAGAGAAAAGATGTGAAGTCATTGGATCTGTAGCCATATCTGAAGTGAACGAGTAATGCCTTTTGTCGTAAGTCCCACTAATGTAATGAAGAACAAGTGTAGGGGTTTGTCAAGAGAGTAGGTTTGTTCTTGCAGTAAGTGCATGCCAGGGTGAGCGCACAAGCCTAATGCAGCCCAAGACACCAGAACCATTCCCTGTGCCAGTACTACAGATCAACCAAAACATGAAATATCATAACAAAGTGTTGTTCACAAGGTGGGTCATACTAGAAAATTGTTTTTTTCTTCTGCATTTTGCATAGTTGCAGCAAACCAAATTTTGCTAGATTTATGTGATAAAGGCCCCATAGATAGCAGTAAAGAAACATATCTTAGTAGAGTGTGAATATGTTTATGCCTCTCTGTGTGTTATTATTGTCTGTATACATTTTGAAGCAATTCTCCTCACTCTTGTTACCCAAATTAATGGTCACCAAAACTTAAAGCAATTGGAAATCTCCCCAGGGAGTACCAGGACAGTAGGTAACATATATTTTTCAATTTTTCCAAAACCAAAAGCCAGTTTCCAGTCAGTAAGGTGTTATACTTCAAATCACCTGGAAATTTTGAATAGCCTTAAAACACACTTACCAAACAGCATTAAATGATCCTTAGTAGGTCCACAACAAAGATATGCTAAATATGGTATAGTACAATCAAGACAAGAGGATTTTGTGGACTGTCAATGATGATCCACTTCTGAAAGTACTCTTCATGTGGCTGTAGGTTTAAGCTTTGGTTTCTACTTGAACCCAGCCTGTTCACAATTCCATGAACAGGCAAAAACTGTACTAATTTAGCCAATTCCCCCTCCCAAAAATCTGGCTTCTTTAATTTTACAGTATTTTTTAGCTGATTTGAGATCAGCAGATGATAGGGCTTTTTTCTGGTTAATCTGCATTTTTAAAGCAATGCTTCCCTTTAAAAAGTGGGCTTTTGTTTCATGGGGTATTATTTTGGGGGTCTTATGGATTTATTGGTTTATGTTGTATGTTGACAAAGACCTTTTTCTTTGCTTAAACCACTAAAATTTGCTTCAAGTCTTCACTTTAGAAAAATGTAGGCTTTTGTTTCAAGGATGCAATTATGGCATCTTCATTTATTTTGTTTTTTTTTTATTATTATTTCTATTTAATGTTAATAGAGCCTTTTTGTAGTTTGGGGTACCCAAAATTCACTTTTTATGTACCATCTGTTCTTGTAGTTGCCTTTGTTCCCAGAAGGCCATGGCATCAATTGAATGAAAAAATATTGTGTGCAAAAACTGTGTGCACCTAAATCCCCTCACATTATATCACCCACATTTACCCGTTTCCCAAGATTTATTTATTTATTTCAGGTACTTACATAGCGCTGTCAATTTATGCAGCGCTTTACATATACATTGTACATTCACATCAGTCCCTACCCTCAAGGAGCTTACAATCTAAGGTCCATAAATAAACATTCATACAAACACATACTAGGGCCAATTTAGACAGGATCCAATTAACCTACCAGCATGTCAGATAAAATAAAAGTTAGGCATACACTGGTTAGGCCAGTTTTCCATTATTAAAACTGTCCTGCTGCTGGCCAATTTTACACTGCTGTATCCCTGGCAGTATTTTAAATCTTGTAGTAAATCCCCAGCCTGTGCTCTTTGTCTTTAGTAAATTTGGACCCAGCCTTGCATTTTAAAACTATCCTGCATCTGGCCAGTTTTACACTGCCGCGTCATCTGCAGTATCCTAATTATTGTAGAATAACACCTGCCTTTACTGTATTTCTCTAAAATACTTAGTTCAATTCTCTCTCATTAAAAATGTAATGCTGCTTCTCATTTTACACTACTGTATCTTCTGTGGTCTCTTAATTCATAATGAGAGTTCAATGGAAATTGGCCAGCAGCAGGACAGTTGCAGCTGACTACTGGCCAATTTCCATCTGCCAGGCCTATTAACAATTGTTGAAAAAACATGTGTTACTGCTAAAACTACCTGAAAAAAATGTATTAAATGAAACTAATTAGACTTGGGGTGCTGCTACTGTAGGTATTCCAAGCCAATCATAAAAGAAAAAAATAATTTCCACAGCCAAATATGTTCTGCCAGTGTACACCGATACTAACCTAATGTGTAAAAATTGTACTATTGCTTAACAGTACATACAGCTTTCAGGCATCCCTGAAGCAAAATTTCAAGCAAGATTTTGCTAAATCCTTGGCAAATTGAATCCAGGGAGACTCGCCCATCCCTACTGAGGAGGGATATCACTGGGTTTCCCACATATGTCACAATTCCTCCAATGAACATAGATAACCACATACTTTTGTGGATACAGATTTCTATTTTATGAATTAACCTGTTCCCGCCCGCACTATAGCCGAAAGAGGGCTACAGCGCAGGCTTACTTTGCATCCTTAGGGCTTAGCTGATCACAGATCGGGCTAAAGGGTCAATTACAGCGGCCCTTTACCATGTGACCAGCTGTGTCCAATGACAGCTGATCATGATGTAAACACAAGCAGGTTATTGACATTCCTTTCCTTACATTGACAGCAAGATGAGAGGAGAGCCGATAACCGGCTTGTGTTAAAAGGACATCTATATTGATAATCAGGGCACTGATTATCAGTACAATCCAAACATTGCCCAACAGTACTGCCTATCAGTGCCCACCAGTGCTGCCAATCAGTGCCCACCAGTATCACCTATCATGCCTATTAGTGCCCATCAGTGGCACCTATCAGTGCTGCCTAACAGTACCCATCAGTGCCGCTTATCGGTGTCACCTATCAGTGCCCATCAGTGCTGCCTATTAGTGCCACCTATCAGTGCAGCCTTCTCAGTGCTTCTTCATTAGTGCCCACCAGTGCCACCTCATCAGTGCCCATCAGTTCAGCCTATCAGTGCCCATCAGTGCAGCCTCATCAGTGTTCATCAGCGAAGGAGAAAGATTATATGTTATTATCTGTTATAATAAATTATGAAAAACTTTTTTTTTTCAGTTTTTTGTCTTTTTTGTTTGCCTTTGTTTAGCAAAAAAATTAAAAATCCAGTGGTGATTAAACTCCACCAAAAGTAAGCTTTAACCACTTCAGCCCCGGAAGGATTTGCCCCCTTAATGACCAGGCCATTTTTTGCGACACGGTACTGCGTTGCTTTAACTGACAATTGCGTGGTCGTGCGACGTTGTACCCAAACAAAATTGACGTCCTTTTTTTCCCACAGATAGAACTTTCTTTTGGTGGTATTTGATCACCTTTGCGGTTTTTATTTTTTGGTCTATAAACAAATAGCAACAATTTTGAAAAAAAAACCTACTTTTTGCAAAACCCCAATCCTCCTACATCCTATTCCAACCCCCAGAATTGGCTGTCTACCTCCTCCAACAATAGTCGTAACCCCCACTTTCTCAACCCAATTCCCCTGATTCCATAAGTCAGCTCCCCCTTACGTGTGCCCTCTGGAATGCCCGCTCAGTCTTCAACAAACTAGCCTCTGTCACTGACCTTTTCCTCTCCAACTCCCTTAATCTATTTGCCATTACCGAAACCTGGCTCCAGGAATTCAATACTACCTCTCCAGCTACCCTGTCCCACAGTGGCCTCCTCTGGACTCACTCGCCCAGACTCAGTGGACGAAAAGGAGGTGGCGTCGGACTTCTCCTCTCCCCACAATGCACCTTCCAGGTTCTTCCCTCACCTCCCTCTCTTTCTCCCTGCTCTTTTGAAGTGCACTGCATTCGTCTTTTCTCTCCAGCTTGTCTGAGGGTCGCAGTCATTTATAGGCCTCCTGGACCAGTGTCATGCTTTCTGGACGACTTCTCCGCATGGCAACCCTATTTTCTATCCTCTGATATACCTGCCATCATCCTGGTGACTTTAATATTCCAATCAATATTAATACCGCAACCACTTCCCACCTACTCAACCTAACCTCCTCTTTTAACCTAACGCAATGGACACATTGCTCATCCAAACCTCGCCAACTCTTTTCTACCCTTAACGCCTTACTTCACCCCCCACTCCTCCCACCTACCAACTTGCTTACTGCTCAAGAAATTGCCAACCATTTCAAAAGCAAATTCAACACAATTTGCAAAGAGATATCCAACATCCAACTTCCTCCCCTATCCAACACACCAGATCTGCACTCAATACTCTCCTCCTTCTGCCCTATTACCACAGAGGAAGTTGATAAACTCTTCTCCATAGCCCACATCACCACCTGTCCCCTGGACCCTATCCCCTCACAATTACTATAAAACTCACCAACAACCTAACTGCTAAAACCCGTGGCCAGTACTCCATACTCATACTCCTGGACCTCTCTGCTGCTTTTGACACAGTCGACCACCCACTCGTCCTCAGCAAACTCCACTCCCTTGGCCTCCGTGATCCTGCTTTATCCTGGTTCTCCTACTACCTATCTCAGCGCACTTTCAGTGTCACAACTCCATCTCCTCCGCTCCTCTTTCTGTTGGGGTACCCCAAGGCTCTGTTCTTGGGCCCCTCCTATTCTCTCTCTATGCCTCTTCCCTGGGTCAGGTGATAACCTCCCATGGCTTCCAATACCACCTCTACGCTGACAACACCCAGATCTATCTCTCCACTCCTCAACTCACCACTTCAATCTCCTCACGGATCACAAACTTACTGAATGACATATCGGTATGCATGTCACACCACTTTCTCAAACTCAATCTTTCTAAAACTGAGCTTGTTATATTTCCTTCTTCCCGGTCCACCCCTCCATGACTTTACTATTAAGATCAATAGCGCAACCATTGGTCCCTCCACACATGCCAGGGTGCTGGGTGTAATCCTTGACTCCAACCTCTCCTTCAGCCCTCACATTCAATCACTGGCTAAATCTTGCCGCCTCCGCAACATCTCCAGAATTCGACCTTTCCTGACTAACGACACGACAAAACAACTTATTCACTCCTTGTTTATTTCCCGCCTTGACTACTGCAACTCTCTCCTTAATGGCCTACCCTTACATAGGTTATCCCCCCTTCAGTCTATTATGAATGCTGCTGCTAGACTAATACACCTCACTAACCGATCCGTGACTGCTGCCCTTCTCTGCCAATCCCTTCACTGGCTTCCCCTACCCCACCCTATACAATTGAAAATACTAACCACAACATACAAGGCCCTTCACAACATCGCCCCCAGCTAAATCACCAACCTCGTCTGCAGATATCGCCCAAATCGTCCTTTCCGCTCCTCCCAGGACCTCCTACTCTCTAGCTCCCTTATTACCTCCCCCCATGCTCGCCTTCAGGACTTCTCCCGTCCTCTGAAACTCTCTGCCCTGGTATGTCCGATCAGCCCCTACCCTGTCCACCTTTAAGAGATTCATTTATTCAGGGAAGCCTACCCCACCTCCACCTAAGAACTGCACCTGAGCCACCCCCATCAACCCATCCCCCTGCAGCTACTACCTTTTGTACCACCACCCCCCTCCCTTTAGAATTTAAGCTCTACGAGCAGGGCCCTCCTGTCCCTTCTGTATTGAACTGTATTGTAATTGTGATGTCCCCCCTCTACATTGTAAAGCGCTGTGTAAACTGTTGGCGCTATATAAATCATGTATTATAATAATAATTATGTTCCCTGGGTGTGTTCTAACTGTAGGGGGGATGGGCTGCCAGGGACATGACAGCGATCACTGTTCCCGATGACATTGAGTCCGCCCGAGCCGCAGGCACGCTCCCACAGCACGCAGCGGGCGCGAGAATGTAACGCCTGCAACTGCACGAGCCACCACACAGCTATGGCTATTTGCGCAGGAGATGGCGGCTGGTCGGCAAGTGGTTAATTGTGTGATAAAATGATAAAAAAATTCTCATGGGTACAGTGTAGCATGACCACGCAATTGCCATTCAAAGTGTGAGAGTTCTGAAAATTGGTCTGGGCAGGAAGGGGGTGAAAGTGGCCAGTAGGCAAGTGGTTAAGACCCCTTTCACTTGATTTGCCACCTCATCCCTTTAAACCCGAACACATATGAATTACACAGGTTCTGAGGCTAATTTAATGCAGAAAAGGCACCAAGTGAGTTTAATTACCACCTTAATCAGCCACAGAACCTGTGTAATTACTATGTGTTTGGGTTTAAAGGGATGAGGTGGCTGTGTTAAAAGCGCCCATGTTGCAGTGCTTCCGAATCGCCTTTCAGACGCTTTGGAAGTGCTGGCCATTCATTCCAATAGCAGGGGAGGTTTAAGAGTGATGTATACACCGCTCCCACACCACCCCAAAAATGCTGCTTGCAAGACTTTTTTTCCCATCCTGCAAGCGCACCGCCCCACTGTGAAAGCATTTGGACTTTCACACTGGGGAGGATTGAGAGACAGTTTTCAGGCGCTTTACAGGCGCTAAAGTGCCTGAAAACCGCCCCAGTGTGAAAGGGGTCTAAGTGTACATTTCATGTAATTAAACACCATCTTTTTGCTTCACTTTTGTGAACTGCCCTGAATTTAGGTCTATATACACCCTTTCCAAAAATACTGGCCTAAATACTAAAAACAAGCAAAGTGATGCATGTACAGTGAAGTCACTCCCACTAATTTATCTGAGAAGGAATAGGATCATCTATTTCTGATTATACAAGAAAACCCCTTTAAAAATGTGATCTGATCAGTACCTCTTCCTATATGTTTTTTATTATAATAGCACGTTGCCTTATGTTATTAATGGGGACTTTTACCAAACACTAGGCCCGCTATTTGACAATTATACTATGGTCTGCATGTGTCCAAGGGCCCTGAGGTCATGGCAGAAACCTCTTTCAGAGAACATTTTATTTGCTGATATTGCCTCCATCTTAAACCCCTGCGAATATTTTAATTGACGTCCAGAGGGGGAGAGCACTGTTAAGAAGGGAAAATGCTGGGAAGTTAATTACAAACTAACATTACAAGTGTAAATAAAAGAGAAAAAGGGAGATAATCAGGCTATGTCCCCAGGACCTCCTTCACCTTCCCTAACATGCAGAAACAGTAAGCTTCCCTATTTAAAAGCTAATTTTGTCAGGCTCAGGTTAAAAGGGGTTAACAGCGTCTTGCCTGTAACACATGATTGGTCTTTATGAGGTTACCGTGTGCGTCTGTCTGAGGCCTACAGATGATGCTAAAGAGACTATAATGACAGCAATTCAAAGCAATCTAATTATGCAAACGCGAGGCTAAACAATTTCATCATCCCTAAATTAGATCGTCTTAATGAGATAAAGACACCAATTAATCCTGAATTAATTTCAATAGCCCATTTCAGGCAAACACTTTAATATGCAAATGTAAATGAGAAACAAAGCCTAGCGTGCACTGGCAAGGTTCAGGAACCTCTGGGTTTGCAGCTGGCCGAGGTAGAAGCAGAACAGCAGCACAAACACACAAATGGCTGGCTGATAAGGCCCATTTAACACAGTCAGGTCATGTTAGCTACTTGTTGTATATTTATTCCCATTGTTTCCCAGTTTAAGGTCCCCTTATGTCTGTCACAAGCAATTGTTTTTATTCCTGTCCTGGATCAGACTTGTCGAACCCCAGCGCGGTAGATTTTTATTTTTTTTGGAATGTGGATTTTTTTTTTAATCTACATCTAATCAGAAATAAATGCAGTGTTAAACTGGCAATTTTGATCCAAATCTCTGTAATGCAATCTACCCTGCCACCCATCTGTGTCATTGCTGACAGTATGTGCAAAATATCATTGCAGAAATAAAAAGAAGAAAGAGTAAGGGACGGACTCTTTCGCTGCCGGCCATGTGGCATTTATTGCACGCTCCCTTGGCAGTGTGTTGGTTAAGTATTCATTAGCAGTGATGATTGGGAAGTGTTGGAGCATAATAAGATCAGCCTGTGTTATGGGAGGTGAGCAATACTCAGTGGGAGCCGTGCGGGCTCTCTAGTTTATTAATGAGCAGCTTTCCTGTGTTACTGAGATGTATTGGGCTGGGACTCCCCCAAGTCAGAGCCTTGGACACAGACAGCTAGGCCTTTATTTTTTTAATTTACCTGCCAGTCTAAAGGGAATACAGGATCATCTCAGATAGCTGCGTCAATAAAAGAGAGCAGCCTACAAATGCGTGCAGCCGGGCCTTTGAAGTGTGAGGCCAGGCAGGGTCTATGATTAAAGATTAGCTTCATTTCGCTCCTCTAGAAGGAGATGTAAAATTGCAAGCTATTTGCAGCTGGGATTCCTTGACGTGATCACTCATGGGTGGTCACCTGGTAGATATTAGTTCTACACATTACAATGCTTTGAACTGACACTCAGGAACACTCAGTTATTTAAAAAAAGATTAAGCAAAATGGAAGCAAGATCCACCTGGACTTCTTATTTTTCCATGAACATAAATTCTCTATAATTCTAGAAACGGAGCAAAAAGAAAAAAAACTGCTCAAGTATTTTGCTCGGGGCCAAAATGGATTGGTCCCTTGAATGACATCATCACTATGCAATCTTCTGATTCTGCATTCAGGTTCTCAACTGACCTTTCTGATAAAGGGCCAGTATAATTAAGATGATATACCGTATTCTTTCAGATGGATAAAAGATGAAAAACAGTCTTGGCCGAGAGATGGAAGGACGGAAATGACATTGATTTTACGACAAGCTGAAGTGCTGGTGCCAGTACCCAGAACATTTCAATTATCTCAGTGCAGAGGGAAGAGCGGGAGGTGCTTTCCTTATTTTCACCTGCAGAATGCTCCCATGTAGCACTGCAGCAGCTGTGTTACCATGATTTCTGTCCTCCCTTGTCCTTTTAGAGCTGACTGACTTGAGATGCCCTTCAAGCTTCAGTGACTCTAGAACCGCAATACCGCAAGCTCATACGTTATAAAATAGAGAAGATTATTAAGTGCTGTCTCAAGGGTAAAAATATTCCCCTGGAACAATACATTGACAGATTGTTATGGAACTGTCCAAAGGTTTCTGAAAAAAATGTGTAATTTTGGGGTGACCAGTCGCTACATTATAGTGACCTGTGTTATTGATCATAAATGAACCTATTGAACAATGTCACTCTATACCAACATAGGAAATGGTCTTATAAAGGCTTTTAATGTACTGCCATATAGAGTGATGGCCAATTGGTTACCTGTGAGTTCCATGTGGGACTTATTGCCTTGGCCTATAGCCTTTCTAGAATACTTTAGAAGCCTCGGGCAAGGCAAGCAAGGCCAAGATAAAACGTTGTAATTATTATTCTTGTGTCAAACAAAAAAAAAAAACAATACACAGTGCTGTGTTTTCTACTTTAACAATCCTATCATAGAACATATCTATCACTGGTCCTAGCGTACCATAAATTAAGTTTATCTGAAGCCAAAACATTTTTGGATAGAGTAGGAAAGTGTCAGAAACCCAGACAGAATCCCCATTGGGGGTATTAATCTTCTCTACTTGTACAGATGACCATTGCCACTGGAAATGAAAGTGATGGAAAATACAACATTTTACAATTGTCACCCAAACAGGATTTGAGGGAAAATCTTCCAATGGGGATACATGTTTTGGTGACTACATAGTTTTTCATAGGTTTTCTCCTTGAGAGATTTCCCCAAAAGTGATAGGGGTGATAGGGGTTTAACCAATCTCTAATCTGTCCAAAACCATGAAAAAAAAAAAACTTTTTGACTTTAGATAAACTTGTATTGCTCAGTAAAAAAAAATATTATAGGGACTCTTATATATATTGCTGAATATCTGGAATTTCCAGGCACCTTTATTCAATCTTTTTTAAGAAAATGTATAATATTTGTCAGATGGGGCCAAGTGATAGGGCCAAAAAAGAGCCCATGTATTTCGCTTCTTACAATTGTCTTTTATAGCTTTCAAGTAAAAGGTGTTAACAGGTGAGTCATGCAACTCTCCCACTGAATCACGCAAAAGAGTCAAATGGATAACACGCGACAATACCTAGCAAGTAATTTGTTCTGGTTTGGAATGCAGAGCAACTGATATCTACAACATCTGATTAGGCAAATACCAAATACTGTCATAAACAGATACTGTATATTTGGATATTTCATTTATCATGCAACTTGCAACCTAAATGCCAGCACAGCTATTCATGCCAACCTTGCAATATCTTCCTGTACAAATCTAATTTAAATGTCAGTCATCGTATATGCTATTTATGTAGACATCCCCAGATATTTCTGCACTAGTCCTTGCTATTAAATCTAATCCAGAAGGTATGGTGAAAAAAAAAAGTATAGAAAAATTACTAGAATACACACATACCTAATTCTGTTTGTAGCATAACAAATTTAAACATATATAACGTCTACAGTCTTTGGTTCACTATATGCATAAAAATTATCATAAATAACTGATACATTGGAAGACATCAAACTAACCGATTTTTAAAAAATGCTATAAAAAAAACATTTTAGGTACTGAGGCATTATCAATCTGAATCACTGCATGAAGGATGGAAGAAAGTGGAATTTTGACGAATATTTTCAAAACAGTGATTGTTATACATTTGTCCATATTGGACAATAAAACTTCCACTTATGGTAAACAAGATGGATCTTTTGCAGTTGTAACCAACAGTGGACTACAGTTACCTGGTTCTGCAGACCATGCCCGTCATTCTACAGGGTGGGTGTCAGAAAACTGGTGTGACCAGAAATGTGTGGACTGCACAGAAAATACCAAACAAAAGCGTAACTAAAATAAGAGGATAGCCAATCAAAAGCATATAACTAGAACAATAAGGAAAGTTCAAACCATAAACTTCAAGCCAGGCCAGGGTCATCCATGGGAGATCAGTCAGAGGGAACTGGGGAGTAGGACAAAGCAGGGATTCAGGGTAAGGATGCAGGTTTCCAGATGCAGGTTTTGGGGTGCAGGTGTCGGGATACAGAGGCACGAGGAACAATACCAAGGCAAGCTAGCACAGCACTCCCAGGTTTAAATACACTTCCTGCAAACAGTCTCAGGTGATGCTTGATTGCAGGAGATGATATCAGGTCCTGACTGCGAAGAGACACCTGCTGGTGGACACTGGAACTGCAGCCCCTAGGTGTGGGGGCTACAGTGCCACCAACTGGTGAAAGTGTTCCTAACAGTGGGCCATTTATATGGATACACCTTAATAAAATGGGAATGGTTGGTGATATTAACTTCCTGTTTGTGGCACATTAGTATATATGAAGGGGGAAACTTTTCAAGATGGGTGGTAACCATGGCGGCCATTTTGAAGTCGGCCATTTTGAATCCAACTTTTGTTTTTTCAATAGGAAGAGGGTCATGTGACACATCAAACTTATTGGAATTTCACAAGAAAAACAATGGTGTGCTTGGTTTTAAGGTAACTTTATTCTTTCATGAGTTATTTACAAGTTTCTATTTGTTTACAGCCATTGACATGTCGCCGAGGTTAACACGTGCGGAGCGGATAGAAATTGTGTTGATGTCTGGTGAATGCAGTAAGCGGGTCATTGCAGCAGATTTCAATGCAAGACAGCTACAGTTAGCAAACCGCTTGCTAAGTTTCGTGAAGCTGATTCAGTGTTGGATTTGCCAAAATGTGGATGCATGAAATCTGTCACTAATGAAGAAACATCAGTGGCTGTCCTAGCTTCATTCAGCAAGAGCCCACAGCGTAGCACTCGCCGCATGTCACTGGAGAGTGGCATTAGTCGAACATCCCTTCAGCGGATATTAGGTACTCACAAATGGCACCCTTACAAAACTCCAGCTACTGCAGCATCTCAAAGAGGATGACCCAGATCGGCACACTGAATTTGCAGAATGGGCAAAACAAAATTTGGAACAGGACCCTCAGTTTACACAGAAGATTTTGTTCAGTGATGAGGCAAACTTTTATGTGAATGGTGAAGTTAACAAACAAAACCACCGCTATTGGTCTGACACTAACCCACATTGGATAGATCCCTCCAAGACTGTTGGAACCAAAAAATTGATGGTAAGGTGTGGTATATGGGGTACAAAGATAGTGGGGCCATTCTTCAATCAATGGAAACCTCAAGGCCACTGGATATACGAAATTGCTACATGATGATGTGTTTCCCTCTTTATGCACTGAAGCTGGCACGTTCCCTGAGTTTTTCCAGCAAGATGGTGCACCACCACATTATGGGTGTCAGGTCCGAGCATTCCTAGATGAACAGTTTCCTGGAAAGTGGATTGGTCGTCGTGGGCCAGTTGAATGGCCCCCAAGGTCTCCTGATCTGAACCCCTTAGACTTTTATCTTTGGGGTCATCTGAAGACAATTGTCTATGCTGTGAAGATACGAGATGTGCAGCACCTGAAACTACGGATACTGGAAGCCTGTACTAGCATTTCTCCTGCGGTGTTGCTATCAGTGTCTGAAGAGTGGGAGAAGAGGGTTGCATTGACAATCCAACACAATGGGCAGCACATTGAACACATTTTATAAGTGGTCAGAAACTTGTAAATAACTCATGAAAGAATAAAGTTTCGTTAAAACCAAGCACACCATTGTTTTTTTTGTGAAATTCCCAATAAGTTTGATGTGTCACATGACCATCTTCCTATTGAAAAAACAAAAGTTGGATTCAAAATGTCCGACTTCAAAATGGCCGCCATGGTCACCACCCATCTTGAAAAGTTTCCCCCCTCACATATACTAATGTGCCACAAACAGGAAGTTAATATCACCAACCATTTCCATTTTATTAAGGTGTATCCATATAAATGGCCCACCCTGTACAACTGTTCATGTGTTCCTCCAGTGCTGGGCTATAGTGTCTGACATCATATCTCTGAGCCAAGCAGGGAGGATTGTGGGACTAGCAGACATTCTGGAGTCATGGAACTATCCTTGGACTACACATCCCAGAGGGCTCTGCAACATTAAAAGGCCTCTGGGAGAAACTATAAAAGGGCCAGCAGATCGGCCCGCGCTCTCTTCTTCCTGGGCCTCATCGAGTGAACACCCCTCTGTTGCTGTGCAAGGGGGCTGGGGCCTACCACGTGGCAATCTAGTGACTCCAGCCCGGTCCCAGAGGGCCCAACTCTCTTTGCTGTTCGTGAGACATTACCGCAGCATCACCCCATCAGATGGATCCGACGACACCCCGTGTCCAGCAGCTGGTCAATCATCTACTTTTTTCCTGCCGAAGGACATCTCATCTGGAATCACTGTTCGGGAGGCTCCTATCAGGCTCTTCAGTTTGTAAGAAGGGCAGCCGCCCGCCAGTTACAACTCCTGCCTTGTTATCTTTCTTGGACACTGTGTATAGAAATCTTGCCCATAGGATCACTTTATTACATTACATAAGACACTATATATAGACATCTGTACCCTGAAGTACTTAAGAAATACCACTAGCCAGTTTAAGCTGTCCTGCTTATTTTAGCATCACTGTGTCATATTTTGGATTCAATTCAAAGAGCTCCAACTGCCGGTGAAGATTACTGCAGGCCTTGCACTCTGGACATTGTTGTTTAATACTAGTTAAAGGCCCCCTATCCTATTCCTATTCTATCTGGTCTCTCATTTGGACGTAAAGGTTTAATAGGCCGGCCTGGGATTCCCCTTTAGTGTGGTATCATATTGCGGTAACTAGTGGATTCTCTGATAAACAC
>BLSH010366113.1:899829-910622 GCA_018402905.1 Glandirana rugosa
TCGACATATCCGAGCGTTCGGATGATGGTTAATTCGTATAATCCACTACACGTAGAGTCATTACTCTTCCCCACACCAAATTACTGTAGTTGTGGGATATAGTCCACACGTATTAATAATCCGTTGAAGGAAAGGAAACCGTTTTACCCAGTTTTCTTCCTGAACTGTCCGAGGCTTTTCAGTTTTTATCACTCTATAGAACGTCTCCCTACGTCGTGAGAATTTTAACGGTTCGAAGACTTCGCACTAGTAGTTTGTTAGTTCGCAAAGTAAGTTTTATCGGTTGTCCCAGCGTTCTTCGCACACCTTTTTGGTTCCGCGTTTTATTGACGGGTACTTGACTCTTTTCATAATTGGTAGTAGGCTTGCGAGCCTATACAGCTTGGAGTAAGACAACATGCATAAAGAGGATGATGTGGTCAAAATACTCATTTGCCTAATAATTCTGCATACAGTGTATAGACAGGCTAAGGTATATAGACTAGTGAAGTATATAGACAGGCTAGTGTAGTATATAGACAGGCTAGTGTATATAGACAGGGTAGTGTAGTATATAGACAGGCTAGGTTATATAGACAGGCTAGTGTAGTATATAGACAAGCTAGTGTAGTATATAGACAGGCTAGGGTATATAGACAGGCTAGTGTAGTATATAGACAGGCTAGTGTAGCATATAGACATGCTAGGGTATACAGACAGGCTAGGGTATATAGAAAGGCTAGTGTATTATATAGACAGACTAGGGTATACAGACAGGCTAGTGTAGTATATAGACAGGCTAGGGTATATAGACAGGCTAGTGTAGTATATAGACAGGCTAGGGTATATAGACAGGCTAAGGTGTATATATACAGGCTAAGGTATATAGACAGGCTAGTGTAGTATATAGACATGCTAGGATGTATAGACAGGCTAAGGTATAGAGACAGGCTAAGGTATATAGACAGGCTAGTGTAGTATAAGACAGGCTAGGGTATATAGACAGGCTAGGGTAGTATATAGACAGCCTAGTGTAGTATATAGACAGGCTAGGGTATATAGACAGGCTAGTGTAGTATATAGACAGGCTAGGGTATATGGACAGGCTAGTGTAGTATATAGACAGGCTGGAGTATATAGACAGGCTAAGGTATATAGAGAGGCTAGTGTATTATATAGACAAGCTAGGGTATACAGACAGGCTAGTGTAGTATATAGAGAGGCTAGGGTATACAGACAGGCTAGGGTGTGATGATATCACGTGTGAGACACACACGGAATAATGATATCACGGGCAGGGACACACAAGCCTCGCAGCCAGTTTGTGACGGTCAGCCATTACAGTTTGAACGTAGGACAAAATGCCTCATTCCCCCTCCCAACAACTTATGAATTTCTGGGCCCCTTGAACAGGCGCCAAGGAGTCTGGGAAATGTTTTTGCAAGCCCAATCATAAACCCCTAAATCAGATCTCTCAAAGGACAATCCAGAAGGTTCAGATAAGGGAGAGGGCTATAATTCTCTGCAGCCAGCTGCGACCTTTCAGTAACCCTAAACTCAACATGAAAAGGTAGAAAAATTACATACAGTTCATAACTTCAGTTAGGAACCTGACATAGCTATAAAATGTACATATTTGAATGTAGAATTTCAGACCAAATTAATCAAGTGTAAACGTCACCCCCTTTGAACATAAGGAGAGGTGGAACCAGTGTGTTCCCTTCCCAGGGTCCCGGAAGGTGGCAGAATCATCGAGCTTGGACTTAATTTAAAGCCCTGTATATGCTGAGATTGAATTCCTTAATGTGAGATTTGCCGGGCGGCCCAATCACGAAATATGATTTTTCATACAGAACTGGTGAATTAGGGAAGATCGTATTTCAAGGCCCGCCCTGGACAGTCAGTCTAAGAATCCGCCCACTCATGTGAGTGGTCAGGGGCATACGGCCCCATCCCTTGTCAACCAGAGAAAAGGGGACTTTATAAGACCAATTTCCAGTTCTCAATTTCCATCAACAAACCAACATCAGAGAACCAGGGAATCATCTTCGAAACACTGATTAGTCAAGGGCATTTCAAAAGCAAGTATTGTTTCATTCTATTTCTTTGCTGCTGCAATTTTGTCTCATTGCTTTGTAACCTTCTTTTTATTTTTCTGTAAATATTTTACTGCACCTAAAACGTGGCCTTTCAATTATTTAACCTTATTCTGAAAAGTGTTCATTTTGTCCCTAAAGCTCTTAATGCAACTATCACGAATCTGTTCCTTTGAAGAGCGCTACTGTTTTTAAAATAACGCATCTGGATATACCTGTCTGCGGTGAGATCGTGTGTTACAGGTGGTTATTCTAAAATATTGATATTGCTAAAATTCCGAGATCCTCTGGCTCCAATAGAGGTGGTGGCAGAGAAAGGGTTAATTGTTTGAATTAACCTGGTAACAATCGCTCTCAGGTGGCTGGCATTTAGACGGTGGTTCTGCAAACTGGGAAATCTTTGTGCTGAAAGCAACTGAGAGTGGCATTGTTACGTTCGTGACAAGCGTGGTGTTAGATCAAGGGGGTCCTCGACCACCCGTCGGTGAAGAGCACAGAGATCTGATACCTGCGTTCGTCACATAGGGTATACAGACAGGCTAGTGTATACAGATAAGCTAGTGTATATAGACAGGCTAGGGTATACAGACAGGCTAGGGTATACAGAGAGGCAAGAGTATACAGGCAAGTTAGTGTATACAGACAGGCTAGGGTATGCAGACAGGCTAGTGTATACAGACAGGCTAGGGTATACATACAGACGAATGTATACAGAGAGGGTAGGGTATACAGACAGGCTAGTTTATACGGACAGGCTAGTGCATACAGACAGGCTAGGGTATACAGAGAGGCTAGGATATACAGAGAAGCTAGGGTATACAGACAGACTAGTATATACAGAGAGAATAGGGTATACAGATAGGCTAGGGTATACAGAGACGCTAGGGTATACAGACAGGCTAGGGTATACAGACAGGCTAGGGTATAGCGAGAGGCTGGGGTATACAGACAGGCTAGGGAATACATAGAGGCTAGGGTATGCAGAGAGGCTAGAGTATGCAAAGATGCTAGGGTATGCAGAGACGCTAGGGTATACAGACAGGCTAGTGTATACAGGGACACTAGGGTATACAGACAGGCTAGGGTATACAGACAGGTTAGTGTATACAGACAGGCTAGGGTATACAGAGAGGCTAGGGTATATAGACAGGCTAGGATATACAAACAGGCTCGTGTATACAGACCGGCTAGGGTATACAGACAGGCTAGTGTATACAGACAGATTAGAGTATACAAAGAGGCTAGGGTATACAGACAAGCTAGTGTATACAGAGAGGCTAGGGTATATAAACAGGCTAGGGTATACAGACAGGCTAGTGTATACAGACAGGCTAGTGTATACAGACAGGCTAGGGTATACAGACAGGCTAAGGTATACAGACAGGCTAGGGTCTACAGACAGGCTAGGGTATACAGACAGGCTAGTGTATACAGAGAGGCTAGGGTATACAAACAGGCTAGGGTATACAGACAGGCTAGGCTATACAGACAGGCTAGTGTATACAGACAGGCTAGGGTATACAGACAGGCTAGGGTCTACAGACAGGCTAGGGTCTACAGACAGGCTAGGGTATTCAGAGAGGCTAAGGTATACATAGAGGCTAGGGTATACATATAGGCTAGGGTATACAGAGAGGCTAGGGTATACAGAGAGCTAGGGTATACAGACAGGCTAGTGTATACAGACAAGCTATGGTATACAGAGAGGCTAGTGTATACAGACAGGCTAGGGCATACATGCAGGTTAGGGTATACAGAGAGGCTAGGGTATACAGACAGGCTAGCGCATACAGGCAGGCTATGGTTAGGAGACAGGCTAGTGTATACAGATAGACTAGGGTCTACAGACAGGCTACGGTATACAGAGAGGCTAGGGTATATAGACAGGCTAGTGTATACAGACAGGCTAGGGTATACAGACAGGCTAGTGTATACAGACAGGCTAGGGTTTACAGAGAGGCTAGGGTATACAGACAGGCTAAGGTATAGAGGCAGGCTAGTGTATACAGACAGGCTAGGATATACAGAGAGGCTAGGGTATACAGACAGGCCAGGGTATACAGACAGGCTAGGGAAGTATATGCAGAGTCCCCTCCTTCCATGGCATGCACTCACTTGGCGCCCCCCCTGCTCAGGAGCTCCTGTGAGAAATTTCCTCTAGGCTCTACCACATGGGCAAAGCAAAGGAGGAGACTCGCTCTCACACTCATCTCCGGGCTCTGGCTTTCACTGAAGCATCAGGTGCAGACTCAGTGAGAGTGCCCCGCTGTGCGGACAGCACTGTGTCAGGCAGCCCGCAACACTCTCACTGAGTCTGCACTGGGTGCGGATCATATAGGTAGCAGCGGCCCTGCTCTGCCGCCCCTTTCAGATTGTCGCATTTTGCGCCATTGAACCCACTGGGACCCATAGTAGGGCCGGCCCTCGCCCAGCTCCCTTTATGACCTTTCTTTAACAAGCCCTTGCCTATTAACCTTGAAGATGGTGAGATTGATTTTCAAAAGTAAGATAAACTTCAACTAGGTGTGGATTAAGTTCTCCATTTTTGGACTTTGATGATGGTTGGTTGAATGGCCTGCACAACAAATCAGGCTGATTTGCTCACAGATGGTTTTACAAGTTTCAACATATTTTTAAGCTCCACTGATACAATCTCTTGGTGGGCTTTGGATTCATATGGACCCCAGAGTCTTTAAGAATATCATGCTCTGTTAGCTCTTCTCTCTCTTGAGATAACATACTAAAATATTGCAAGATATGCTTCAACACTGCCTGCTGCCATCAGTTTTTGTAAAGCCTGTTGCAAGGCTTTCCTCAGGTCAGAGGGTGAGGGAGCCATCTTGGAGCTTTGCAACTTGCTGGGTCACTGTATTTTGTAGGACTGCAATCTCTCCAGCCAGCAAATGGCTAGTGCTATGACCGCCTCATTGTGGCAGGTCTGTTCCTGCACATTTTCAAGCACTAGCTGCTTGATCAGCTCTACCATCTCTTTTGCTGCTTATTTTATAGCTTGTGTGAGTTTAATCCAGGAAATGCTACCCCTTAATTTGCCTGCATTCTCCACCAATTTTAGGGATTAAGGGGGAGGCAAATGTGCAGAAAATAATATTTCACATCACAAAAAAATACAAAAAGCTTTCTACTAGCAAAAGTCAATGATAAATAGTTTTGTTTTTCACACAAATGAAACCGCAATAATGCCCCACAAAAAAATTTGCACAACCTTGTGCTATTCAGAAAGTCTTCCACCTTTTCAGGCTTTCACATGGTTCCCTTGTTTCTGAACAGCCTTCCAAATCTCTGACTCTATTACTGTCACACTGGATGTGTGATCTACAGCAGTGGTTCTCAACCCTGTCCTCAAGTGCCCCCAACAGGCCATGTTTTCGGAATTTCTCTTGGATAAAATAGCTGTCCAAAATACCAAGCCATTGACTCTGATTTAAAGCACCTGTCCAAATAAGGGAAAACATGCAAACATGGCCTGTTGGGGGTACCTGAGGACAGGGTTGAGAACCACCAATCTACAGTATCTCACAAAAGTGAGTACACCCCTCACATTTTTGTAAATATTTTATTATATCTTTTTATGTGACAACAATCAAGAAATTACACTTTGCTACAATGTAGTACAGTACTTTGTATGTACAAAGTAGTGAGTGTACAGCTTGTATAACAATGTAAATTTGCTGTCCCCTCAAAATAACTCAACACACAGCCATTAATGTCTAAACTGCTGGCAACAAACGTGAGCACACCCCTAAGTGAAAATGTCAAAATTGGGCCCAATTAGCCATTCCCCCCCCCCCCGGTGTCTCATGTGACTCGTTAGCGTTACAAGGTCTAGGGTGTGAATGTAGAGCAGGTGTGTTAAATTTGGTGTTATCGCTTACACTCTCTCATACTGGTCACTGGAAATTCAACATGGCACCTCATGGCAAAGAACTCTCTGAGGATCTGAAAAAAAGAATTGTTGCTCTACTTAAAGATGGCCTAGGATATAAGAATATTGCTAAGACCCTGAAACTGAGCTGCAGTATGGTGGCCAAGACCATACAGTGGTTTAACAGGACAGGTTCCACTCAGAACAGGCCTCGCCATGGTCGACCAAAAAAGTTGAGTGCACGTGCTCAGCGTTATATCCAGAGGTTGTCTTTGGGAAATAGACACATGAGTGCTGCCGGCATTGCTGCAGAGGTTGAAGGGGTGTGGGGTCAGCCTGTCAGTGCTCAGGCCATACACCACACCCTGCATCAAATTGGTCTGCATGGCTCTCATCCCAGAAGGAAGCCTCTTCTAAAGATGATGCACAAGAAAGCCCGCAAACAGTTTGCTGAAGACAAACGGACTAAGGACATAAACTACTGGAACCATGTCCTGTGGTCTGATGAGACCACAATAAACTTATTTGGTTCAGATGGTGTCAAGCGTGTGCGGTGGCAACCAGGTGAGGATTACAAAGACATGTGTGTCTTGCCTACAGTCAAGCATGGTGGTGGGAGTGTCATGGTCTGGGGCTACATGAGAGCTGCCAACACTGGGGAGCTACAGTTCATTGAAGGAACCATGAATGCCAACATGTACTGTGACATACTGAAGCAGAGCATTATCCCCTCCCTTCAGAGACTGGACCACAGGGCAGTATTCCAACATGATAGCGACCCCAAACACACCTCTAAGGTGACTACTGCCTTCCTAAAGAAGCTTAGGGTAAAGGCGAGGAACTGGCCAAGAATGTCTCCAGACCTAAAGCCTAAAGACCTAAAGCCTATTGTGCATCTGTGGGGCATCCTCAAACGGAAGGTGGAGGAGCGCAAGGTCTCTAACATCCACCAGCTTTGTGATGTCACCATGGAGGAGTGGAAGAGGACTCCAGTGGCAACCTGTGAAGCTCTGGTGAACTCCATGCCCAAGAGGGTTAAGGCAGTGCTGGAAAATAATGGTGACCACACAAAATATTGACACTTTTGGCCCAATTTGGACATTTTAACTTAGGGGTGTAGTCACTTAGGGGTGTATCTATCTATTTTCTTGTTTTCATCCTGTGTTGCATCTCAGTGCTACTGAACTTCTGCTGCTACTTCCTCTCCACTAGCATGTACTCCTGCAATGGTTGCATGGCATTTCCTTGGTGGAATTTCCAGATGGTGACATCAGTGGGCCATGTCTGAGTAATGTGTGTTGAAACAGCCATTTGTATACTCCGTCAGAAGCATGGGTGAGAAGGATCTTTCTGTTAAATCCATAAAAACTGTACATTTAAAAAAAAATGTTCAAAATGATGTTTGAATTACATTACAAATTAAAGATTATATAAGATTAAAGTGATTGGGTTTACATTCTGTATATTTTTTTGTTTTTTCAGTTAATTAGAAAAAGTGGACCTCATTGGCCTGGAGCAACATGTACTCTACAGCAACTCTACTTGCTGGGACTACTATGGAATCCTGTCAGGATAGAAATGTTGGAGCCACCATTGCTAGCTAGCTTTTGAAGGTAAAAGCCATAAAAGCTGTCATAATCATCCATTCTTCTCTACATAGTTGCAACTGACCTGGAACAAGTGTACTATTTTTAACGGTTCCATGATTTTGAAGGCAAAATACTTAACAAGTGGTGAACAATTAGGCTTTCTGCTCCAAAATCAAGTCAACAGCAGCAGCATCCAGATTTGAATAGAGACAAGTTTCAGCTAAGTTTCTCCTGTAGCACCAAGACAAAAAAAGCTCGATTTCATTGCTCAATTATTCCAATATATTTAGAATCAGTGCAGTATATCGAAATTGGTGGATCATTGGTGATACAGCAAGAAAACGTAAATAAGAGCATTATGTGAATGGATACTCCATAGCAACGGCAATATAGAAACAGTATATTACAATATATCAAAGCATGTGGGTAGGTTTTTTTTTGTTTGGGGGGGGTGTTTTTTTGCAGTATGCTATTTAAATAATTCCTTATATTAACATAAGCAAAAACTGTTTTTAGATTAGTTGCAATTGTGGCATGGATTTTCATGTCTTTACTATAAAGGACATCTGTCTACTTTTCCTCTAAACTAAGATTTTGGTGATCAACTTGGATAAGAAAAAAAACAGAAAAAAAAAATGAGGAGGGCATTGCTGTGGCATTTGGCGTATGTATATATGAACAAATTTGGTATGACAGGTAGTCTTTATCTGTCTTCTGTATGTCGCTCACATGATGGTCCTCTTTAGCCCCCAAATTAGCTGTTTTGACTGTTAGTTTACATCTAGAGTTACAGTACAGCCCCATACTATGTCACTGGGATCTTTTCAACTACAGAATTCTGCCCACTTTCAGGAAATGTTGCATTTTATGTTGTCACATCTTATCAGCCCTCATCCAGCAGGACCACAGGCTGTAGGGCAGGGGGAGAGTTCCGGACCCTGTGTGTAAATGGATACCAAAGTAATAATAAAATCTGCTGCAGTCACATCTAATTAACACAAAGGATCCTAAGCATTCCTTTTTGGTGTTTACAGAAAATTATGTATGATTCCAAATTAACACATTAAACATCTCATAATGTAAATAACAGTAAGAGAAATGTTCCTTGCCGCTTTGTAGTTTTACTTACTGCTTATGTGTTCTAGATCCTAATATATATTGAAGTAGTAATATAAAAATCTGTAATTCACAGGGACTAGGTTATTACAACCAACATAAATGTGCTTGTGTCTCTGCAGGGCTCCAGCTAGAGCAATCTTCTGGTTAGAGATCTTGTCTTTAGACCACAGCATTTTTATCTGTAGGCCAGGTAATATTGTCAGCTAAATTCTCCATATGCGTGAAAGGGCAATTTGAAAGAGGCAACTACCAAATAAAATGGAAATAGTCCAGCATTGTGCAAGGTCAGTGTTGGGTGCTTGTGCAACTTGTGCAGAGAAACTATAGATATTGCTCATAGCATACTATCCAAGCTCAACTGTTATTTTTAACTGAAGTTCAGAAAATGAACCATTATTTATCATAGTTCTGCACCATCAACATCCTGTATAACACTTACACAGTGTAGAAACCTTATTTATGTGTATGTCCAGCCAAAACCTTCTTTAATATTAGATAAAGTATCAGAGTTGGAACCCCTGTCAAGTTTTACTTTTATTCAGGGCAATGTTAAAGAGATTTCCCGCCACTTCCTGTTTCACCTGAAAGGCAATTGGGGTAAATCTCTAAAAGCAACATGGACAGAAATTAAAACATGTTTCTTTTACATTTTATTGAAAATAATATGTTCACAGATTTGACCTTGCAGTCATTTGAACATATTAATACATATCAACATAGGGGTTTGCAAGGAAAAAAAATACTTTGGAAAAATCAGATCTTAACAAACAGATCATGAGAATTGGATATTGCTGTACAAGCTATACAGTATAACTTGCAGAGGATATGATCAGAATCATCTTCAAAGATTATGTCACTGGATGCCCTGCACTGCCAAAGCAAGTATGTTTTAGTGATCAAAAATCAGTAGTGCTTTCCTAATTGTGATTAAGCCATTAATACGACACAATTGAAGGAGGAACAAGCAAGAGAGAGGTCAGAATCCCATTCCACTGGGTATAAGAAAGAGGCTAGAAAAATGTAATGGGAAAATAAAGAAAGGGAAAGTAAAAAGAGAAGGAAGTGGCAACAATAGGGGTCCAAAAAAGAGAAAGTGGAGGAAAGAGAGGAGGCGTCAAGAAGAAAAATGGGTTAAGAAGAGGGGGGGCATAGAAAAGGTACCTTAGAGGCCCTTGTAATGAGCTTGTTAGTTGCAGTAGGACCACTCGATAAGTCCAGTAGGTGTGAGGTAGTCTGGGTGGATGGGAAGTAGTCAGGCCATGGTTGCCAGATTTTGAGACTTATCATGTGTATCATCCAGGACTGCCATTGGTTTCTCATTGATAAATGTGCCCTGTATGTGGCCCTTGATTTCAGAAAAGATGAGAGAGGGTGATTTCAATGCCCAAGTAATTGTTTGTATTGTTGTCATAAAGATGTGTGGGATGAGTGTACTTTCGTGGCACACAGAGTTTTTTAATACGTTTGTGCACAAGGGCTTTACAGAGGTTTACTTGAAGGAATGTATTATTTATGGTGACCTCATTGCCGGCTTTACAAGTATATATCTCCTAAACGGTGCACGTTTCTGAGATATTTACAGTACCTACAGGTAAGCCTTATTATAGAAGGTAGGTAAAAGATAAACAAAAGGCATTTACTAACATTTTAACCAGATCCATAGGTGTTTGACTTTAGAGTATGTGCACCAGATATGCTTCCTATCCCCTATATTTGAACAACCTTGAAAGCACTAGGGAAGGTATGCCACCAAGACAGTACCTTATAGGAGTTTTCGAGAGCTAGCATGTTACGAGAGCTTTTAAATAGAGCTGTCCATATATAAAGAGAAATAGAATTATGTTTATTCAGTAGAGTAGGGAAAGTAAGCCTTTTTTTTGCTCTGTTCTCTGATGAAAACATGAAATTGAGGGAATATTTTTCAATACTGAAATATTGGAATATTACAGAGAAGATTAAATAGGAATCATTGTCCAATACACCAACATCCATTTTTCAGTCAAATGTCAGGGATTTTAAGTCTTGAAGTCTAATGTAGCTTTTATTTATTTATTCATGTATTTCATTCAGTAGACCCCCCCCCCCCCCGCTACACTTGAGGAAAATGCTGGCCTCAGTGCAATTTTC
>BLSH010366113.1:910632-924835 GCA_018402905.1 Glandirana rugosa
CGTCTTACCAACTTAGGCACCCACTGTAGGGAAAATGCTGGCCTCAGTGCAATTTTCACTTTCTCCAAGGTGATGTCACCCACGGATTCAACCATTCTGCGATCCAGCATTGGCTCTCGCAGCAGTAGAATAATGCCTAGCCTCATTTAACGTACTTTCTGGATTGCAGTGGCATCATGTACCCACCTCCCTAGGGGTATGTCATCATAGATCCTTGCACTTAATGTACGATGAGGCACGTATTGGCACTGATGTAGTTACATCAGCTGGACCCTCTGCATCATTGAGGACCACCCAGTTCCAGAGAAGAGGTGAAGAAGAACACCATTCATGTCATCTGACTATAAAAAGGTAAGTATCAAAAATGCACATGGTGGGCAAGCATCCAGTTTCTGCCTCTTGATCACGCCAACCTGTAAAATTGTACATACCAGAGGTTTTATTAAGGGCCCATTCACACCACAGTAGGGGCCCATTCGCAGTGCCCATGCACCAAACCACAAAAGTGTGCTAGTAGCTGTCTAGTAGCAGTGAGCCGGTAGTAAAGGGCAGTGTGATGCGTGTTTCAGAGCATTGCACAGTTGGGGGTCAACTTTATTTGAAGTACACAAAGGGAAACTTCACTCATATAACTGCATAGTACAATAGTTTGTTGCACAGTTATGCATTGACGTGCATTGGCATGGGCTGCATTGCAATGTGAACAGGACACATAAAAAACAATTGTTTTCTGTGTGTCCTAGCAGTGACCTGCATTCATCCAGTGCGGTAAAACACAGATCACCAAAGCATGTGTGAACAGGACAGAAAAGCGGAACTCCACTCCTCCTCTTTAACATTTGGCACTTTTTTATTTATGAAGGTGGCGGGAGGGAGGGAACGGGTACCTGGTTTTGACAGGTAACTGCTCACACTTCCGCTCAAATCGCCTAGACCCCGAATGTGGTCCTAAAGAGGACCTTGCTTTGTGCACTGGTGCGCAGTCATGTTGGAAGAGGAAGGGGCCATCCCCAAACTGTTCCCACAAAGTTGGGAGCATGAAATTGTTCAAAATGTCTTGGTATGCTGACGCCTTAAGATTTCCCTTCACTGGAACTAAGGGGCCAAACCCAACCCCTAAAAAACAACCCCACATCATAATTCCCCCTCCACCAATTGATTTGGACCCGTGCGCAAAGCAAGGTCCATAAAGACATGGATGAGCGAGTTTGTGGTGGAGGAACTTGACTGGCCTACACAGAGTCCTGACCTCAACCCGATAAAATACCTTTGTGATGAATTAGAGGAGAGACTGCGAGCCAGGCCTTCTCGTCTAACATCAGTGCCTGACTTCATAAATGCACTTCTGGAAGAATGGTCAAACATCCCCATAGACACAGTCCTTGTAGACAGCCTTTCCAGAAGAGTTGAAGCCATTATAGCTGCAAAGGGTGGGCCAACTCAATATTGAACCCTACAGACTAAGACTGGGATGCCCTTAAAGTTCATGTGAGTGTAAAGGCAGGCATCCCAATATTTTTGGCAATATAGTGAATATATACAGTATATATATTGTGTATTTATATATATATATATATATATATATATATTAGGGAAAATTGTTTTCATACTTACCGTAATTTTCCTTTCCTGGATCCTCCTCATGTCAGCCTACTATGGGTCAGCTCCGCCCCCTCTGGCCCCTTCAGGACAACCTCTTTCCAAGCCTATAAGAGGTGGCTGTCTGCCCATATGCAGTGTTCAGTTTACCCACCTTGCGACGGACTTTGGGTGGGAGTTCCTTGGCTGACATGAGGAGGATCCAGGAAAGGAAAATTACGGTAAGTATGAAAACAATTTTCACTATTCCTGGACCTCCTCATGTCAGCCTACTATGGGACGTATTTAAGCAATCAACCACATAAGGGGAGGGAAAGACACAAACAACCAGAATCATAAAACAGATATCAATTATTTTACAGACAGAGCAGTAGACCCAAAAGCTTCCGATGCCGTCAGAGTTACATTCACTCTGTAGTGCTGAATGAAAGTATTAGTTGCACTCCAGCTAGCTGCCCTGCACACACCTTCTGCTGGCACCTTAGCGTATGATGCACAGGAATCTGCCCTGCCTCTCATAGAATGCGCTTTGACCTTCAATGGCTGAGGATATCCCGACTCTCTATATGCCATCTGGATAGTTCTTTCGATCTATGAAGAAACCATTCTAGGTGGCATAGCCAAGCCTTTCCTGGAGGCCCCCAGAAATCCTTAGTTCGCTCTAGGTATATTGATAAGACCTGCACTAGATCCAGCCTAGTCCATTTGTCTTTTGAGTTACTATCCAGGAACGCTGATAAGACTGATTCCCAATTCATATGCAAAGCTAAAGCTACTATTGGAAGAAAGCTTGGGACCGGTCTGAGTACTATTTGATCTTGTAGTATTAGGCAATATGGCTTCCTGGCTGAGAAAGCACACAGTTCAGACACCCATCTGGCTGATGCCATTGTCATCAAAAAATTGCACTGAGACAAAGAGCATGATGACACCGGACCAATAGGAGGTGCCACTTAGCAGTGACCATCCTCTCCCCCCCCCCCCTTCATCAATAAGGCCTTGACTTATGGGTCCATACCAATAATGAGTTTGGACTTTACTTTTAATTCAACTCCCTATATACTTCTCCCACTCTTCCCGCTATAATTAGCTTGGAGGGGGATTAGTTGGTGTTGTGAGAAGAAAAAATGGGGGGCTTACAAACTATATTTTTATTATTTTCTTTTGTTATAATGTTTCAGATCTTTCTTTGGTCATCCTGAAAGCCATTGTCAGATGTATCATTGGCACTTTGAACCATCAGCTCTAATGGTGGACTCTTTGACACTTGGTTTGGTGAACTTGGAGGCTCAGTGGTGACCGTGGAGGCGAGGTGGTGGCAGCAGTATTCCTATGACCACCTGGTTTCTTGCCAGGTTGATCATTGGTGATCTTTTATCAACAGGGCTTATATGGTCCTATGCTTCACATATATGAACATGGTGATATTACCCCAAGGTATCCACTGTTAAATATTCCTGTGGTGTCTTTTGCACTTGTTGTAATTTTGAATATTGTCTAAAACACTTGTATTACATTGCAGCATATAATACACTTCTCCAATATGGCCCCTGAAGAAAGGTTTACCCTGAAACGCGCCGGGCTCCGGAGAATTGCAACACTTATCATCGTTTGTAGCTGTAACAACTGTGTTCTTTTTATGTGGTATAAATCTATGTTACCTTTTGGTGATTGTACCATTTTAATGTATAACAATAAATTTGTATATTTTATATAAAAAAACTTTTGTTTAATAACAATCGGTCTGCCTTTGAAAATCCCAACCCTTCAGGTGGGACTTCTCCGATATTTTCAATAAGGGATGACGGCAGTAGGGTTTGTAACCCGGGTGATTTAATCAACAATTACTAAGGCTTTTAGAACTAAAGGCAGGACCCCCTTCAGGTCTCCAATAAATCTTTTTCCGATCTTTATTGCTGCCTTTAAGAAACGCATCACTAGAGGATTCAAGGCCCATCTTTATTCAACATAGCTGACAGGGCAGACTTGAACTTTCTAAGGAGCTATACGCTAAACCTTTGCTCAGACCTTCCTGGAGACATTCCAATATGTTAGAGACTGAGGGTGACCTCAGATCCCAGCTCTTTCCTGCAGAGAAGTGACAACAGGCTTTATATATCCTATAATAAAGAATTATTGGTAGTTTTCTTTCGACTAAATGCTCTATAGATCTCCTCCCAACCTCCACGCCATCAACTTCAGTTTCCCCGGCTTCGGGTTAAACTGCTTGTTCTGCAGCAGAAAATCTTTGTGAGAAGGTAGAGGAATTGGGCTGACACATCTTCATTTTCTATGCTAGTGAACACCATGGTCTTCTGGGCCAGAAGGGCCACACCACTATTACTGTCACCTCCTCCTGTTGAATCCTCATTAAACCTCTGAGGATTAGCGAGAGAGGAGGAAACACAGACTGGGGGAAAGTCCCATGGAATGGATAGAGCATCCTGGCCTGGAGCATCTATGACCGATGTCCTCCAGACCTTGCAGATTTTGAACAGGTATCTGGGATTCAAGCCCCGTTTGTTCAGATTCAAGAATCTCCAACTAAGTTGATCCACCAGCTTGTTTTGTGGACCCGGAAGGTATGCTGCTGTTAGGGAAAAATCTGGCATGCCACTCTGAGCAGTGGGAGGCTCCTGGTGCCCCCATGCAGGCCACGTAGGCTACCATGGTTTGTTGTTGGGAAGGACTTCGACTGCCCCCTTTGCAAAATCGATTGGAAGGCTACTAGAGCGTGCTGAATGGCCTCTAATTCTAACAGGTTTGAATGCTGAGATAGAGATGCCTCTCATTTGCCCTGTACTTGTTGGCCTAAGGAATGAGCTCCCCGGTCTACTAGGCTGGCATCTGTAGTCAGCACTACTGGAACTGGAGGGTCGAGAGGCACCCCGCGATATAGATTCTGAGATATCGTCCACCACATCAGAGACTGTTTTATTGGTACTGAATGGTAGATCTGGGTTAACGAGTGGCGATCCCATTGATGGAGAAAACTGTATTGAAATCTCCCCTTCCGTCATCTGGCCCAGGGTACTACCTGTATCATGGAAGACAACAGGCCCAGGTACTGCATACACTCCTTGTCCATCAGAAATGGCCTGGTCATTCCTTTTTCCGATTTGGTCTGAACTTCCACAATCTTCTTGAGAGGCAGAAATACACGAACTTGGGTAGTGCCGAATTGCATTCCTAGATGCTCTAGGACTTGAGCCGGTTGCAACCGACTCTTGCGATGGTTGATTAACCAATCGAAACATCTGATCATGCTGTAAGTTATCAGTGCGTGCTGCTGAAGGAGGGACTTTGATGCAGCCCGGAGGAGAATGTCGTCCAGATAATGAAGAATTTGAATGCCTCTGATTCTTAAGATAGCAATCACCACTGCCAAAACTTTTGAAAATGTTCTTGGAGCTGTGCAGAGCCCGAATGGCAGACAACAAAAATTGGAAATAGAAGCGATGGTGTGATGCACTTATGGGCACATGTAGGTAGGCATCCGCTAAGTCTATTGACGCTAGCAAATCTCCCTTCTTCACAATGGACAATGATGGTTTGCAAGGAGTCCATTCTGAATGGAGGGACTTTCATGAAGGCATTCAGGGCTTTTAAGTACAGGACCGGCCTGAATCCTCCTGAGGATCTTGTTACCAAGAACAGAGGAGAATAGAATCCTTCTCCCTCCTCATGCTCCAGAACTGGCAGAATTGCTTGAGATGCCAATAAATTATTTACCTACATTAATAAATAAAGCCCCTTTTCTCTGGACAAGTAGGAATCCGGGTCTCCACAGAATAAGACTAGGGAAGTCTTTCCTTGAATTCTAGGTGATATCCTCTTTGAATGATGTCCAAGACCCAGGCATCTTGAACTTCTTCCGCCCAGACCTCTCCAAAGTAAGACAGTCTGCTCCCACTTGGGAAGTCTGGATGGGGACCCCTTTAGAAGAGCCTGTCTGAAGCTTTCGCTGGCTGGTTCGCCTTGGCTTTGGGAAAGGCTGGACCCTGCCCCTTGCACTGCCTAAAGAACGGTCGCCCTGGTTGGTACGCGGAAGCTTCCCCGAAACCCTCTTTAGATCTCCAAGGTCTTGCCAATAAATTTCCCATCAAAAGGGACTGAGCAAAGGCTGTGCTTGGAAGCATTATCCACTGACCAATGCTTCAGCCATAGGGCTCTGCGTGCCGTCACAGAATGAGCCATCAACTGTCATCCTGACCTGGTCCACGGCTATTTCTGCTAGAAAATACACCGTGATCTTAATGAGCTGCAAAGGGAGGAAACTTCGTCTCCCATCACTTAACCCAAAGAACTGACCCCTAACCACACAATGCACACCTTTCAGGCTTTCAGGGAAGGACAGGAGTGACCTTTTCAAGTCTGCAAAACACTGAGCGCTTTTGAAGAGCTTTTCAGGCGCTTTAGAAGAGCTTTTCATTCATTTCGATGGAGCGGAGTGTATTTCCACCACCCTGCCAGCGCACGGCCCCAGTTTGAAGCATTCATTGATTTTAATAGAAATAGGTTTTCACGTGAAAGCGCCTAAAAAGCGTCTCAGAGAGAAAGGGGTCTTAGGCTCGACTCACACCCATGCATCTCCAGCGTCCCCCGCATCCCGCAGACCCACACCACAACATGTGTGCCATAGGAAACAATGCCAAATAGACTGTAGTGCAAATCCGCAAGATGGACCAAAAACGCACGGGTGCGAATCAGGCCCAAGGAAGGAATCACGGAAAAATCAAAAGCATGAGTGTCTGGTTACAGGTCTGACTCAGAATCCTCTGAATGTTAATCTGAACTGTAGCGATATGTTGCATCTGGCTCTGATTCTGAAGCGGATGAGGATGGAAGTTATGCCGGATACTACGTACATCTTGCAGCCCACAGGCCAGTCACCTGTAGCTTCAATCCAAGCACAGAACACATGGGATTTGAACTTACAGCTGCACAGATTCACATTAACACAACTAGTGCATTTACCCTCTGAGCTACAGCCACATGTACCTTGCATTATCACGCGCGGCTTCCTTCAAACCAGTGAAGCATACACATCTCCCCGGTAGGGAGTTTGCCCCGTATGCCCAGCAGGCCTTCTCCTCTTCCCGGGCCGAGGCCCTTCCAGAAGATGAAGAGGATCTGCGCCTTTACTTATACACCTGCTAGCGCTTAGTGGTCACATTCTGGTGTAGCAACAGCAATTGGCCTGGGCTCAAGGCACTGCAATGAGGCACCGGTGAGGGTGATCTGGAGTGGTGTTGCACAGGGATTTTATCCCTCAGCCGACCGCTCCTCTGACTCGACTTATCACGCTTTGAGCGCTTCTTTCTTTGCGGGTGATGCGGCTCTTTAGTACTTCCCTGCAGGCGTTTATCCCGCATCTGGGTCTTCTCTCTGTGTAGAGAAGAAGAATGCACTCTTTTAAAAACAAAAAGCAACCAAAAACAAAAACACACACAAAAAAAATAAAAAATAAAAATAGCAAACCTTTCCATGCTTTCTTCAGTGCTATAGAGGCAGGCAGGAGGACCCAGCATACCTGGAAACACACAGACAGCCAGAGATCTATCCAGCAACTGGCAGCAGCCATGTTGAGATCCCACATCACTCAGCACAGAGGCAGTGATTAAGAGACAAGCTGGGGCCACAGGTGTTGTAATCACAGCAGGGAAGCAGGAATCAGAGCATGGGAAAGGGTGTTCCTATCATACCAGGAAGTGGCCACTCTCAGCAACCTCCTGAGAGTTCCTGTGGAACTACAAGCCTCAGCCCACCTGCTGTTTCATCAATTCGCTACACAGCCCAAACCAGCAGTATTTAACCGCTCTCTAGAGGCCGGTGTACACATGCAGTCATTTATACTGCTAACTGAGACCCAGCACCAATGGTACCCCACAAAGGGAGATTTACAGACCTGACGGGGGGTCTTCTGAACTCAGGAGAGTGCATGAACCTGAGCAGGATCGCATGGACATTACAAGGTTTCTCTGTAAGTCTCCTACCGTGCTTCTTCTTGTGTGTGTGTGTATATGAATATATCTATTTTTCTTAAGAGGCGTCCGGAGCGAGGACGAAAAAAGAACACTGCATATGGGCAGACAGCCGCCTCTTATAGGCTTAGAAAGAGGTTGTCCTGAAGGGGTCAGAGGGGGCGGAGCTGACCCATAGTAGGCTGACATGAGGAGGTCCAGGAAATATTTATATACAGTATCATACAAAAGTGAGTACCCCCCTCACATTTTTGTAAATATTTTATTATACCTTTTGGTCATTGGAAGTTCAACTTGGCACCACATGGCAAAGAACTCTCTGAGGATCTGAAAAAAAGAATTGTTGCTCTGCTCTTTTGTATGATACTGTATATTTATTTACAGTATCATACAAAAGTGAGTACACCCCTCACATTTTTGTAAATATTTTATTATACCTTTTCATGTAACAACACTGTCCAAATTGGGCCCAATTAGCCATTTTCCCTCTCTGTGTCATGTGACTCGTTAGGGTTACAAGGTCTCAGGTGTGAATGGGGAGCAGGTGTGTGAAATTTTGTGTTATAACTCTCACTCTCTCATACTGGTCACTGGAAGTTCAACATGGCACCTCATGGCAAAGAACTCTCTGAGGATCTGAAAAAAAGAATTGTTGCTCTGCATAAAGATGACCTAGGCTATAAGAAGATTGCCAATGCCCTGAAACTAAGTTGCAGCACTGTGGCCAAGACCATACAGGGGTTTAACAGGACAGGTTCCACTCAGAACAGACCTCGCCATATTCGACCAAAGAGATTAAGTGCACATGCTCAGCGTCATATGCAGAGGTTGTCTTTGGGAAATAGACTTACAGTATCTCACAAAAGTGAGTACACCCCTCACATTTTTGTAAATATTTTATTCTCTCTTTTCATGTAACAACACTGAAGAAATGGCACTTTGCTACAATGTAAAGTAGTGAGTGTACAGCTTGTATAACAGTGTAAATTTGCTGTCCCCTTAAAATAACTCAACACACAGCCATTCATTTCTAAACCGCTGGTAACAAAAGTGAGTACACCCCTAAGAGAAAATGTCCAAATAGGGCCCAATTAGCCATTTTCCCTCTCGGTGTCATGTGACTCGTTAGTTTCACAAGGTCTCAGATGTGAATGGGGAGTAGGTGTGTTAAATTGTGTGTTATCGCTCTCACGCTCTCATACTGGTCACTGGAAGTTCAACACGACACCTCATAGCAAACAACTCTCTGAGGATCTGGAAAAAATAATTGTTGCTCTACATAAAGATGGCCTAGGCTATAAGAAGATTGCCAAGACCCTGAAACTGAGCTGCAGCGTGGGGGCCAAGACCATACAGCGATTTAAAAGGACAGGTTCCACTCAGAACAGGCCTCGCCATGGTTGACCAAAGAGGTTGAGTGCACATGCTCAGCATCATATCCAGAGGTTTTCTTTGGGAAATAGACGTATGAGTGCTGCCAGCATTGCTGCAGAGGTTGAAGATGGAGTCATCACCTTGTAACACTCTTTAGTGTTACAAGGTGTCAGGAAAAGTCTCACCAGCTGGTGGCGCTGTGGCCCAGGGATCCATGGGCTGCAGTTCCAGTATCCACCAACGGGTGTCAGTAAAGGGCTCACCTGTTCGTGGCACTGTGGCTCCTAAATCCATGGGCTGCAGTTCTAGTTTCAACCAGCGGGTGTCTCCCAGCAATCAGAAGCTCATAAGTCATCATCTGATGCTCATTGCAGGAAGGATATTTAAACCCTGTCTGCTATGTGCTTAGTGCCTTGGTGTTGGTCTCCATGTGCCCCTGACCTGTAATCCTAAATCCTGAAGCCTGTATCTGTTCCTGGACTGGATATTTTGTTATTTGGCTGTCTTACACTGTTTGGTATATTGGAGGTGTGTTTACATCATTATACACTTATCTTTTAAATAAATTATATTATTTACACTACTTGTGCTTGGCATTCTCTGTTGCAGTTAAAACATCTCTGGTCACACCAGTTGCTGACATAACACCAAGGCCAGTCCTGACCAGAAGAGACTGCACAGGGAAGCCATTTTGGCTCTGCTGTTGTTTGTGGCAAGATGCACCCAGAGGAGGTTGTATACTTTTCCTTGCTGGTGAAAGAGGAGAAAGAGTATTGTCACCAGATACTGAAGGAGTGGTCCAGTGATCAGCTGTTAGAATGCTTTCATCTAGCTCATTCCCTAGTTTATCGGGGCAGTATGTTGTTTGGAGATGTTCAGCCATTAATTCAAGTCTGTGAAGAGTTGGCTTTGTCCAATACTCCTCTAGGCAGTGATGACTTTCTTCTGCCCTTCAGTACGGCTCAGATAGAATTGCTAGTTTGGTTATTGGAAGATGACTCGGCTTCTTTGAGTATTATTCAGCATGCTCTCATCTGGTGCCAATGGAATGTCTTAATGCAGTGTAGTCTCTTGTCAGACAGGCTGCATGTAAACTGAGTTTTGTTCAGCCATTACTACAAGCTTGGTCAGATATGTTGAATTCAATCCCAGTCAACTGACACCAACCCATTCCTGCTGTTAGACACCTGCCTTCTCAAATATCTATCTCTCCATCATCCACAATAGCCACATTTGCAGCCCGGTATACCCTGCTACCAACTATGTGTCAGTACCCTGTTTTCACTTGCTGCACCTACCCTGCCTTTAATCCATTGACAAATACCTCTTCCCCATTACCTACGGCAACTCCACAGAAGTCTTCCTTAGCAACTACTCCCTTCTTTTTCACCATCCCTCAGCTTTTCGGTCCCATCAGCTGCGCCTCCTGCTAACAGCCCTGCGTCCACATGCAGAACTTTGGTGACTAAACCCATAAAGAAATGGAAGTTTTTTTCCAACTTGCACAATCCTGCCATTTTCCAAATCTGCCTCCACACCAGCCGATCTGTTCCAGCCTGCCTCCACACCAGCCGATCTGCTCCAGCCTGCCTCCACATCAGCCGATCTTTTCCAGCCAGCTTCCACACCAGCTGATCTGTTCCAGCTGGCCTCCACACCAGGTGATCTGTTCCAGCCTGCATCCACACCAGCCGATCTATTCCAGCCTGCCTCCACACCAGCCGATCTGTTCCAGCCTGCCTCCACACCATCCGATCTGTTCCAGCCTGCCTCCCCACCAGCCGATCTGTTCCAGCCTCCCTCCACACCAGCCGATCTGTTCCAGCCTGCCTCCACACCAGTCGATCTGTTCCAGCCTGCCTCCACACCAGCCGATCTGTTCCAGCCTGCCTCCACACCGGCCGATCTGTTCCAGCCTGCCTCCACACCTGCCGATCTGTTCCAGCTTGCCTCCACACCAGCCGACCTGCTCCAGCCTGCCTCCTCACCAGACGATCTGCTCCAGTCTACCTCCCTGATTGCCAATGGGGTTTGGCCTTCATCTGACAGACCCGAACATGCTGCCCAGCCTGATGTTTCAGTGTCCGCTGTCCAGCCTGATGATCCAGTGCCCGCTGTCCAGCCTGATGATCCGGTGCTCACTGTCCAGTCTGATCCAGTGCTTGCTGTCCAGTCTGATGTCCCAGTGCCCACTGTCCAGCCTGATGTCCCTGTGCCCGCTGTCCAGCCTGATGATCAGGTGCCCACTGTCCAGTCTGATCCAGTGCCCACTGTCTAGTCTGATGTCCCAGTGCCCACTGTCCAGCCTGATGTCCCAGTGCCCGCTGTCCAACCTGATGTTCTGGTGCCCGCTGCCCAGTCTGATGATCCAGTGACCGCTGTCCAGCTTGATGATCCGGTGCCCACTGTCCAGTGTGATGATCCGGTGCCCACTGTCCAGTCTGATGATCTAGTGCTTGCTGTCCAGTCTGATGATCCGGTGCCCGCTGTCCAGTCTGATTCAGTGCCCACTGTCCAGCCTGATGTTCCAGTGCCCGCTGCCCAGTCTGATGATCCAGTGCTTGCTGTCAAGCCTGATGTTCCAGTACCTGCTGTCCAGCCTGATGTTCCGGTGCCCACTGTCCAGCCTGATGTTCCGGTGCTCGCTGTCCAGCCTGATGTTCCAGTGCCCGCTGTCCAGTCTGATGATCTGGTGCCTGCTGTCCAGTCTGATGATCCGGTGCCCGCTGTCCAGTCTGATGATCCGGTGCTAGCTGTCCAGTCTGATGATCCAGTGCCTGCTGTCCAGTCTGATGATCCGGTGCCAGCTGTCCACTCTGATGATTTGGTGTCTGCTGTGCAGTCTGATGATCTGGTGCCTGCTGTCCATTCTGATGATCCAGTGCCTGCTGTCCAGTCTGGTGAACCGATGCCTGCTGCCCAGCCTGATGTGCCTCTGCCCATTGCCCTGCCTGATGTGCCTCTGCCCGCTGCCCAGCCTGATGTGCCTCTACCAGCTGCCCAGCCTGATGTGCTTCTGCCCACTGCTCAGCATGATGATCCGGTCCCTGATGCCCAGCCTGCCTCTGGACGTTCTATGCCCAACAACCCTCCTGCCTCTGATGGTTGGCTGCAAAATGATAAGGCTACCTTTTATGATCTTGCTTATCTTCTCCCTACCACACAGCCAGGTTCTACTGACTATATGCCAGCTGCTCAGTTGGATTGTTGTGTAAAGGCTGAGTGTCCACCTGTTAATGGGTCTGAAAGCTCTGAACCCTCACGTGCCTTATATGGGTTATCTGTTTGGCCTAAGATTCAGTTGGCGGTTGCCTCGGTCGAGTCCCTCTGGCAGTGTGTTGCTCCTATGGTGCCCAAGCCTGGTGGTCCGGACATAACCTTGGTAACTGATAGCTGCATTTGCCTTCATGGCCCTGGTCGTGGTAAGCTCCTAGGGAATGGCGGAGTACGATCTGAGCCTTGCCATGATCTGGGAGCGACTGCCACAGCTCTGGGTGTACTAGGCGACCCAGGTTGGGTAACCAGTGCCTCGGAAAGACCTAGTTGGCTTTTGATGTGCAGCACAAGTCCTGGAAACCAGGCAAGCTATTTAGTTATGACAAGACACATTGGTGTCTGTATTCCGGTACTGTCACATGACCCCAGGGCTAAGTTTGAAAATAACCTGTGGGACCCCAGCGTTGGGGTATCTCCTGTTTTGAGGTACTTGTGTTGAATGTGCTACATCTCAGGGAATCTGGCCAGCAGGACACCCAGCCAGTTGTTTGACCCCAACAGTGGGATACTCAGCCAGTTAGGGGGACACATCACCTATCGATGGATCTTGGCAGTAGGGCATCTTGCTTGGAACCCGGCACTTCTTCAGCTTAGAAGGAACTTCTTCTGTGGACTTATGTAACAAAAGACTGTTTCTTATGGATTGGTTCAGCTACTGCTGTTTGGAGCATCCGGAGGCTGCTCCTTAGAGGGGGGGTGCTGTCAGGAGAAGTCTCACCAGCTGGTGGCGCTGTCGCTCAGGGATCCATGGGCTGCAGTTCCAGTATCCACCAGCGGGTGTCAGTAAAGGGCTCACCTGTTGGTGGCACTGTGGCTCCTGGATCCATGGGCTGCAGTTCCAGCTTCCACCAGCAGGTGTCTCCCAGCAATCAGAAGCTCATGAGTCATCACCTGATGCTCGTTGCCGGAAGGATATTTAAACCCTGTCTGCCATGTGCTTAGTGCCTTGGTGTTGGTCTCCATGTGTCCCTGACCTGTAATTTTGTATTCCTGAATCCTGAAGCCTGTATCTGTTCCTGGACCCCTGTCTTGCAGCCTGATCCTTTCCCACCTGCTCTCTCTGTCATCTGTTCCCTGTTCCTGCCTTGTCTTGCCCCCAGCTCCCTCTGACTGATCTCCTGTGTATGACCCTGGCGTGGCTACGTTTACGGTTTGGCATTTCCCTATCTGCTGTATATACTTTGCTTAGGCAGTGTTCTTTGTGTGTGACTATTTTGTTATTTGGCTGTTTTACACTATTTGGTATATTGAGGTGCGTTTACATCATCTGTGGGGCATCCTAAAAAGGAAGGTGGAGAAGCACAAAGTCTCTAACATCCACTAGCTCCATGATGTCATCATGAAGGAGTGGAAGAGTACCCCAGTGGCAACCTGTGAAGCTCTGGTGAACTCCATGCCCAAGAGGGTTAAGGCAATGCTGGAAAATAATGGTGGCCACACAAAATATTGACACTATATATTGGCCCATTAGTAGTGTTGAGCGAACCCGGACTGTAACGTTCGGGTCCGTACCGAACTTTAGGGTGTCCGTGGCACGGACCCGGACCCGGACATTTCAAAAATCGTTCGGGTTCGGTCCGGGGTTCTGCTATTTTACTCCACGTGTTGAGAAGCTGCAGGGCAGCCAATCAACAAGCGTTTCACTGGTTTGCCCTTAGAAGCCATCACAGCCATGCCTACTAATGGCATGGCTGTGATTGGCCGGTGCATCATGTGACCCAGCCTCTTTATAAGCTGGAGTCACAGTGCTGCAGTCACATGCTCCTTGGGTTAGTATAGGGAAAGGTAGCTGACGGCGTGAGGGACAGATTTTAGCCATTTTAAGACCTGATCCTGCATCCTGAGATAGATTACTTTACTACTGCTGTCTGTGCTGTTGCTCTGAGGACAGATAGCAGAAATTAGAGATTTCACATACCGCTGCTTTGAGTTGCAGATCAAGCTCTGCATAGAACAACGATCGCTACGAT
>BLSH010366113.1:929380-956904 GCA_018402905.1 Glandirana rugosa
CGTAATGTTGGAAGATCGGCGGTCACAGGATTGTTGGTTACTGTAGTAGTGAACTATTCCTCCTGTAACCTGTGTACGTGTCGTGGGAACACACGGAAAGAGGCACGGATGGAGGTAGTCGTGACCCCAGTATAATCGACTCACTCCCTTTTATTTAACTGGGTTACAACCCACAGCGTATACCTACAACGACGTAATACATTTTGGTAATTAAATCATAAAATTTTAAATCTTACACCGCGGAGTTCTAACACACCTTAACATGTCCCCCGGAACTGAGTTTTTTCCAACTCTTTGTGACCATATATGACATATATATATATATTTTTTTATTTTTATATATATATGCGTGTCATAGTGTGTTTTCACTCATGTGGGGAGTGTAAAGTCCGTGCGATCGTTCGGGTTCCGTCCGGACCCGGACCCGGACTTTGTCCCGAAGTTCGGACGGACCAGCAGAACCCGAACTTCCAGGTGTTCGCTCAACTCTACCCATTAGTTATTTTGAGAGGACAGCTAATTTACAGTGTTATACAAGCTGTACACTCACTACTTTACATTGTAGCAAAGTGTAATTTCTTCAGTGTTGTCACATGAAAAGATATACTATTTACAAAAATGTGAGGGGTGTACTCACTTTTGTGTGATACTGTGCGTATATATATATTTTTATTTTTTTATATATATATATACAGTATATACCAGTGTTTCTCAACCTTTTTTGAGTCAAGGCCCCCTGTACAATTCCACACAATCTTGAGGCGCCACATTCTAAATTTTAAAATACTAAATTAATGGTTTTACATAATGCAGCAACATCCATATGCGACACCCAACATTGGGTCAATTTATTTTCCCTCACTCAGCTAATATGACCCCAGTGCTGATGGAGGTAGGCACGGAGAAAGGCACACAAGGGTGCTGTGCATGTGTCCAATGTCCTCCTTATCAAGTGATGATGTCATTGGTTGTTAGGACACTGGCGGCTAGAAGGTTGTAATGCTGCGCAATGAAAACCTGTGGCTTCATGTAACTAATAGGCAGGCTTGAGCCATCTGCTGGCTTGTATACAATTTTTGGGCAGTTTCTAGGCATTTTGCCAAGGCACCCCTGAAGACACCTGAAGGCACCCAGAGTGCCTAGGCACCCTGGTTGAAAAAGACTGGCATATACTATATATATTCATTATATTGGATTGTCAAAAAATAAGCATTGTTTATATTGCTATTACAATGTTGATGCCCGATCCTCGTTCTGACAGGAGACAACACTGAGATCTGCTGTTCCTAGTGATCAGGAACAGCAATCTCTGTGTTGTCCCAGTGGGCCCATCCCCCACACAGTTAGAACATACCCAGGGAACACAGTTAACCCTTTGATTGCTCCTAGTGTTAACCCCTTCCCTGCCAGTGGCATTTATACATTGATCAGTGCATATTTTTAGCACTGATCACTGTAATAATGTCACTGGTCCCCAAAAAGTGTCACTTGGGGTCAGATTTGTCCACCACAATGTCGCAGTCCCGCTAAAAATCGCTAATCACTACTAAGCAAAAACGCCATAAATCTATCCCCTATTTTGTAGACGCTATAACTTTTGCACAAACCAATCAATACACGCTTATTGCGATTTTTTTTAACCAAAAATATAAATATAAAACCGCAGAGGTGATCAAAATACCACCAAAAGAAAGCTCTATTTGTGGGGAAAAGGACATAAAATTTGTTTGAGTACAACGTAGAAGAGCCACGCCAGTCAGTTAAAGCGACCGTACCGTATCACAAAAAAAAAAATGGCCTGGTCATTAAGGGGGTAAATCCTTCCGGGGCTGAAGTGGTTAAAGCAAGGATTGTGTTAAAATATTAGTAAAATCTTATTTTTACTTTATTTTTAAGATTAGAAGTTTTAAAATGATGTATTTAATTATTCTACTATCTTCATAATATCTTGGTTTTCCAAATAAAAATTTTCTATGGCTTTCTAAAGAGAGCTCACATCAGAAGAATCTGTTCCCTTTCAGACACCATTTTTCTGAATGAAGCTCAATGTGCCATGTTTGAATACAGCTGGGTTAAGATAGAAAGGAAGAGGTTGAGTAACTCCTCTGACTCATCCACTTATGTGTCTAAAGCTGACCATACATGAATCGAAATTCGGCCAGTTCAGCTGAACCATTTATGGCCAGCTTTAGTTTCAACTTGAGATAATAAGCTCTGTATACAACACAACAACAGAGACAACATAGAAAAACATATAATATTGATCTCTCACTGATACACTTGCAAGATCAGCAGAGACCTACCCAGGGAGGTTAACACTTTCCAGATGGTTGCTTATGATCCGGCTGGATTCAATTTGGATAGATCCCCTATCATTAACCTTACAATGTAGGTGGCTCTTCCACCAAAACTTTTTTTGGATAGAAGAAACCCCTTAGGAGACACTCTCTGGTCATCTTATCAGCCCTTTTACTTTACTCCAAGCTGGGACTCTCTTCTAAGTCCTGTTATAGCTGTTCTATGTATTTGATGGTTTGAAATGAAAATGAATGTTGTGCATTGGCTATATATTCTTTTTTGCTTAGGCCGCTGCCTTACACATTGCTCACCGCGACCGGACAGACTCCTACCCCTGCATATTCTTTTTTGGGGATCCCTCCAGCCGGGGCGGGACAATATGCCACTCTTCCTGTAGAAACCTAGAGGTCTTGGTTACCCTAGGTGACGCAGGTATGGCACTCGCATCTGAGCTGCCTACTTTCAGGACTCTAGTCATTCTAGGGTCTAGGGCTAGGGTCGGACAGGTTACGCCCGGCCCGTGGGGTACTCGGGATACTTCCAGCCCAACAACCCCTTCCACCTCCACCTCTACCTTTTCCTTGCTTGTTATCCCCTTTCTCCCTTCTTTGACTTTTGCTCATCTAACCTTTTTTCTGTTGCAGGTGCCCTTGTGGATCTCTTGGTTCAAGTTCCCAACAGTTTTCCTAACTCCATGGGACCGGTTTGATCTCGGGATTTCGCTCTCAGCTACAAGGGTAGGTCTCACTATCCCACAGGCGATGCCCACTCCCCCCCCCCATGGCTGATAACGCCAACCCCAAGGCGACCTTTAAATTCGCCTCACATAATGTTCAAGGTCTGAATTCCCCAAGCAAAAGACGTAAAGCCTTCGATTTCTATAACCGCAAAGGGTACGATATCCTCTTTCTCCAAGAAACACATTTTCCAATTAGTACAATCCCTCTCATATTCACCACAAATATCCCACCTTTTTCATGGCCAACGCGGAAGTTAAGAAAAGGGGAGTTTCCATCCTCCTCTCTAAAAAGGTTCCCTTCATCCACAGCCAAACCATCAAAGATAAGGAAGGGAGATTTGTTCTAGTTAAAGGACATATCAGTGGGTCCCCTTATACCCTCATTTCTTAATACGCCCCCAACCACAGACAGGCGTCCTTTTTTTCCTCGACGCTAACCTCCCTCGCCCCACACTTTGAAGGGAGAGTAATAATGGGGGGTGACTCCAATATCATGTTTGACCAAGTAAGGGATAAAACGTCTAAAGGGTCTCCTGGGTTTCAGAAACCTCCAAAGCAGAGCCTATGTATATAGCACGACTTCTACACTCCTTAGGCTTCATTGATGTTTGGAGGGAACTCAATCCATCCCTAAGGGACTATACCCATTTTTCTACACCCCACGGGACGCTAGCAAGAATTGATCATATATTTGTACCCTCTACTTCTATCCATTTACCTAAACGGGCTGCTATTTACGTTGTCCCCTGGTCAGGCCACTCCCTAGTCTCCCTCCAATTTGAAGGAGCCCCCTCTTCTCGGGGGCCCCTACCTTGGCGACTGAATGAAATCTATCCTCTCGAACCCGATCCACTGCACGCTCCTTGAAACTACATGAATATTTCCTCCTGAACGATACAGAGGGGATCTCCCCAGAAACATTATGGGGAGTACACAAGGGGGTTTTGAGGGGGAAGATCATTCAGCTCTCCTCCCGCCTTAAACGGGAGCACTTTGCAGACATATTAAAACTAGAGAGAGACTTCAGTTTAGCCAGTAAGCAACATAAAAGGAACCCCACTGCTCCCTCCCTGGCTACCTTAGAGTCCGCTAGACTAGCCTTAAATCTGGCCCTTACCTCAAGGTCTGCAAAGCAGGCAGCATGGGCAAAAGGCCATAGTTACTTGTCCTATGATCAAATCGGCTCTCTACTTGCTCACAAACTAGCCCCTAAGGCCTGCTCGTATGCCATACCTAAAATTAAAACTCCTTCTGGTCACTTGTCCCAGAACCCCAAAAAGATCATGTACTCCTTTCTTCAGTTTTATAAACAGTTATATTCCAAGAGAGTTCCTGATTCTCCTCAGGATCCAGAGGGCTTCCTTAATAAGATTCCCCTTCCTACCCTCTCTGCCTCCCATCGGTCTGCCTTGGACACTCCCTTCTCGGAGACCGAGGTTAAGGAGGTGATCAAAGGCCTGCGCAATGGCTCTGCTCTGGGGCCGGATAGATTTTCTTCCATTTACTATAAAAAATTCCAAGATTCCCTCTCCCCCTACCTGGTCCGGTTCTATAACTCCTTAAGGAACCCATTGATACCGTGGCCAATTTGGCCTTTATTTCAGTTATCCCAAAACCTGGGAAAGACCCCAGCGAAGTCAGCAATTACAGACCCATTTCTCTGATTAACGTAGATCTGAAAATTATGACTAAAATACTGTCGAACAGACTGGCCAGCTGCATAGGATCATATGTGCATAAAGATCAGGTGGCCTTCATTCCGGGTAGGCAGGGACCGGATCAGGTGCAGAGGGCGGTTGACATCATTTCCCTTTTGAGATCGGGCTGGGATGGAGGGTCTCCCCAAATGGGCTTCCTGCTTTCTCTAGATTTGCAGAAAGCTTTTGACACCGTTTCTTGGCCTTTTCTCTTTGCAGTACTTGAGAGGTGGGGCTTTGGGCCCAACTTTCTCAACACATTGAAATCTCTTTACTCTCAACCGGCGGCTAAAATTAAACTATGTGGACAAGACTCAGACCCCTTCCCCATAGAAAGAGGAACCAGACAGGGGTGCCCCTCTAATATTTGCACTAGCGATAGAGACACTGGCAATAGGAATCTGTAACAACCCTGATATACATGGAGTTTCATGTGGCCACAATTCTCACAAATGCGCGCTCTTTGCGGACAACGTCCTTCTTTTTATTACCTCCCCTCTGGTTTCTACCCCTAATATATTCCATCTCCTTTCAGAATTTGGCAACGCTTCAGGCCTTCATATTAACATGGCCAAAACACTAGCTTTAAATGTATCACTCCCGCAGAAGGAGGTGGACCTGCTAAGGGATCGCTTTGCCTTCAGTTGGAAGACCACCTCCATCCCATATTTAGGTATCAATCTTACCCCATCACTTGACCTGCTATATAAACATAATTACCCCCCCCCTTTTCAGGAAACTCACGTCGGATCTGTCCCAATGGGCTCAATACAAAATGTCATGGCTAGGCAAAATCAATGCCATAAAGATGAAACTCTTACCCCGTATTTTATACCTGTTCCGCTCACTCCCTATCCCTGTATTGAAAAAACAATTAAATAGGTTACAAGCCACGGTCATCCGTTTTGTCTGGGGGAAATCTGGTCATCGCTTCTCGAAACAGATTCTTTGTTGACCTAAATCCAGGGGCGGCCTTGTGCTCCCAAACCCAGATCTCCATGATTTACACCTCGGGGGTTAAAGCGGACTGGGTAAATATGGAGAGACAATCTATTCCTAATAACACTATCGATTTTTTAATCTGGATCCCTCCCAAGTTCAGACCAGTCATTATGTCTCCTACGCTCTCTCACTCTATGGCCCTGTGTGACTCCTTGCGCAAAGCAAGCAAGTTGACATCGCCCTGGCTTCCCCTTTCCCACCTCTTCCATAATCCCCTCTTCCCCCCAGAATTAAACATGGCAGCCTTTAAGTGGTGGGTTCAGAAGGGGCTCTATCGTATCAGACATTTCTTTAATGCTAGCGGTCCCCTTTCCCTTCACCACTGCTTGAAGGAACTTGAGATGCCCCCCTCAGAACGGTTCTGCTACTACCAGATTCTTCACTTTCTAAACTCTATTAGGACGACCTCACCAAACCCTTTAACCATTACACCCTATGAACGTTGGTGTTCTTCAGCCAAAGACTGAAAGGGGGCATTTCCCTTATTTACTCCTTACTTTCTGAGCCAACCGAAAAGGCTCCCTACATGCTTAGCTGGAAGCGAGACCTCGACCTCGAATGGGATCTGGATACCTGGCATTCCAATTTAGAACGCTCAGGTAAGGGGGTTCATAACACTATATTTAGGGAAGCATCCTTAAAGGTAATTACAAGATGGTACTTCGTCCCTATCCATCTCTCAAAATATTTTCCCCAATCATCCCCTCTTTGCTTCAGGAAGTGTGAGAACTTGGGCACCATTTTTCATGTCCTCTGGACCTGCCCCAAAATCTGGTCCTACTGGAATAGAATTTTCCACATGATCCGCAAAGTTACAGGCATCCCTGTCCCATAAGACCCGGCGATAGCACTCCTGAACCAAGTTGTGCCAGATTGCCCTAAAGCCTCCCAAACTCTTATTCTTTTCATTCTCATTGGGGCTAAAATAACAATCTCAAGGGCTTGGAAATCCTCCACGGTTTCCTTCCACCAGGCTAAACGTAAAATATGTTGGATCATGTCCCAAGAAAAGATATCCCATAAGATTTTGGGTACAAGTCGACAGTTTGACAAAATCTGGGAACCGTGGGCTCGCTATATGGGGGTTTCGTTATTGGGCTCTGGGTAGCCTTTCGCCTCAGGCGGGGAGGCGTCAGGTCTCTAGTTCCTTAGCAGTCCGGGACTTTGGGGTGTTTTTTTTTTTCATCCACATTGGGACCCTACTGGGGCACCTGCATCTCTCTAAATTTCTTCTCTCTGCTCTTTTCTCTCTTTTTCCTCTCTTCCCGCTCTATTCCCCTTTTTACAGTTTGTTATATGTTGAAGTTGTCATCTGACATTTGTTCCAAGAAATATTGACGATACTGCTTATGTAAACTACCTTTTGTTTGGCTACGAGGAGATGATCGGGGTCTGACTGTGAGAAGAGCTTCTTCCCCCCAGAGGATGTTCCCCACGCTGTTCTCGGGTTTGAAAATGCCTCTGATGGGTAGGGGGGGCTGGACCTCTGGATTCCCCTCCAAATGTATTTATTTATTTTTTTTGCAGTTTGCTTTACCAACTCTATACGGGGGGGTCCTCTGACTGCCAGGAATGGCCGGGTAGCAGTTTGATAAGCAACTTACTCGCCTCTATTTAGAGCTACCCCAACTTTGTGATTAATTTGAACTGCTCCTCATAGGTCATGACAGGATCCTCTCCTAACATTATGTATCTAAACATGCATTGGTCACCCCCCATACTCAAAAAGCCATCCCTGGACCCTACCGATCTAAACAATCTGCGCCCTATCTCCTTGCTCCCCTTTTCTTCCAAACTCCTAGAACGCCTGGTCTACAACCAACTGAGTGACCACCTTGTTAAGAATAACCTACTGGACCCCCTTCAATCTGGATTTCGCCCTCAACATTCCACAGAAACTGCCCTTCTTAAACTCACAAATGACCTACTAACTGCAAAAACCAATGGACACTTCTCTATACTCCTACTCCTGGATCTTTCGGCTGCCTTTGATACTGTCGACCACCCCCTCCTCCTAAAAAAACTTTACTCTCTCGGTCTTCGTGACTGTGCTCTTCAGTGGCTCTCGTCCTACCTATCCCATCGCACTTTCAGCGTAACCTACAATTCTACCTCCTCCTCCTTCCGTTCTTGGACCCCTCTTATTTTCAATATACACCTCTTCCCTGGGTCGGCTGATAGCCTCCCACGGCTTTCAATATCATTTCTATGCTGACGATACACAAATCTACCTCTCCACCCCCCAACTCACCCCATCAGTCTCCTCACGTATCACTAGCTTATTAACACACATATCTGCCTGGATGTCCCACCACTTTCTTAAACTCAACTTGTCCAAAACTGAACTCATAATATTTCCTCCCCCACGTTCCAGTTCCCCCAACTTCTCTGTCAAGAGCAATGGCACAACCATCCACCCATCGCCACATGTCAGGGTGCTTGGTGTTATCCTGGACTCTGAACTCTCCTTTTGGCCCCACATACAATCACTTTCTAAGGCTTGCCGTCTCAATCTCCGCAACATCTCTAAAATACGTCTCTTCCTAACCAATGAAACCACAAAGTTCCTGATTCACTCCCTGGTCATCTTTCGTCTCGACTACTGCAACTCCCTCCTCACTGGTCTACCTTTAAATAGACTAGCCCCTCTCCAGTCCATCATGAATGCCGCTGCCAGACTCATCCACCTTACAAACCGCTCAACGTCTGCCACCCCCTCTGCCAATCCCTCCATTGGCTGCCACTCGCCCAACGAATTAAATTTAAAATACTAACAATCAGCTACAAAGCCATCCACAACTCTGCTCCCAGCTACATCACCAACCTTGTCTCAAAATACCAACCTAACCGTCCTCTTCGCTCCTCCCAAGACCTCCTGCTCTCCAGCTTCCTCATCACCTCCTCTCATACTCGCCTCCAGGACTTCTCCCGAGCCTCCCATCCTCTGGAACTCCCTATCCCAATCGGTCAGAATGTCCCCAAATCTATCCACCTTCAAGCGATCCATGAAGACTTTTCTCTTCAGGGAAGCCTATCCTGCCACCACCTAATAACTACACTCCTTTTTTCTCAATCAGCTCATCCCCCGCAGTTTACTGCCCTTTTGTATCACTTAACCCTCCCTCCTAGATTGTAAGCTCTAACGAGCAGGGTCCTCTGATTCCTCCTGTATTGAATCGTATTGTAATTGTACTGTCTGCCCTAATATTGTAAAGCGCTGCGCAAACTGTCGGCGCTATATAAATGCTGTATAATAATAAATAATAATAATGTATCTGCCCATATTATGCCCGGTCCGGGGGGGCTATGGGGTTGGGGGGGGGAGTTGGGATGGCCGGGGACACAGCATGTTCCCAATAGGGGTGACCTGGGGCCTTCCCGATTCCCTGCCTTCTGGGGGTTCATTCCCCTATTCACCAGGAGTCTTCCCACCGAGACAAGGTAGGGATTACTCCCTGGTCTCCTTTTTTTCTGTTTTTTCTCTTACTATTTTGCCACCCTTTATTACTCTTTTAGCAGATTTGTTGTTAATGGATCCTATGGACTCTTGGACCACTTTTCATTGTTGATGTTTTGATATTTCTGTATACTCTATTTTGTCAATAAAAACATTGAAACACAGAAAAACATATAAAAGGCATCCAGAGCTCCACATGCTGGCTGAAAACGCAACTGCTAAATATTTTTCTGTACATTTACATATTTACCTGACTTTAAAAAAAAAGCATATTACAGCTTTAAATATTTGCCTTTATGAACTATATGAATTTAATAAAATGCATATAAAACCACAATGTATTTTCTTCAAACTTGTAGCATAATATTCCCATATCCAATTTTTTTCTATTGTATTGAAGGCAGCAAATACTGTAGCCTATCTTTTGTTTGCGACCTGGAAGGTGACTGTATTTATACCTAAAGACAAACAAAGCACATTGCAAGGGATATAGATGTAAAAGGGTTTGTATTTGATCATTTATACTAAGTCTGTAATATTTGTGTCTTGTGCGCGTAGAGGTTACAGCTATGGAATAAACTAGAACAGCCGGTTACTGTAATGTGTTTGTGTTAACAGGCAGTATCTGTGCTGAGCAGATGCATTTTATGTATGCATCGTCCCGCTGCGCTATGTCATTTGTTTCCCGCTTAAAAAAATTACACATTATTGTGTCATTTATTTATTTTTCTCCATACGACAAGCATTTGGGGAAAGAGCTTATTGTATTGGTTGACCAGCCACCGGATAGGCTTCTATTCAATGACCTGTATGTCCTAGACTGGTGCCTCTACTTAGGTGCTCAAGGCCAATAAATGTGGAGTCTTGTAATTCACACTCGCCCCTCGACCTGAGCCCCCCTCCCCCTGACCACTAGTCATAGGGAGGCTTGAGCTGCTGCCAGCAAGTATTGATTTTCACTTCCCAATCTCCAAGCTGGATGGGAAGAAAAGATTAAAAACACTTTGTCAGGCTGAAGTTGAATAAGAACCTGCACTGGGGATGCCTTTGTGTGAAGAGGTCAAGGATGGTGTGAGCTTTTTAAAGATTAACTATTCTCTTCCCATGCTATCAACTAAAGGGTTATTATATTTTGCCACATGTCCGTGGTGATCTAAACATAGGATTTGTCCTAAGTGTCATTCTGTGCTACCTATTCAAGGAACGTGACCAATTATTTACATTTATTTGATAAGGGAGAGCAAAGTGCAGTTACTATGTTCAAAGGGCAGTAACTCATTGCAACTAATCAGATTTAAAATCTTTTCATTTTCTGGTTACAGAAACCCAATATTAGGCATGCTATGGGTTGCTGGATTGCACTTTGCATAGACCTTGAACTATATTGTGATATCTGAACTTCAGAGGACATTAGAATTGCACGGTTGGTATTGTGCAATGTTTATGCAACTCTGTTCCATATTGAACCAACATTCCGAATATATAATCGTTGTGCCAAAAAGGACTTGTTTACACGAGGTGTTGGGTTTGAGTGTCTTTTGGAAGTATTTTCAAAGAGTCTTGAGCATCATAGTTGAAAATAAATTAAATCTTATAGTCTATTGGCAAGCCACAAAGACACAAGATGCACTTCATCATTTTTTTTCTTGCATTGCTCCCATTGTAAATCCACTGCAACCATGGCACATGTATTAACAATGTGTTAGACATGCAATAAGTTGCTTCTATCCAAGCTGCCTTTAATTGACTTTATTTTTGAAGTAAGAACACATCAACCCAAAACCATCAGTGAATTGTATCTTGTAGGTGCATCACAGATGCATATTAAACATGGCCCATACTTTCCTGAAAGCAAAAGCATTATCACACATATGCTATTTTGCTTCCTACTTTAACTCCCATATACGCAAACCCTAAGATAGAGTTTCTTCTTTTAAATGTGCTATTCTACAACACCTGCCTTTATATGTTTATATTGCTGGGCATGAAGGCTGGGGAAGCATCTCATTGGGATTCTAGAACTATCACATGGTGCTGGTAAACATCTAGAAAGACTAGGGCCTCTTTTCTACATAGGCTGCAGACTCTACCATAGCTATGAATAATAAAAGGTTCGGGACTGCTAACCTGGTTGTCAGCGCCAACAGTCTGGTTTCTCTTTGAAATTGGCCTTAAAGATCTATGCATTTTTATTAGGTGTATAATGTGCTTGTGTACACCATGGACCTATACATCAAGATCCAAACTGGTTGTAGGGTAGTACAACTGATTGCCTTATTGGCATTTTCAGCCCATCTCCCCCACACCCTGCCTTGGATTTGTGGTGAAGACGTATGATGCTGTTAGTGTGATATTAAGACTGGCTAATCAATTGGGGTGGGAGGAAAATGAGACAAGACAACTGACATATGGAGGCATAAAGCATAAATCTGGCTCTGGGAATATTGTTGCAATGTCTTTTGCTCTATAAATTATAGTGGATTGTATGCAGTGGAGACTTGACAATGAGAAGGCAATAGTTGTGAGGGCTCTTTTGCTACAGAATCATGCGAGGAGGGTATATGTGGCACCCGTTGTACAATACTGGGAAGATACTGTAAAATACCCCTAGATGCAGAGCTCATTAACCAACTCAGCAGTTTTGTTATAAGGTTAAAACTATGGATTTTCTTAAGCTGAACTCCAAGAAAATATTTTTTCCTTGGATGGCTTTTTCCTGCTCCCCAGAATATCTAGAAATATTTCACCCAATGACTATTGGGTAAACATGGAGAATTTAGAGGTGACCTCCTGGTCACCATGATTAACACTTCTGATTTATTAATACAAACTAATAAATACATTTGGACTCTTTTATCCTATGGTCTGGGGCCCCGTTCCTTTTTTGCCTGTGATTTTGTGTCTTTCTTCCCCCTGATGTTTCCTCCCACCTTTTCCTAACTCTGCTTTATCTTCATTCCCGCCCCAGTTACCTTTTCAAACTATTCAGGGCTACACTCCTCAATGTAGGTCCCTTTCTTTTCTCCCCTTTTTACTTATCCAAGTTACATTTCATTAAAATTTGGGAGGCATATACATTGAAACTCAGATTATTATAGGAGCAGGAAATCTCCTAGTTCTGAATATGTTGGCCTGGTATCTGTGAATTACTGAGTCTTATATTGTACAAATACAAAGAATATTGATTTTACAATCTTGTAGCAATGTGTTTTTCCTGATGAGTGTTTTTTGTATACTGGAATGGGTACTCAGCTGCAACTGAGTTGCTCTGATTTGAGACTAAGACTAAAGTTAAGTCAAATTCAGATACATACACCAATGTCCTTTTAAAAAAAAATGTTGATTATTAATGAACAGAGAGCTACGTTAATGTGTGAATGTTAAAATTGTCAGAATATAGTGTCAATAATGTCAAAGCGACTATATGTGTTTAGAGCTAAGAGTGGTCAAATTTTTCTATGTCATACAGCCTTGAATTATGCTGGTCATCATTATTTATGCATATTATATTGCTTTCTAGTTTGTGTACTTTCTAAGCAAACCAGGTTTCCTATCAGAGGATAGTATGCAGGCAAAATGACATCATTGTAGTCGGTATAATGACACTATCACACTGTGACTGCAAAAAACTGTGATGATAATTACATTAGTAAAATAATTTAAACTAGAACTATAGGCAAAACTTTTTATAATCTGTCATTTTCACCATCTCATAGTTGCCAACATTATCAAAAAAATTATAGGGACACTTTTTTGTCTGTAGGCAGAGTCTTAGTATAATTAGGGGGAGGGCACGTAGCAGTGAAAGCTTCCCCCTGCCCCACAGCCTGGCCCACAACAGGTTACAGACCGGCATCAGGTCATGGGGTGGGGGGCTGATGCCAGCTCCATTTCTATTGGCAACCGCTTTCATTGCCACCCAGCTCTGCCTCTTATTTTTTCCCCTTGACCTCCACGAGAGCTGGTCTTCACCAAAATGGTGGCGCAGACAAAATCACCATTGCCGACCCCGGAACTCTAGTGGTAGCTCTGGCGATACACAGAACACCATGACAAAGCCAATTTCCCATGATTTTTCCTGAGACATGGTAAGACCATGATTTGGGTCTGAATACCGTGAATGTCCTGGGAAAATTGGGACTGTTGGCAAGCATGCCATCTCTGTCCCATTGGGGAGATTTACCTTCACTTTCTTTCCCATAACCATACAGGAAGTTAGAGAACATCCCTGTAAATTAAGGGCATTTCTTGCATTCCCCTAGGACAGTGGAACTAGTGTCCCCATTGGAAGATTTCCCCTCCATTACTTTTCTGGGGACAACCCAAAATTTGGGATTTTCTTTTACTTTCACTTTCAATGAAAATGGTAAACAGGACAAATGGAGAGGGTGAATCTCCTTAACAGGGGCACAGACAGCAATAAAAACTGACAAGTGTTCTAATCCATCTTCACTCTATCCAAAACTAAAAAAATATTACATTTAGTTATACTTTAATAAAACCAAATAACTCTAAATTGTGTTATTCTATGTAATGAAAGCCTTTCCTTCGCCTCTTTATTCACTAAAACTCGTGTTCTCTGTATTTATATCTAATATTGCGTGACAAAAGATGACTTATTATGATTATGATATATTTATTATGCAGCATTATACTGTGTGTCTGTGTTTTCATTGCATTAATTCAGGAAAATCCGAGAGTAGGCTGTGATTGCTGGCTTCCTCTGAAATGCTAGTTGTCTGACCGGCTATGGCCCCAAAACTTTCTAGGTCACTGGAATAAGTATGTAACACATGAAGCCAGAGTAGTCAGAACTCATGATCTTAATCAAGAGATTAATAACAGTCTAGAAGACCATGCAATTGCTATAGGGCCCTGAAGCATGGGAGCCCGCAACTGTCTGGCTATACAGTGATGTATGCAGGCTCCAACAGCATTTGACAAATTAATTTGGATGAAATTAATGCATATGTTATGTGTATACCCTTGGAACCCTCCATACAACTGCCATTACAACAACTAATATTGTTATCTCTAGAGGAATTACCTGACAGATGGAGATGAGAGGCAAGGGTTCCTTGGTGGTTATACTATGGGGCCCATATTTGCAGCACTGACCTGAATACTTGTTCTCTATCCCTGATTCAGAAAGAACTGGAATTAAACTGTGAACATTAAAGCCATGGAACTAGCATTTTCAGAAGGAAAGCTCAATAATGGCAGTTTCTCCTATAGTATATTACCTGTCCCATTGCTCACGAAGAGCAAAGTAATTGTGCAATCCCCCCCGCCCCCCCCGACTATTTTATGCAAACCTGTCCAGAGCTCCACTGCTGCACTTTCTCCTGGGCTTCCACTGCAATATACCCTGTACTTTCCAGAATGGGGGAGCACATGACCTTCTCCCATGATGCCATACTTGAGACTAGTGGCCAGTTGCATAGCAGAAGGGGTGACATCATCACTCCCTCTGAATTCTATGTGTGTTTTAGTAGCAGCTATAACAAAGGAGGGAGCAGTGCCTAAATGAGCAGAGTGGCAGTGTCTCTTTACAGGCATTATAAACCTCCCTACCTGCACCTTGTCATTTTCACCTGCATGGGATGAGCATTGATCATGTAGTTTCATTTGGTGTCATTTGTTGCCCTGTATGCACAGGTAGAATAAATCTTCACATTCCGCTGTCAGCAGTTTCTTGTTCAAAAATGAGGCATGAAGCATGGCGCTGCACATGTTAATGCATGACCCCTGTCTGTAGTGTGAGAACTGACATTTCCTGTGAAGAAATTACATATTCCACAATCCCTGGCTCTCTCAGTCTCAGTGAGAGCTAAACAGTAATTAGATCTGATACAGCCACTAACAGGCAGAGCAAATAACACCATGTAATCTTTCATCACATTAACACTTTCACATTTGTGATGCAATACAGAGGAAATGGCAAGGCATAGACTGGACACTGTGACCCGGAAACCAGTTTGGTGAATGAATACATAAACATAGGGGAATTGCCATAACACTACAAACTGTAGCCACAACCTGTACACCCATCAGTGCAAGGTAAAGCAAACAGACAGCACAGGGAATATACTCACCGGCCGCTTTATTAGGTACACCTTGCTAGTACACGGTTGGACCCCCTTTTGCCTTCAGAACTGCCTTCATTCTTCATGGCATAGATTAAACAAGGTGTTGGAAACATTCCTCAGAGATTTTGGTCTATAGTGACATGATAGCATCACACAGTTGCTGCAGATTTGTCGGCTGCACATCCATGATGCGAATCTCCCATTCCACCACATCCCAAAGGTGCTCTATTGGATGAGATCTGGTGACTGCGGTGTCCATTGCAGTACAGTGACCTCATTGTCATGTTCAAGAAACCAGTTTGAGATGATTTGAGCTTTGTGACATGGTGCATTATCCTGCTGGAAGGAGCCATCAGAAGATGGGGACACTATAGTCATAAAGGGATGGACATGGTCAGCAACAATACTCAGGTAGGCCGTAGAGTTTAAATGATGCTCAATTGGTACAAAGGGGCCCAAAGTGTGCCAAGAAAATATCCCCCACACCATTATATCACCACCACCAGCCTGAACTGTTGATACAAGGCAGGATAGATCCATGCTTTCATGTTGTTTATACCAGATTCTGACCCTACCATCTGAAACATACCGTTGCAGCTGAAATTGAGACTCATCAGACCAGGCAACGTTTTCCCAATCTTCTATTGTCCAATTTTGGTGACCCTGTGAAAATTGTAGCCTCAGTTTCTTGTTCTTAGCTGACAGGAGTGGCACCTGGTGTGGTAGTCCTTGTGTGGTAGCCCGGTGTGATGCTGGTGTAGCCCATCTGCTTCAATGTTTGATGTGTTGTATGTATGGTATTCTGTATACCTTGGTTGTAACAAGTGGTTATTTTAGTTGCTGTTGCCTTTCTATCATCTCAAACCCTCTGCCCATTCTCCTCTGACATCAACAAGGCATTTTCCTCCACACAACTTACGCTCACTGAATATTTCTCTTTTTTGGACCATTCTCTGTAAAGCCAAAAGATGAATGTGTGTGAAAATCCCAGGAGATCAGCAATTTTTGGAATACTCAGACCAGCCTGTCTGGCACCAACAACCATGCCACGTTCAAAGTCCCTTAAATGGCCTTTCTTCCCCATTCTGATGCTCGGTTTGAACTTCAGCAAGTTGTCTCCACCACGTCTAGATGCATAAATGCATTGAGCTGCTGCCATGTGATTGGCTGATTAGCAATTTGTGCTACCACGCAATTGAACAGGTGTACCTAATAAAGTGGCCGGTGAATGTATAACTGCAATAATATCTAGTTAAAACGACAAAAACTTTTAAAAAGTGTACAATGCCTTTTACAGCTTCCTGAGCACCCCACGTACATTTACTGCGGAACCAATCAGTGGGTCCTGTGGCCGCGATGGCCGCCGCGACCCACCGATCGTTCAGAGGAGAACCGGAGCAGCGGTGTGCCGATGTAAACAAAGCACATCGCTGCTCCGTCAGGGAGGAAAAGAGAGAGATCATGTTTCAGCTAAGCTTTTCCTCCAGTGAATCCACTCCCCCCACAGTTAGAAAGAAACCCAGGGAACACATTTAACCCCTTGATTGCCCCCTAGTATTAACCCATTCCCTGCCAGTGTCATTTATACATTGATCAGTATATTTTTTTTAGCGCTGATCACTGTATTGGTGTCACTAGTCCCCAAAAAGTGTTACTAAGGCTACTTTCACACCAAAATGTTTTTCAGGCGCTGCGGTGCTAAAAATAGCGCCTGTGCAGCGCCTGAAAAACTCTCTCCCCATTCTCCCCAGTGTGAAAGCACGAGTTCTTTCACACTGGGGCGGTGCTCTTGCAGGACAGCAAGAAAAGTCCTGCAAGCCGCATCTTTGGGGCGGTGAGAGGTGTGTACACTGCTCCTACACCGCCCCCTCCTTTGAAAGCAATGGACGGCGCTTCGGAAGTGGCTGTACACCGCCTCGGTCATGCCGTGCGGTGGCGCTTTTAACCCCTTGTTAACCCCTTCTTGGGGGTTAAAAGCGCCCTGCTCCCACCTGCATAGCAGCACCGCCCCTCTCCGCCCCAGTGTGAAAGTAGCCTTAGGGTCAGATTTGTCCACCGCAATGTTGCAGTTCTGCTAAAAATCGCAGATTGCCACCATTACCAGTAAAAAAAAAAAATAAATAAATACAAGTCCATAAACCTATCCCGTAGTTTATAGACGCTATAACTTTTGCGCAAACGAATCAATATACGCTTATTGGGATTTTTTTTACCAAAAATATGTAGCAGAATACATATTGGCCTAAATTGATGAAGAATTATTTTTTTTTACAATTTTTGTGGATATGTATATTACAGTATAGCAGAAAGTAAAAAAAAAATATATATATTTTTTTCAAAATTGTCGGTCTTTTTTTGTTTATAGCGCAAAAAACAAAAACTGCAGGGGTGATCAAATACCAGCAAAGGAAAGCTCAATGTGTGGGGAAAAAGGACATCAGTTTTATTTGGGTACAACGTTGCACGACCGCGCAATTGTCAGTTAAAGCGACGCAGTGCCGTATCGCAAAAAATGGCCTGGTCAGGAAGTGGGCTGAAGTGGTTAAATGTGGCCAAACCAAAGTCCAATCCTAGGAAAGAAGCCTTGGAGTATATAAATTGTGTTTTGGCCCAGGTTTACACTGAGTGTGGGAATGAAATGGTGCAAGTTCAGCTGAACTCTCACTATTTCATTCCCGCATGTCAGTCCCAATTTCAGCGGCGATTTCACAGGCATCTGTGCGGGTTTCTGCCCAGATGCCTATGGAAATCGCACCTGGAAATCGCAAAAAGTAGTACAATAACTACTGGCAATGGCACCGATTAGGAAGGTGCCATTGCCAGCTATTGCCGGTGATTTGGCATGCGATTTGACATGTCAAATCGCATGCCAAATCGTGTCAGTGTGAACCAGGGCTGAAGCCGGAGAAGTAGCTGGTTGTACAGAAGGAGACAGCGATCACTTCCTACTTTCTTATTGCAGAAAGAAATATGAAGACACTGGTTTAATTAAAAGAAGCTGCACATATATAGTTAATAGAACACATAAAAGCATTCAGTTTTCAACTGCCGGGTGACAGAAACTTTCCCATGAGGCAAATACCCCAAGCTAGCCACACACACTTATCCCGCCGTTTATCATGAGGGACTGTTGCTGCACAGACACATTTTTCCTCTGCCTGCTGCCCTTGTCCACCTCCCTTTCCTGCCAGCCGCTGTCACTTGTCACATAGAGCGTTATCGTGTCAGGCTGTCCTTGTCAGCATAGGCGGGAGAGCCCCTGAATTGCCCTGCGTCACTTCGCTATGGCCGGGCACATCTGAATCCATTGCCTCACGGATGATAAATGAGTGGCAGCGTCTGTGGGCCTGTGAATTGGTTTGGAGTAGATAACGTCCGATCGTATCATCTCCTGCAGAAAGGGGCTGACTAGGATCATCCATTACCTCTGAGAGCTGGGACCTGCAGGGCTGACACACACATAATGTGATGCTTGACCAGGACAGTCCATAACCCTTCTGCTTTCTAAGAAGCAGCACTAACTGCTTCATCCCCTCACAGACATTTTGCTTCCTTCAGTAATTCTTTACATTTTGTGCGGTAATGATGCAGCGACTCCGAAATGTGCAGGCCTACGCGCGTTTATTGTTTCAGATATGTCTGATTTTAATAAATGAGCATAATAAAAGCAATTTAGAAGAGATCTATACATATCGGCTGGCTCTGAGGTGGACCTGGCACCGTTGCGCGTGTCAACCAGCAAGAAAGAAACCATAACAATTGAAAAATGGTTGCTCCTTTCACAATAAAATATTTCTTCACGCTGAAACTCTCCAATTTGTTTTGTCGTGAAGCACTGGTGTCAGTACATATTTAAAAATGTCCGCCTGGTGAATCTTGTTTCACGGTTTAATAAACAGCTCACATGCCTTTTGACGCAGAAGATGAAGTACTGTAGCTGTCACTCTGTGTGGGGTTAATGCAGCCCTTTCACAGATAGAGTCCCGGAGATTATGTATTATTTACACATTGTGAGTTTTGTGCGGTGGAAAGCAGATAGGAACCTTGCCACCTGTGCAGGACAGAGGGGAGCCAGACCAGATAGCTACCTGTCATTTAGCACGGTGATGTACAGGAATGTGGAACAGCCACCCTGACACATGATGTTTAAGCTCACAGCGGCTGTTGCTCCAGTTTTAATGCTGGAGAACAAATGAAATAATCATGGCAGCTTTATGACGTCGCATGAATTTTTCATGAGCGTTCATAAAATTTCACGATGCCCTCAGCTGGGAGAGATAATTTTTAAATACTGTGTTGATGTCAAGCGCGTCCTAAATATTGCATGTTTAGAAAGCAGCGGGGCTGAACTTTGAGGGGCGAGGGAAGAAAGGTAAAAATGTAATGAGATTAGAAAAGCGCACAGGTCATCATTGCCTAATGGCACTTGTGAGCAGGAGAATTGTTATAGAAAAAAAAAAAGAGTAATAGCTGAAGATATATGTGCTCAACACAAGATGAAAGTAATCTCTGGCCAAAACTTTTCTTCAGCGTTTGATGTAATAAAATATAATAATATAATATTTTTATTATTATTATATTTTATTTAATTATTATAATTTTATTTAATTTTTATTGTATTTTATTTATAACGTATTATAATAATAATTTTATTGGACAATATCTTATAATACAGTGGTTCTCAACTCCGGTCTTCAGGACCCACCAACAGGCCAGATTTTAAGTATTACCTTGGGGAGATGCAGACTAGAATACTGGAATCACTGAGCAGCAAATGATATTACCTGTGATGTATTTCAGTTATCCTGCAAACCTGGCCTGTTAGGGGGTCCCGAGGACAGGAGTTGAGAACCACTGTTATAATATATCTTATGTTATCTCAATACATAAAGTATATTTGTGCATTGACTGAAATCTGGTCATGGAAAACTGATTATAGATCCCTTTATAGCTAAACCCTAAAGCCTCGTACACACGGTGCGATGGTCATATGACCGGACGTCCAAAATCGTATGTCGGCCATTGTGTCTCGCATATTGACATGCACTAAGGGATCGTACGACCAAGCCTAACGTAGTGACGCGTTATGAGCGTATAAAGAGGACGTTCAGGTGAATGTGATTTGTGAATTAGAAATGTAGGTTTACACAAACGGACACTTCCGAGCGTTCCTGACTTCTGAGCATGCATGTTTTGCACAATACAACTTGTTGGACCAACTTCTCTGTACACACGATACAACAGTCGTACAATCGCTTGTTGTGCAACAAAAGTTTTCTAGTCTGCTCATCCAACTTCTGTTGTACAACCGTCGCACGTCGGCTGTTCTAATCGCGTGTATTAATATTCGGATGATCATACAACAAGCGATTGTACGACCATTTTCATACAACCGTCGCACCGTGTGTATGAGGTTTAAGCCCTAGTTCATACCAGTGCGACTTGTCATGCAACTTGACAGTTCAAGGTCACATGACAAGTTGCACCCTATTTGCGGCAATGGAACCTTTTAAATCACTGCGACTCAAGTCACAGCAGCTTTGAAAAACGTTCCTGCACTATTTCTCTGCGATTTCAGTGCGACTTGCATTGACATCTGTTAAATGAAGTCGAACAGATTTCAGCAAGCCACGCATGAAATTGAACTGATAGTTGGCTTTGAAGTCGCGCTGAAGTAGCTCGATTTCAAAGCTGCACTGTGTGAACCAGCGCTAAATCTTTCCTAGTGACAGGCAAAGCTTTTTTAGATGGAATGAGAAAAGTGTAAAATCTAAATTGAGTCTTAATCACTATCTGTGTCCCAGATAACCAGTTCAGCTCCAGAGCAATTTTTTTTATTTGTCGCATACATGTAAAAATTTTAAAATTACTTGAACCCCCAGAACATTATATATTTTCTCAAAAGAGAGGCCCTGTAGAATGAAAAGGTGATAGTTACAAATTTTTATATCACATGATATTTGCGCAACTCTTTATTAAGCGCAATTTTTCAGAAAAAAATACAATACAGTGAATTTTTGTGAAAAAACACACTACATAATACCCATTTTTGGTTAAAATATAATAGGTGGGATGGCATCGGGTAAATAGATACCAAACATTCCATGCCTTAAAACTATGTGCGCCCACGATATCACCAAAAACTATTGTGTCCTAAAATCATCATCGGTGACACATTAAAAAGACTTTACAGCTCATCAGTTTAGAGTTGACTAGGAGCTCTTGTGCTAGAATTATTGTTCTCACTCTCACATTTGCAGCGATATGTCACACGTGTGGTGCAACCATGGTTTACATATGAGTGCTTGTGTTTGCATCTGTGCAGATGTGCGGGGCAACAGGGGTTTCAGCATTTTTTTTATTTTAAAATATTTTATTATAATTTTATTTTTTTTTAAGTTTTTTCTTTTATTTTCTTTATTTTTTTTTCTTTTTCAAAATGGCTATCACAAGGGGTTAATAAACCCCTATGTGATAGGATTGGGCAGATGACAGGTACTCTTTATGGAGACATTACGGGTCTCCCCTGCCCTTCACACCATCTAACCAAGCATAGATTGGCTTGGCTAGATGTGTCCCCTGGCTGTACTGGTCAGGAAATGGTGCATCTGAAACCGGAAGTGACATTACTTCCGGTTTCATTGTTTGCATGTGGGTCTCACAGCGATCTCCCTCCCTTAGAAAGCGGTTGTGTTCCTGGGCTCCAGTAAAAGTGGAAGAGCCTGGAAACCATGGGAGAAGGGGGGGGGGGGGATGCCGGTGGGAGGCGCAGCCATCAGCTTGTGATTAAAGGTTCACTCTTTGGACATACGTAGTACGTCCAAAGAGCTGAACTGGTTAAGGTGATTTCTACTGACTTTCTGTCTATTTCTTGGGTTGCAGACAGTAGAAAGTGAAAAAATCTCCCAAATGGGGAGTAGGGAGGAGCTCAAGGTTTAGTCCGAAAAACAAGTCTGGACAGAACACCCGAACATTTACCTGTTCGTTGGGAGCCAAGCATCATGTATAATAGGGATATTACTACTGGCATTATATGTGAATGTTTCCTGCTGTGAATGGTTGTTAAGGAGGAAGTAAACCTTTTGAGTAATTTGTACTTATAGGTAAGTCTAGAGTAAGGCTTACCTATAGGTACTGTAAATATTTCCTAAACGTGCGCGGGATGGTGTGGGCTTCGTTTGCAGGCAAGTGTCAAATAATGTGCTAGTATGTGATGCATACTAGCACATTATGCCTTTACATCAGGGTTTACTTCCTCTTTAAGGATGCTAATGAGCGCCCATGTTTTTAACAACCAGTGACATCACCGGTCTCTTTCACCTACATGGCAGGGAATACAAGGGCTATGTAAGTCAAAGGGTGGTGGTGGTATCACTGATGGATTTTTGTAGGGGAGGGGGTTAACACAGGACTTTTCAAAAATTACAATTTACTTTTTTGTGAATGAGTAGAGGTACTATGTACCCCTTACTTAATCATGTAGGGTGGGGCCAGATATCTGGGGACCTCATTATACTAAAGAAGGCTTCCAGATTCTGATAAGTCCCCCACACCCCCACAGCCACTAGGCCAGTGTTGTGGGGAAGAGGCCCTTGTCTTCATCAACATGGGCCCCCCCTTGTGTTGAGGGCAGGTGACCTGGTATGGTTCAGTCTGCACACTGAGATTAAGGTTCTGGCATGGATTTAGGGGGGGGGACACTATGCCTTATTTTTATGTTTTTTTTTTCTAGCAAGTATCCCCCTTCAAAATCTGTACCAGATCTGTATTTGTTATTTATTTTTTATTTTTTTTGGGGGGGGCGGGGGGGGCATGTCTTTTTTTATGCACAGCAAAAATTACCTAGAATATAAAATTCATTAGTTCACTTTTCTAGACTTGTTTCCTTTTTTTTTATAAATAATGCACTCCCATGATACATAACATACTCTCATCTTCATTGGCGAGGGTCTGGTATGTATTTTGGGGGTCCATATTGCATTATTTACATAAAAAAGGAAGCTTGCAGGCAGGGGTGTTGTTAGGTCTACAAAAGATCTGGGGGCAGTGAAGTAAAGAAAGACATACGCTTGAGCGGGCATACATGTATTAAAATAAATAATAGTAATAAATTTACATGTGTATGTATGTGTGTGTATGTGTATATATATATATATATATATATATATACACACACAGTCTGCATTCCAGACCGGGACATACCTGCTAATTGCAGAACTGCGCCCACCCTGTAAGAGACCCGGGGCTATGAGCCCCAGACTCGGGGTATAGCCCCAATAGCCACCCCCTAGCAACGCCTCTGCTTGCAGGAAAATGTGAATTGACACCATTTTAAAACGCACTTTTTCCTTTGCAAATGCAACTTTTGCTCTATTACTATGTTTACATGGTAGGGATGCACCACTTTACAGGCAGGTTTATGAACCCCCCCTCCCCCTTCTCCCCCATCTCCCCCAAGCATGCTTTTTACATAAATAGTGCATTTTTAATGTTGTACTTTCAGCATTATTAAATTCACTGCTCACTGCAAAATTATATTTTTTACAATTTTTTGCAGATGTCCCCTCCACCTCCCATGCACTATTCTGCCAATCCCTTGGCTATTAGCCTTAAAAATGGAGAAATTTGAAAGTTCTATATTTATTTTGCACATTGCCAGTGGCACTTATACGATCAGATTTGAAAACATTCCAAAAGAAACTGATATCTTTCATTTGGGGGGGATAAGAGACCTAGGGTGAATAATTCGCTCCCAAGAGGAGGGCTGGGGACATAGTATTTTTACGTGGCACAGCTGGTTAAATTTCATTCTACTCAGCCCCACTCTATCTGGATACAATTGGAGGCTTATGCATGTCCGAACCGGCCGCTCTGTCATATCCTCTGGTTACCACCTAAGGAACGGGCCCCATTTTTATGCCCAGCACTCTCCTTGTCCTTGGACATTTGGTATAGACTATCAAAATCTCATGAATTTAAATCCCAGCAAAACCCCTTGGCCCCTATCCTTAGAAATGGGGATTTCACCCTAGGACTCACCCCCAGAATGTTTGACTGGTGGACTAATAAAGGTTTACTGTCTGACAAGACAGGCTTTAACAGAAAAATACTAAATGCTGGCTTCAGAGTACTTCTGTTTAATAGGGAAATACTAAATGTTGGCTTCAGAGTACTTCCGTTATACAGTACACAGATAACACATTTCTTACGTACCATATCACGGGACTCCAATAGAGTAAATATGTCTTCTATGGAATATTTGCATCAGAAGTTTGATAAAATCTGGGGACATATCTGTACTATCTTGACTGATTCCCCAGTTAAACAGGGCTATATGGAAAAATGGGAGGTAGACCAATTGAGCTGGATGAATGGCATAATATAGCCCAGGAGGCCTCAAGCTCTCTCATAAATACCTTGATAATAAAAGCAAATTATAAAGTGCTTCTGAGATGGTACATAGTTCCAGCTAGGCTTGCAGCCTATATACCGGGTGCATCTCCCTTTTGTTTATGAAGCTGCGGACAGGATGGGACAATGTACCATATATGGTGGCAATGCCCCAAGGTAAGGCGTTACTGGATTAGGGTGTATAATTTCATCTACATTCTCACCCAAGCCAACCTTGTTAAATTCCTAAGACAGGCTCTGCTGGGTTTCAAGGTGGAGAAAGCGTTGAAATCCCAGAGACGCCTCATAACTTTTATATTTATATCAGCAAAAATTATTATTTCAAAATCTTAAAAATCAGCTAGCTTGCCATTCGAACAGCTAAAGCACAAACATTCCTGGATTATGATTAATGAGTGTATGACAGCGATCCTGCATGATAAAATATGGATGTTTGAGAAGGTTTGGAACCCATGGGTCAGGCATTTCAATGGAGATCCTCGATCCATACCCGATTAGTGCAGATTAGGGATGGTGGGATTCGGCGCGCGGAGTCATAACTTATTTCCCTCTCAACCTTTCCCTTCTACTCTTTCTCCCCTATCAGTCTTTGCTATTGGGTTGCTTTTTTTCGCCTATGCCCTATAACCCTGGAATAGTGGGTATTCCCCCAGAGAAAAGATCGGTTACAGGGTGATGACGGACACGGCCTCCTTATTTGGAAGATCTTTCATGAATGTATACTGCCTATGGCAGATGCATCTCTAGTCTATTATGGTTTCTGACCTAGCCCTTAAACTGGAATCGAAACAAGTGGACGCTCTGTCCTCTACGGTATGATGAAATTGAGAGTCCTGAAGAGTTAGGGGCTACCCTACGCTGATACTGACGGTACATTGCTGATGGTGTCTATCTCCACCTCACACCCAGGCAGTCATCGCTGGATTTCTGGGCCTACAGGGTGTCAGTTGGGTACCTCACATCTGATTTCAGACATTCAAGAACCTGTGCAGGGAAATCCTGTTTCCAAGGACCCGTGCATCTGCAGGATACGTGAGCGGGCGGAAGCCCATCTTATCTCTTACACTTCACTTAAAGACATAGAATGCAGACATCTTTATACCTGACCAGCTGGAGGGTCTTTGCTGGGGAAATACAACATATATTCCATTCAGCTTTATTGGCCTGCTACTACACAGTAACATCTCGGAGCCCCACCATAGCTAACTGAAGATCATGGATACCCATGCTACAAGGACCCTTTCTCATCACTCTGCTTGTAGAACCTGTGGCAGATTAAAACCTCCTTATAGATATGCAACTGTTTTATTAAAGGGGAACCCCTACCTAAATTATATAGATTGTTTTCTTCACATTTCCTATGACAGCAGGGCCTAGAGGGAGCTGACTAACTAAAAGCCTCTCTTTCCCCTATTGCATCTGGGGTCATAAATCTGTTTAAAAGAGAAGTAAGTGCAAATGCTTACCTCACCCTCTGACTCAATTCTACACATTCTAACTCACATTTTCAACCTTTCCCTTTCTTCCAGCATCTTCCCAAACTTGGGCTAGTTACCCTATCCTTAAAAAGCCCTCAATGGACTCCACCAATCTTAAAAACCTCCGCCCCATCTCCTTACTCCCCTTCTCCACCAAACTCCTTGAAAGACTAGTCTACAACCGACTGAGTGACCATCTGAGTATTGTGATGTTATGCGAGGTGCAGTAGTACACGGACGCTATCTGTCGCCCCCCATACGCTCATTTTGAGTGGACCAAGGTGGAATCCGGTCCCGGTGTTACCAGCCACCTTGGCAGGCTTGGTTCCAGACCGGATTTTGTGACCTCTTGAGTCTATTCTCAGGTGATGTTTAAATAATCAATGAAGAGAGCAATGTTTTCTCTGGCCTGGGACTCAGAAAAATCAATCTGAGAGAGCTAATTTTGGTGTTTGGACTATAAAAAAAGGTTTGCATTTGCTTATGTTTTTGTGGGTGCTGGGGACCAGCCCTACACTGTATAGTAAGGAAATCTCTATTGTTTTGTTTAGCGCTGGACGGCAAGGATTTGTTTTCTGTTTTTATTTGTTTTGATGTGCAACCCTTTAAATAAACCTGGCTGCAAGCCAGATTTTAAGGAAACTGCTTTCTCAACTGCCCTTCTTCCCAGGAAAGGTGATGCCCACAAGAGCTAATCCCTCACACCATGACCAAACTTCTTGATCCCCTTCAGTCCGGATTTTGCCCTCAACACTCCATGGAAACTGCTCTCCTTAAACTCTCTTAAACCCTACTAACTTCTAAAACCAACTGACACTTTTCTGTACTACTACTCCTGGACCTCTCTGCTGCCTTTTACACAGTGGACCACCCCCTCCTCAAAAAAACACTCCACTCCTTTGGTCTCCGTGACTGTACTCTTCGCTGGTTCTCATCCTACCTATCCCACCACTCCTTTAGAGTCACTTACAACTCTACTTCCTCCTCTCCTCTTCCTTTCTATGTCAGTGTCCCCTAAGGTTCTGTTCTTGGACCTCTCCTTTTCTCAATCTACATCGCCTCCCTGGGTCAGTTGATTGCCTCCCATGGCTTTCAATATCATCTCTATGCTGATGACACACAGATCTATCTCTCCACCCCCAGCTCTCTCCGTCTGTCTCCTCACTCATCACCAACTTACTAACAGACATATCAGCCTGGATGTCACTTCCTCAAACTCAACCTATCCAAAACCGAGCTTATGATATTTCCTCCCCCATGTGCCACTTCCCCAGATTTCTCTGTCAAAATCAACGGCTCAACTATCAAACCGTCCCCCCCCCCCCCACCCCCCCACGCCAAGGTCCTAGGTGT
>BLSH010366113.1:956914-973911 GCA_018402905.1 Glandirana rugosa
ACGACCGGTGAGGGCAAACCGCCCCCCCCCCCCCCACCCCCCCACGCCAAGGTCCTAGGTGTAATCCTGGACTCCGAACTAATCTTTCAGTCCCACATCCAATCGCTATCCAAAATTTGCCCCCTCAACCTCCGCAATATCTCCTAGATACGCCCCTTCCTAACTAAGGACACCACAAAGCTTCTAACCACTCCCTGGTCATCTCTTGCCTCGGCTACTGCAACTCCCTCCTCACTGGCTTACCTCTAAATAGGCTATCCCCACTTCAGTCCATCATGAACGCTGCTGCCAGGTTCATCCACCTTAAAAACCACTCGGCGTCTGCTACACCCCTATGTCAATCCCTCCATTGGCTGCCACTCAACCAGCAAATTAAATTCAACATACTAACATTAACTTATAAAGCCATCCACATCCTGGTTCCCTGCTACATCTCTAACCTGGCCTCAAAATACCAACCAAACCATACCAGTGGAGGGGGCGGGAGTGGCCAGCAGCTCACTGAGAGGCTGAGCTGGGTGCCAGTCCAGGCATGTGATCGGATCCTGACTTCATTGTGACGATCTTGCCTGAGCTGACTCTGCGACATCAGCAGACAGTGGACTTCAGCCTGCTGCTGCTGAAAACTGGTCACAGGAGTGCAAAATAATCTGCACTCCTGTGACCCAAAGGAGAAATGCAGCCAAGCAAGCTTTGGCTGTACTTCTCATTTAAAGCCTGTTTATCATAGCTGTTTGACCTATTGCTATTGTTATTTCACTGTGTATCCTGGTGATTTCGTTTTAATGCAATATTAGAGTTGCGTCATACCCATTTTCTTTTAAGTCTTGTTGATTCAATTTTCCATTAAAGTGTTGACTTACAAATCCTACTAATTATTGGTGTCTGTGCATTTGTATTTTTGGCTTGAAGTATGTCTGAGGTGTCGGGGAGTCTTGTAAGGTCAGGGCAACCACTGGGGACAAGCAACTTCCAGCAGCCCTTGCGGGGCTAGCCCTACACATACTGTACATGAAGAGGGAAGTATATCACATGCTGTAAAACATAAGGATATGGAAGCCTCAACAGACTTTCCATGACCACTTACAGATAGGTCCTGGAATCCCTTTGGGATACCTACAAAAATTTCTAATAATCTGGCCTTAATTCAGAAAATATGATAAATCTGGAGTTGTAGAGGGTTCCAACAGCTAAATTCTCATGATTGTTAAGCATATTAATCAAAAAAGATGAAACCACTCCTGGGACCTTTGCAATCCTCAGCTTCAGCTCGCAGGTGCTCACCTCCTACACACCGTTTAGCAATGTTCTGAAGCTGCACACCATTTCCAAAGGATAAAGTCAACTGATTTTCAGACCCAGTGCCCACTCTCTTTTCTCTTCTACTTACAATGCTCCTTGCTTGCTGCCCTGTACAGCATTACTGTGTATAATGGCAATAATGTAAAATAGTATCATACCCACAACACATACACACACGCTTATATGAACAAACATTCTTCTAGATCACTGAAAGGCCAGCCAGTCTTTCATTGCTTCTGTGTTCACACTGTGCCAATCCACTTTAATGTCTGAGCACCAAGTAATTCCCATGGACATGGATATCATAAAGCCAGAACCGACATGCTTATAAGCTTTTGTATTCATTATATCAGTGACCAGTCAGAATAATTAGCAAGTGGACATTAAACAGATAAGAATGGTTCAGATTACAGCAGGGATATTTTTTAAGACTCCTGTGCAAAATACATGATTTTCTGATCTCTGCATATGTCTATGTTCTCTAGCCAGTGTAACTGCACGCATAATACTAGAAGGCTGATTTACTGAAACCGGGAGAGAATAAAACAGAGCACAAAAGTCAATAGCCAATAGCAATCAATCGAGGTTTACCCTTCTTTTTAGAAACAAGAATTCTGATGGGTTTCTGTGAGCAGCTATTCCACTTTGTGTTCATTTTATCTCTGTAGCATTTATCAGCCTGTGTGTGTATTCCAGTGTATATGTTTGCAATGTAATATTCCAATGTCGATCATTATAAGCAATACTATTGTAAAAACCCATAGTAAACCATACCCACTATGTTTGCAGATATATTTATAAAATGCATGTAGCATTTTATTTTTTTATTTACCTGCAGCATTTTGGGGTTTTTTTACACACCTGCAGCATTTTTTTTTTACTTACCTGGCCCAGGGATGCTGGAAACCCTCTTCATAGCACTAATGTCACCATCAGAAGAGATTAGAGGAGTAAGAGGACACTGCGCATGATTTCCATTACTCTTGCCCCCGAGAAGCAATATAGCGTCAATTACAACATTTAAGTGTGGCAACTGGCATGCCCGGGTCTTACTGACTTTTCTACCTTAGTGATGGCGCAGTGTGTTGTCAGTGTACTTTATTAGTTGGCACTCACCTGGTGAGGTAGTGGGTGGGGTCTGTGCCGTTTTTATACCAACTGTGGGTAGGGCCTGGCAGATTGGGTATGGGAAAAGGTCACCCTGACCAGCACGGTAGGTCTGTAGCCTGTACACAAATGGGAGAGATCCCTCTTCAGAGCAAGTCTGCCAGGAGTATTAGATAAAAACACTCATAGGAGAAGGTGGAAGAGACTTTCCACCCCTTTATCTAGTAAGTCTGTGGCTCAGTTTAGGATAGCCTCAGGGCCCTGGACTGAGGAACGGCTTGTGTGTGTAACAAGCTGCTGACTAGGCCTGTGCTTTAAATCCACACCAGAAAAAATACCATTGTAGGGCCAGTCTACTTCTGGTTTGAAGGGGGCATTTGGCATTGGCTACCTTTTGAATTGTACCCCAACCTTTATTGGAATAAAATTGTATCTGAACCTCTTAGCAATGGTATGGCACTTCAATTGCAGCCCTTTTTACATTACACTATAAGCCAAGGAGAAAAAATCCTCTGGGGTGTAGAAGCCACCTGCCCAGGAACCAGATCATTTACACCAACAGTAATACCTTAAGATAACATTACCAGTAAAATAAGCCTATATGTTCACTTTCCTTAACCATCTTGAGAAAAATCAGGGTGGGACCTGGGCCAGCTTGGCAGGAACGGCTGTCTAATCCAAGTCCATTACAAGCACTCAATGGAGTGACAATGCTGCAGTGATTTCATAATAAAGGAATCAGTGTTGTCCTCCTGTTGAATGAAGTCCCAGGTAATGGCAAGATCACCAGGTATGTGTAATCAGATGAAATGTAAAAATATCAATTTAAATTATGCTATTTGCAATTTTTATTATCATCTTTTAGTGGCCTTTTTAACATTGTCTACGATTATACTTTAGGTAAATGTAAAACCTTTGAGCGAACACCAAGTAATTATATAGATCAGTAATAAACAGGAATGGTGGCATAAACAAGTGAAATGTTTATATAGCATACCACTGCCCCCTTCCAAGTGCACAGCTGTTAGAAGGATTTAAAATTGTGCAGCAAGATAATAGTTAAATATTACTGTCACTATGCTTGTTAACAATATTTGTGATGGCACCTGTGACCAGAGAATGGGCCCTCACTTAATGTTATTTTTAACCTCCTTCATCCTCGCTGGCAGAGCCCACTCTGCAAAAAATATCTTCAGAAAATGGAATTTAATGATTCATGGCAGGGTGACATTTGTGCATGAAGCAAAGGCCTAAACACATACTGACATTTGGTAACCAAGTAACGGCTCCCATACCTTTGCATGCTTTACCAGAGGACAGCAAGGCCTGCTCTTGGCATGAAAGGGAGGCTGGAGAACAAGTCTTCACAGTGAGGCTTGTTAGAGATAGAGTCAGAGAGGTTCAAAGCAAGGCCGTGCTTCCAAAATACTATAGACCTGCAGGCATTACAGAGACAAACACAAAAACAGAAATCAATAGTACAGAGAGTTGCAGATTTATGTTTTTATACATCCAATTTCATGCCCTAAAAGACTAGGTTTATGGGAGTAGACAAGAAACTATCTGGAAAATATATGTCTAAGATAACCAGTCACTCACAATTCAAAGCCAAAAATATCTGAGTATGTAGTTGAAATAAAGCTTTATACAAGATGGATGTTATCCTTTGATGTTACAATTACCCAAAGAAAGCATTGCACATACTAAGAGGTACTTTGTTAAGATGAGATATTTTATTGCAAGAACATATCTGTGGGCTGATTGTGAACTTTCTTATTAATCCAAATCATGGTGTAATTATTCACATTCCACTGGACTTGTTCTGTAATGCTGGAAAGGTTTTGCTGCTTGTCCAAGCATCTTCTTCACTTCTAATGAGTTTCAGGAACATACTCCAGCTTTCTTAGTCATTTGGGTAGATAAGTTTGTTACAAAAGATCTCATTTCAAGTATAGTTAGATACATTTTCAACACTGAAGACAACTGGCTTATAAGAGGTAGGAAAAAGGCCTTCTACATAAACTGAAACTACCATACAATAACAGAGGTGAAGGCCTTTGGCACCCACATTTAATAGTTATAAAAAGGGGATAAAGTCCCCTTAAAAGGTTGGTTCTTAGCTAAATCCAGGTAGCATAGGCATGAGCACAGGGTGTGCCTGGGCACACCCTAATTGCTCTGTGCAGTGCCAATTTCCCCTGCTTCATGGTGCCCCCTGTCTCCCTCCTGCAGTGCTGCCAGCTTCCCTCCTCTCTTCTACTGCCAGCTGCTGTGGGGGATGTTTCAGGATGGAGAGCAGGGGAAGGGGTTAGTAAAGATTCCATTTACCAGCCCCTTCCTTTTCTGAATGAACACAGTGTGTGATCTGTACTGTTCTCTCCTGTGTTCATGGTCAACTGAAGCATAATAAACTATGTTAATGAATGAATAAACAGGAAGATGCTCAGCACAGACCACTCTCCATTAGTTCGCCGTCCAGAAATGACTGGGGTAGCTCTATACTCAGTCCCTTTCTCTGTCTGTTTAGACCCCTGATATTTCACAAAAACCCCCAACCAGCTCCTAAAAATTTGTAAAAAAATAAAAAATAAAAATAATATTGTAAACTATCATTCAAAAAAAATAAAATTGTAAAAAATAATTGAAATAAAAACTACTGACACCAATCTCTGCTCTACTGACACTGTCCCCTACTCTGCTGACATACACACATGTGTGTTTGTACTCTGGGGTGCACAGCCTAATGCCATAGGTTGCGCAAACCAATGCCAGGTAGTTTGACAAATAGAAAAATAACTATTTTGTATATAGAAAAAAAACATTATTAGGACTTAATGCAAGAAAAAAAGCTGCGGAACAAACACCAATAGCAAAATACATACTAACCTCCACCCCACACACATAAAAAACTGACAACGTTGTCAATCAATTAAAAACTAGACATGGGCCAAACAACCCCATCTTGGTTCGCGGCAGAACTTTCAAACATTGCAAAAGTTCAAAACCGAATAACGAACTCCGTTGAAGTCCACGGGACCCAAACTGGATAAATCAGAAGTGCCCATTTTGAAGGCTTATATGCAAGTAATTGGGCATACAAAGGTATGGGGGGGTCTGGGTATTGCCTTGTAAAAAACATTATTTTTAAATAAGCAGTGATTTACTGATGCTTAACCACTTCCGGACCGCCCGCCGTCATTTGACGGCGGCAGTTTGAAGTGGAATACCTTTGTTATGGTAGCAGATAGCTACCATAACAAAGGTTATGGTAGTGGAATACCTTTGTTATGGTAGCAGATAGCTACCATAACTCCGGTATCTTTTTTTTCAACAGGCGATTCTGCACGAGATAAAAGTGATCTTAGCGGCGGATTCGCGTCCAGATCACTTTTATCAGCGGCGGGAAGGGTGCCCCCCCTCCCGCCGCTTTCCGGTCATCTCTGGCGCTTACCGGACCCACCGGCAGCGGCGGAGATGATCGCGTCCGTCCCCCCAGTGTCCGTGAGCCAAGTGAGCGGCTGAAGCCGCTTACTCGGCTCCATAACATGGCTGGGCGGAAGCGACGTCACAAGTCACTTCCGCCCAATGGTCTTAAAGGGGACATTTTTTTTTTTTAGATGTCATTTTTTTCCAAATTTTTTTTTTTTTTTTGCATTTAAGTGTAAATATGAGATCTGAGGTCTTCTTGACCCCAGATCTCATATTTAGGAGGTCCTGCCATGCTTTTTTCTATTACAAGGAATGTTTACATTTCTTGTAATAGGAATAAAAGTGATCAAATTTTTTTTTTTTAAATTACAGTGTAAAAATAAAAATTAAAAAGTAAAATAAATTATCGTCCTTGCGAGCTCACGCACAGAAGCGAACCCATACGTAAGTCCCGCCCACATATGAAAATGGTGTGCAAACCACACATGTGAGGTATCGCCGCGATCATTAGAGCGAGAGAAATAATTCTAGCACCAGACTCCTCTGTAGCTCAAAAATGCTAACCTGTAGAATTTTTTAAACGTCGCCAATGGAGATTTTTATGTTGCAAAGTTTGTCGCCATACTGCGAACAGATGCAATTTTGAAGCATGACACGTTTGGTATCATTTTACTCGCGTAAGATTATCTTTCACAATATGGAAAAAAATGGCCTAACTTTACTGTTGTCTTATTTTTTAACTCAAAAAACTAAATTTTTTCAAAAAAAATCACGCTTGTAAGACCGCTGCGCAAATACGGTGTGACATAAAGTTTTGCAATTGCCGCCATTTTATTTTCTAGGGTGTTAGAAAAAAAAATATATAATGTTTGGGGGTTCTTAGTAATTTTATAGCAAAAAAAACTGATTTTAACTCGTAACCACCGAACTCCAAAAAGAGGCTCGGTCTTAAAGTGGTTTAAAGTAAAACCATAAAAATGAGAAATAACAATAAAAATTAAAAATACCTTTAAATATAGTGCCTGGGAGGTCCCCTTAGTCTGCCTGTAAAGTGGCACATCTGTACCCTGTATAGAACCTGCTGCAGCAAGAATGACTTTTACAAAGCAAAAAAATTTACATTTTCCCTGCAAGCTTTCTTTATTTTGTAAACAACAGTATGGGAAGCCAGTCTGTATGATGAGGCCACAATTTAGTGCACTCGAAACAAGGTTAGAGATTTTTTGGATACATTCTGGTGTCTCTTTCGCAGGCTTTGGATAGAAGTAACATGAGCGGAAAAATTGGGCTTTGGGTATTAGTTGTGCCTTCACACCATAACCTTATAGAGGTAACTCTTGATGAAAGCAAGAATTGGCCTTGCTGTAAAAAATTTCAATGATATGCCCCGGCCAAACAGTGGTAGAAAAATTGGTCTTTGAGTGTCGGTGGTGCCTTCACACTGTAACCCTATAGCGGTACTCTTGATGAAAGAAAAAATTGGCCTTGCTGTCAAAAATTGAAATGATATGCACCTGTCAAACAGGTTTGGAAACATGGTACTTTGGTGTTAATTGTGTCCAAGAAGCCTACACCAAAAAATTTCTTCCAGCTAAAATCAACACCCACAAATCTAGGCAGCCTAGACAGTCTTTTAGAGATTCAAGATCCAGAAAGCACTTAATCAGCGACATCGGCATCAGAACTTGATAGCTGCTGCTAATCCAGGACTGATTTATTTTGATAAATGTCAGCCAGTCCACAGAGTCTGTGGACAGACATGCTCTCTTATGTGTCACAAAACCTCTGGCAACACTGAATACCCATTCAGAAAGCATGCTGGATGCAGGGCAGCCCAGCAGCTCAATTGCATACTGGGCAAGTTCTGGCCAGTGGTCTATTCTCATGACCCAGTAACCCAGTGAATCATCAACTGAAAAGCACTGCATGTCTGTTTTAGCCGCTAGATAATCTCCCACCATATGATGCAGACGCGCCAATGGTATGTGGAACTGACAGCCACGGGCACTGAGGATTTAAAAAAATTTGAAATGCATCATTGAGTAGGCCCCCTTCTCCACTGCTCCTCTCTTTACCAACAGAAACCTCAAAACTATGTTTTCCATGAGACTGTAACCTACCAGAGTCTGGAAAGGCATTACATAAACTCCTCTTTAATGTGTCCTCAAGAGACTTCATCTTTTGCTCCCTCTGTGGGTACAGGGTGATTTCAGAGACTTTCCCCTTGTAACAATGGTCAATGAGGGCTGCCAACCAATAGTGATCCTTCTCCTTGATGGCACATATTCTCTGGGGGGTTTTTGCAGGCTTTGAAGAATGAGGGAGCCCTTGCACTGCAAGTTAGGCATGAGTCTTGGTCACTGAGGATCACAGTATCTGGAACTGCCTCCCCCCAGTCACGTACTACTCCCAAGGGCTCTGGGGATGGAAAAACATCTGTTAAGGGTTGACGTATGTCTTCCTCTGCTTCAATGCCTCCAAAACTGCCATAACTCTCCTCCTACTCCCTCTCCTCTTGTGTGTTGTGTGGCATCGCAAGAATGGTGTCTGCATAAAGCGGGCCTTGAGAGGAAAAGAAGTCCTCCTCTTCCTCCCACTGCTCTGGCTTGAGTGCCCTGTCCATAATGCAATGCAGAGTCTGCTCCAGCAGGAACACAACAGGAATTGTGTCACTGATGCATGCATTGTCATGGCTCACCATTAGGGATGGGCGAATGGTTCGGCCCGAGCATGAGTTTGGGCCAAACATTGGCTGTTCGCCCGTTCGCCGAACAACCGAATTATCGGGTCGTTTGACCGTTTGTTTGGCCCGCTGAACGACCACAATACACTGTGCTACTGCACAGTGCATTAAAACCCCTGATTGGCAGAAGAAATGAAAGCTTTGCCCAATCAGGGCACAGAGCACTGTCAAAGCCATGATTGGATGCTGTCATGGGGACTCTATCCAATCATTGCTCATTGTTCTTAGTCCCGCCCCACACTATAAAAGTATTCTTTCAATAGCAGCCATTTTCAGTGTGATATCGGCAGCGTGGAGAGAGATAGAATAGGGCTCTGTTCAGTGCTACTAGACAGTTAGTGTGCTATAGTGTCCACCATTCATCTTTACATTAGTGTTAATCTAGGGACAGTTCAGTCAGTGTGAGTGTAGTGTGACCACCAGTCAGTGTAGTGTGACCACCATTCATCTTTACATTAGTGTGAATCTAGGGACAGTGCAGGCAGCGTGAGTGTAGTGAGTGACCACCATTCATCTTTATATTGTTGTGAATCTAGGGACAGTTCAGTGTGAGTGTAGCGATAGTTTAACACCGTATATTTCATTGCGTTACTGCAAGTTTAATTCTATATAGTTCTGTGTGTTATTGCAAGTTTAATGCCCTATATTTCATAGCGTTACTGCAAGTTTAACGCCATATAGTTCTGTGTGTTACTGCAAGTTTAACTCCATATATTTCATTGTGTTACTGCAAGTGTAATGCCATATATTTCTATGCGTTACTGCAAATTTAACACTGTGTATTCCATAGCGTTACTGCAAGTTAAACACCATATAGTTCTGTGCATTTAACACTGTATATTTCATTGCGTTACTACAAGTTTAACGAGATATATTTCTATACTTCTATACGTTACTGTAAGTTTAACGCCATATAGTTCTGTGCGTTACTGCAAGTTTAACTCTGTATATTTAATTGCATTACTACAAGTTTAAGACCATATATTTCTGTGCGTTACTGCAAGTTTAATGCCATATAGTTCTGTGCATTACTGCAAGTGTAACAGCGTATATTTCTTTGCATTATTGCAAGTTTAACGCCGTATATTTCTTTGCAACAGTGCATGTTTAATGAACACCTGGATGTTCAGGTTCGGCCGAACTTCAGGAAAAAGTCCGGGTCCGGTACCGAACTTGACCCGAACTTTACCCCGAACCCCATTGAAGTCAATGGGGACCCGAACTTTTCCGCACAAAAATGATTGTAAAAAAGTCCTGGAACGTGCTAGAGGGCTGCAAAAGGAAGTAAAATGATTTTAGAACAATAATCTGTCCCTTACAGCAACAGCAGGAACCTGACCCTATAGAACTAGAAGATGATTTTAGAACAATAATCTGTCCCTTACAGCAACAGCAGAAACCTGACCCTATAGAACTAGAAGATGATTTTAGAACAATAATCTGTCCATCTAAGCAGTAGACTCTACCTAGTCCAGTCAGATCATTCTGTAATGCAGGATGAGATGTTATTAGATCTGCAATCTGTCCCTAAAAGCAGTAGTAGTAGTAATCTCTAATTAGTCCACAATCAGATCATTCTGTAATGCAGGATGAGATGTCATTATATCTGCAATCTGTCCCTCACAACGCTGGCAGCATCATCTCCCTGCACTACCCAGAGAGCATGTGACATGCAGCACTAAGTGACTCCAGCTTATAAAGAGGCTGGGTCACATGATGCACTGGCCAATCACAGCCATGCCATTAGTAGGCATGGCTGTGATGGCTTCTAAGGGCAAACCAGTGAAACGCTTGTTGATTGGCTGCCCTGCAGCTATTCAACATGCGTGATCAAATACCCGAACCCAGAACCCGAACCCGAACTTTTTTTCAAATGGCCGGGTTCGGGTCTGGGTCACGGACACCCCAAAGTTTGGTACGGACCCGAACTTTACAGTTCGGGTTCGTTCAACTCTAATTTCCAATGTTTATTACATTTTGTTAATAAGCACCACCCCCCCATCATGTCTGGGAGGACAATGAGAGACAGATGTTCCCATGGCACTGTATGGGGGCCAGCGGCATATGTGTCCACAGGCAAAGGTGGATGTAGTCAGTCCTCAGGCAGGGCATCATTTCCTCTGTTAGTGTGAGTGTAGCGATCGTTTAACACCATATATTTCATTGTGTTACTTCAAGTATACCGCCATATAGTTCTGTGCGGTACTGTAAGTTTATCGCCGTTAATTTCATTGCATTATTGCAAGTTTAACACCATACAGTTCTGTGCATTACTGCAAGCTTAATGCCATATATTTCATATCATTACTGCAAGTTTAACGCCATATAGTTCTGTGTGTTACTGCAAGTTTAACGCCATATATTTGACTGCGTTACTGCAAGTTTAACGTCATATATTTATGTGCGTTACTGCAAGTTTAACTCCGCATATTTCATTGCGTTACTGCAAGTTTAACGCCATATATTTCTGTGCGTTACTGCAGGTTTAATACTGTATATTTCATAGCGTTACTGCAAGTTTAACGCCATATAGCTCTGTGCGTTACTGCAAGTTTACCTCTGTATATTTCATTGCGTTACTGCAAGTTTAAGGCCATATATTTCTGTGCCTTACTACAAGTTTAACGCCATATAGTTCTGTGCGTTACTGCAAGTTTAACGCCATATATTTCATTGTGTTGCTGCAAGTTTAACGCTGTATAGTTCTGTGTGTTACTGCAAGTTTAATGTCGTATATTTCATTGCATTACTGCAAGTTTAACACCATATAGTTCTGTGCGTTACTGTAAGTTTAACGCTGTATATTTCATTACGTTACTGCAAGTTTAACACCATATAGCTCTGTGCGTTACTGCAATTTTTAACGGAAAATTTTACTAAACAAATCTGCATTACAAAACAGAATGTCCAAAGAAATACAGGCAAATGTAGGACAAATGCACCAGTGATTCAATTCCACTACATGGAACTTTAACCATAGTCGTATTCTTCATACAACTTGAGTACAACCACACTCAGCTTAGACAATAACATACAATAGCCTATACCCTCTTATACCTGAATTATAAGTTGAAGGGTGAGATATCACTCTGAGATATCAGACACTGGGGGGGGGGGGGATCAGAGAGAAGGAGAACAGGCCAGACAGGGGGAAAATGTCTTTAGCACCCCCATATAAGTCAACCACAAGCATCTATCCAGCCAGACCACACCTTATCAAATTTCCCTGGGCATTGTCTACTTTCAAATGTAAGTCTATATAGGGGCAGGACTGAATTAACCAAGCCTATCCATGAGTCATGAGTAAACGGCTCCACCGACTTCCATCATAAAAGTATTTCCCTGCAGGCATAGAGCAGAGAGACGCATAACTTGACATATCTATCCCCCTCCACCTCTTCCAAATGGCTAATGGAATCCTGGTGCCACAGATATCACTCAAAGTGTCAGCTACAGCCTCCCAGTACATTCGGAGCATGGGGCAGGAACAGACTATATGTCCAAAAGTGCCCACATGTCCCTGGCATCTAGGACATGTGGGGTCCCACTGTGGATATATGCGGGCCAGTCTTTGAGGAGTGAAGTAGGCCCTGTGGAGAAACTTGAGCTGTATAAATCTATCTTTCACCACTATCAAAGAAGGGATGTAAGTAGAGACACACTCCTTCCATTCATCATACCCAAGAGTTGCAATATCTACCTTCCATTTATCCAAAGATTGGGACAGTTTATTGTCATAGGCAACTGTCAAATACAAATATAGGGAGGAGAGAGGCTTTCACATCACACTGGAGGTCAAAAGGCGCTCAATGGAGTCCGATTCAAGGATTACTGGTTCAGTAAACTGAGCCACAAAAGTATGTCATAACTGCCAGTATCTGAACTGGAAGAAGCCAGGTAGCGAATATAGGCGTCTCAGTTCCTGGAAGGACATAAGTCTGCCGTCGGCTATTATACTGTATTTTTCAGAGTGATAATGCCCTTCTTAGCCCATACTGAAGGGCCAGGGATAGTATGCAGGTGAGGAAGCATAGGGTTTCCCCAAAAGGGCATACGCAGGGATAGGTGAGAGGGTTTCCTATGTATTTCCCTAGCCTGTTGCCAGACCTGTATTGTGGTCTTCATCGAGGTCATCAAGGAGGAATTGGCCTTCATCCCCCGAAACACCAGGTTGCTCAAAGCCGCATATGAGCCCAATATAGCTGGTTCTAGTATAACGCCTGGATTCTGTTTGGGCTGGAAGAACCACCAAAGGACTGTGACAAGGATCGCCGCCCAGTAGTAAAGTCGGAAGTTCGACAATGCCAGACCTCCACCCAAGAGGGGAAGATATAATATTTGCTTCGCCACTCTGGGGGGTTGCCCAGCCCAAACAAAGGATATTAGCATTCCTTACAAACTTCTAAAGAAGGCCTTGGGGGTATGAGATGAGGTGTTTCAGAAGAAGTACAGGTATTTAGGCAGGTAAATCTTTTTTAGCAGGTTTACCCTACCTACTGGTGTCAATGGTAGAGAACTCCATGCCACACAATTAGCAGTCAGTTGAGCCATGAGTGGGGATTTTTTTTTTCTATGTAGTCATTCACATTGTCGCTTACCGTGATGCCCAGGTAGGTGAATTCATCCATCCACTGGAGGGGAGTATGTGTGTCAGTACGTGGGACTGATGGGTGCAGAGGGAACAAAGCTGACTTGTCCCAATTGATACAGATACCCAAAAATTGGGTAAACTGGTCAAAAAGGGTCAGTGCAGTTTGGAGAGATGTAGTAGCGCCCGCCAGGTAGAGCAGCGCTTCGTTCGCATATAAGGACAATTTTTCCTCGAGTGGGCCCACCATGACCCCCCCGCACTCCACTCTTGGCTCTAAGTTGGATAGCTAGAGGTTCTAATGCCAAAGCAAATAGTCCTGGGGAAAGGGATCACCCTTGTCGCGTCCTGCGGCCCAGGGAAAAGGACTCTGATAAACAACCATTAGTGCAGACTCTAGCCTGGGGGTTAGCGTAAAGCATATGCAGCCAGGACAAAAACTGAGGGCCAAATTCAAATCTAGAGAGCACTTCCCACAGATACCCCCACTCCACGGAATCAAAGGCCTTCTCCACATCTAATGAGGCCACCACTCCCCCCAAGTCAGGCCGCGCCCTAGCGATGTGGGTAAAGAGTCTCCTAATGTTAATATCAGTTCCCCGCCCGGCATGAACCCCGTCTGGTCTGAATGAATCAAAGCTATCATAACCATGTTTAGTCTGGTAGCCAAGATCTTGGCCAGCAAATTTGCGTCTCTCAGCAAAGATATAGGGTGGTATGAGGAGCATAAGGAGGGATCTTTCCCTGGCTTGGGGATTACCACTATGACCGCCTCACCCATTGAGTTCGGAAGTTCCTCGGACTCTGCCGAAGCACCAAATACAGTGTGCAGTCTGGCAGCAAGGTCGTCAGCATATTGTTTGTAAAACTCCACTGGAATGCTGTCAGGCCCAGGGGTCTTACCAGACTGAAGGGACTTGAGTGCCTTAAGTATTTCATCCACTGTGATGGGTCCATCCAATTTAGTACGATACATGGAGGTTAGTACCGGAATATCTATGTCCTCCAAATAAGATATCAACTCCTCCTCCCTGTAAGTTGCCCGGAAGCTATATAAGGACTGGTAGAACGAGATAAAACATTTATTTATCTCACCCTAGATGACAGTGCCATCAGAGGAGAGCTCCGCAATCTTGGTCATAATTTTAGTTCAATAACATCAAGGATGCTGGCGGAGGTAAATATATGCCCACAATGGTCCATGTAAGAGAATGTATCCTTGCATTAATGATAACATATCTACCGTCCGAGTCCAGTGTCAAATCCAGGAGTTTAAAGGGGAGTCTTTGAGTACCAGGATGCTGACACCTCTCGAAAAATAAGAATAGGTGGCGTAGTAATGGTGTCCCACCCATGGCTGTTTCAGGGCAAGAGTCCTACTTTCCTCTAGGTGGGTCTCCTGGAGCACACAAATGAGATGACTATGGGATTTAAGAAATTGGAACACCAAGGATCTCTTATTTGGAGAGTTCAATCCTCTAGTGTTCCACGACTAGATATTAAGAGTAGACATATGGACGGAGGGAAGCATAAAAATTAGGATCTCGGGGGACTGAACCCTCCTGGACAGGGCGACCGGACCCGGACGGAACAGAAAAAACACCATTGCAGTTCGGAATCATCAAATATATTTGCAGATAAACCTAAAGTAATGCAATATAAAGCAAACATTAAAGTTGGCAACATATGAGCCCCTATAGGGCAACAAACCCCACCCCACTCGTTCCCCCATAACTGATGAGGGTCTCCAAACCCATATCCCAATCAGCACACCGGCTGCAAAGGGGAGACCGCACAAGAGGCGAGTATCACCCCTCCAGACTATATTCACGGGGCATGGGCAGGCAAAGCAGTTCTCAGTCCTGTAGACATCCGCTGGGACAGTAAAATTAGTGATAAGGGTATAGAGCCGTAAGTGAAAAAGAAGGAGGTACTCAGGCCCCCATCATCAGGTCAAATATAAGATCCATCTTAGGAATGGTAAACTGAAGCTTACTCTGTACAGTCCCATATGAAAGAAAAGAAGAAAAATAAAAAGCTTGTGAAACAAATCTCCTGACACTGTCAGGGGCAGGTACTTGTATTCCATAAAGACAGTAAACTCGGCACAACTGCTGCAACATATTCAGTTAGTTATCTCCCCATTTGTGCCATATATCCTACATAGTCTAACCACTTAGATTGCAGGAGTCCATGTAGGTGGTCAGGAGCACAAAGAATCTAAGGTGCATGAGGGGCACAACATAATGCCACAGGGAGTGAAGGCATCCATCCAGGGCTGCAGATGATGACAAGAAAGGCACAACAGGTGCAAGGAAAATTTGCAGACAGCCTTCAGGGCTGCACCCTATTGTGGGGACACTTGAAGGCTCAGCACCCCAGGACTGAACAGCAAACAGAGGCCCAGTCAGACAAATAGAGAAGAGACTATAGGGTTGATTTACTAAAGGCAAATCCACTTTGCACCACAAGTGCACTATGAGTGCACTTGAAAGTGCACCTGGAAGTGCAGTTGCTGTAAATCTGAGGGGAAGATCTGAAATCAGGGGAAGCTCTGCTGATTTTATCATAAAAATCATGTACGAACAAAAATGCTTTTTTTTATTTTCCTTGCATGTCCCCCTCGGATCTACAGCAACTGCATATGCGGTTGTGGCTGCCCGGCCACACGTACGCACATAGGCTCACAAACACAGTGGATGGCCAGCCCCAGGGACGCCATCCTAACAGGAGAAAAACAACAGAGAATGGAGGAGTCAGCTGAGTTATTAGAACACAGTATCAGCCACATGCTCCTTGACGATGCACATCCATTACTTGATTCAGATGTTGGTTCTGAGGTTGAGGAAGGCAGGAACATGAGCCTACAGAGAGGGGAGAACACTGGTATACAAATTGGCATTCATGTTCCCCCAGCCGCAGCGCATTGCCAAGTTGTCTCCAGTGGTAATGAGGATGAAGTAGATGATGATGATGAGGTCACTGATGACTTGGCTGCCAGGTAGAGCAGAGGAGGAAAATGAGGGTAAGGCACAACCCCAATGAGGCAGTCATCATGGAAGAGTAGAGAGCAGCCACCCTATTCCATCACATTGTGAAACTGTTATCTCCCGGCCCACTTCCCAGAGCTCAGCTGTCTGGGCCTTTTTTAGTGCATGTGCAGCCGATCGCACTGTTGCTATTTGAAAACTTTGTTTCAAGCACATCAAGTGTGGCAAAAACACCAGCCATTTGGGTACCACACTCTTGACAGGGCACAGCCACACAAAGGGGGCACAAATCTGTCCCTCCTCCTTATTCACCGCAATATGCTCCTGCTATACCTCATGACTAGTGTTGAGCGAACCCGGACTGTAACGTTCGGGTCCGTACCGAACTTTCGGGTGTCCGTGGCACGGACCCGGACCCGGACATTTCAAAAATCGTTCGGGTTCGGTCCGGGGTTCTGCTATTTTACTCCACGTGTTGAGAAGCTGCAGGGCAGCCAATCAACAAGTGTTTCACTGGTTTGCCCTTAGAAGCCATCACAGCCATGCCTACTAATGGCATTGCTGTGATTGGCCAGTGCATCATGTGACCCAGCCTCTTTATAAGCTGGAGTCACAGTGCTGCAGTCACATGCTCCTTGGGTTAGTGTAGGGAAAGGTAGCTGACTGCGTGAGGGACAGATTTGAGACATTTTAAGACCTGATCCTGCATCCTGAGATAGATTACTTTACTACTGCTGTCTGTGCTGTTGCTCTGAGGACAGATAGCAGAAATTAGAGATTTCAAATACCGCTGCTTTGAGTTGCAGATCAAACTCTGCTTAAAACAACGATCGCTACG
>BLSH010366113.1:987761-1011473 GCA_018402905.1 Glandirana rugosa
GGTTTTCGACAAGTGATCAGGTGAGGAAGTTGTAAACCGCCGTTATTAGTACTAGGAGACAGTGGTCGTCTCTCTGCTGGTGACAGAGGATCATGATTATTGCCGCCAAATGTTGAAGGAGTGGACTAGTGAACAGCTTTTGGAATGTATGCGTCAGGAAAGAAGGAGAACTCGTGTTTCCATAAGAAGAAATACGGTGCCCAGGTGCGTGCAGGAACAAACGTATGGCACGAACGTTCGTGCGCGCGTGCGACCGGGAGGCACGCATTCCCGTTCGTAACCGTTCTTGGCGCCAAAGGGGCTATTTAAACCAGACAGTGACATGGGATCAATGCCGTTTGGTCTACAACGTTTCTGAGATTCCTGTTACCTGTCTATCTGCTGAACCTGTTCTTCTGGTCTACCGGCTTGATCCTGACACCGCTGCTATCTGCCTGCCCTGACCTTTGGCTTTCCTTGACGATCCTTTTGCCTGCCCCTTGGTACCACGCTGCCAGCCCGTTGCCAACCCAGCCTGTGTCTGACTATCCTTCTGCCTGCTCCTCGGTTCCTGATCCGCCTGCCTGCTGTCTGATCCAGTCTGTCTCTGGCCTTCTCCTCCACTGCTCCAGCTAGCTGCATCTCCAGCCCTGCCTGTGACCACTGTACCTGTGTTCTGCACTCTTGAGCCTCCTGTTCGCTATATCAGGGGTTCCTGAGTCAGGATTGTAAGAGAGGCTGTCCTCGGCAATTGCAGACTCCACCACCAGGTACGTGATAGTCTGGCTCATGTTCTAGTTGATCAGGGCAGTATGTTGTTTAGTGATGTTCAGCCTTTGATTCAGGTGTGTCAGTTGGCTTTGTCTAGCATCCCTAAGGGCATGATTTTTCCCCTCCTTTCAGCAAAACTCAGGTAGAATCGCTGGTATGGTTACTCGAAGATGACTCAGCTTATTTCTTTGAGCATTATTCAGCATGCCCTCGACAGGTGTTAATGGAGTGCATTAACGCAGTACAGGCTCTTGTCAGACAGGCTGTATGTACACCGAATTTTGTTCAACCTATACTACAGGCATGGTCAGATATATTGTATTAAGCCCCAGTCAGCTTGCACCAACCAATTCCTGCCACTAGAGACCTACCTGCTCAAAGTTACTTCTCTCCTTCAACTACAGCAACCACAGTCCAATATACTCTGCTACCTACCAAATATCAGTACCCCGTTTCCCCCTGCTGCACCTACCCTGCATTTAACCCACCTATCTCTTCTCCGCTGCCTGCAACAGTTTCACAAAGATCTTCCTTATTGACCACTCCCTCCTTACCATACACCAGCCATACTCTTCCATCAGCTGAACCCCCTATTTACAGCCCTGTAGTCACTTACAGAACTCCAGTGGTAAAACCTAAGAAGAAACTGAAGTTTTTCCCAACCCGCACTATCCAGCCTGTATCCAGCCTCCACACCAGCCAATGTACCCCAGTCTGCCTTCACACCAACAAATCTGCTCCAATCTGCCTCCACACCAGCTGATCTGTTTCAGTCTGCCTCTACACCCACCGATCTGTACCGCTCTGCTTCCACACTGACCGATCTGCTCCAGTCTGCCCCCACACCAGCCAATCTACTCCAGTCTGCCTCCACACCGACCAATCTGCTCCAATCTGCCTCTACACCAGCCGATCTGTTTCAGCCTGCCCCCACACCACCCAATCTGCCCCAGTCTAACTTCACAATTGCTGATAAGGTTTTGCCTGCTGATCCTGTGCCTGCTGTCCAGCCTGCTGATCCTGTGCCCGCTGTCCACTCTGCTGATCCTGTGCCCAGTGTCTGGCCTGCTGATCTTGTGCTCGCTGTCCAGTCTGCTGATCCTGTGTCCGCTGTCCAGCCTGCTAATCCTGTGCCCGCTGTGCAGCCTGCTGATCCTGAGTCTGCTGTCCAGCCTGCTGATCCCGTGCCCGCTGTCCAGCCTGCTGATCCTGTGTCCGCTGTCCAGCCTGCTAATCCTGTGCCCGCTGTCCAGCCTGCTGATCCTAATTCAGCTGTCCAGCCTGCGGATCCCGTGCCCGCTGTCCAGTCTGATGATCCAGTGCCCGCTGTCCAGTCTGATGTTCCAGTGCCTGTTGTCTAGTCTGATGTTCCAGTGCCCGCTGTCCAGTCTGACGATCCAGTGCCCACTGCTCAGTGTGATTATCCAGTGCCCGCTGCCCAGTCTGATGTTTCTGTGCCTGCTGTCCAGTCCACAGATCCAGTACCCACTGTCCATTCTGATGATCCAGTGCCCGCTGTCCAGTCTGGCGATCCAGTGCCCGCTGTCCAGTCTGATGATCCAGTGCCTGCTGTCCAGTCCAATGATTCAGTGCCCGCTGTCCAGTCTGACGATCTAGTGCCCACTGTCCAGTCTGACGATCTAGTGCCCGCTGTCCAGTCTAATGATTCAGTGCCTGCTGTCCAGTCTGGCGATCCAGTGCCAGCTGTATAGTCTGACGATCCAGTGCCCGCTGTCCAGTCTGATGATCCGGTGCCCACTGTCCAGTCTGATGATCCGGTGCCCGCTGCCCAGTCTGATGATCCAGTGCCCGCTGTGCAGTCTGACGATCCAGTGCCCGCTGTCCAGTCTGATGTTCCGATGCCCGCAATCCAGTCTGATGATCTGGTACCCGCTGTCCAGTCTGATGTTCTGGTGCCTGCTGTCCAGTATGATGATCCTGTGCCCACTGTCCAGGCTGATCCAGTGCCTGCTGTCCAGTCAGATGACCCTGTGCCTGCTGTCCAGTCTGATGACCCAGTACCCGCTGTCCAGTCTGATGATCCGGTGCCCGCTGTCCAGTCGGATGATTTGGTGCACGCTGTCCAGCCTGACGATCCAGTGCCCGCTGTCCAGTCTGATGTTCCGATGCCCGCAGTCCAGTCTGATGATCTGGTACCCGCTGTCCAGTCTGATGTTCTGGTACCTGCTGTCCAGTATGATGATCCTGTGCCCACTGTCCAGGCTGATCCAGTGCCTGCTGTCCAGTCGGATGACCCTGTGCCTGCTGTCCAGTCTGATGACCCAGTGCCCGCTGTCCAGTCTGATGATCCGGTGCCCGCTGTCCAGTCGGATGATTTGGTGCCCGCTGTCCAGCCTGATGTTCTGGTGCTCACTTTCCAGTCTGATGTTTCGGTGTCCGCCGACCAATCAGACGATCCACTGTCCAATCTGATGATTCAGTGCCCGTTGTCCAGTCTGACGATCCAGTGCCCGCTGTCCAGTCTGATCCAGTGCCTGCTGTCCAGTCCAATGATTCAGTGCCCGCTGTCCAGTCTGACGATCTAGTGCCCACTGTCCAGTCTGACGATCTAGTGCCCGCTGTCCAGTCCAATGATTCAGTGCCCGCTGTACAGTCTGCCGATCAGCAATAGACACCAATGTTGGTAATAAGCCGGTGCTGGGTGAACCAATGTACCACGGCTCTGGGGACCCGGACTGTGATGACCTGTAAACATCCTGGGTGATGGAAATGGGACACTAAGGGATCCACAGCGGAAAAAAAAAGCTGCTGTGGGAGAACAGTCGCTTTGCCCGGTCACATTGGGCAACAATGAGCTGGAATGTAAGCGATGGGGTGTCCCCAACTGTAGTGGCCTATGGAAGAGTGTGGATAGGGAGGACTAGGGCCACAAACATGGATCTGGGTATAGTTATGGCTGGAGAGGAAACAGAGACCAGATGTAATGAGGCTGGCTGTACGGTGCCCCCTTAGGGAGATAACCACGGTGCTCAGACATGTGGCTGCTCGGATGGATGACTGACAAGTCCTGGTGACCGCAACGTACTGACCTGGGGATGAATGTTTGCACGAACAGATGGTATGTGACGGGCGGTCAACGTGGGTCAGTGTTGTGCATCCGACTGCGGGACTCGTATCCTAGGAGGTGCAATCCTTCCTGGGGTGGTAGAGTGCAATGTGTGAGAGCCAGGTCCGAAGGTTCAGACATGCTGGGTGACGTCAGCCCAGACGCGATGATGAGCTGCAGAGCAATGGGGTGACTCCTGGTGGTGGAAAGCACAAAGTGGCTGGATGGTGTGCTGCAATTGATGAATGCCCGGGCTAGCCATGACTTACATGTTTCGAGCAGCTGCTCTTTATCAAAGTCACGGGATAGTCGGCTGCCTCTGATTTATGTGAGTTGGAAGGGAGGGGGAGAGGGTAGGGAACCAGGGTTGTAATTAGAGCCTGGTATAATGATTAACCCTTTGTGTATACTGTCTATAAGTGTCATATCACATTAGTGCAAACATATTGCTAAATTGTAAAAGGGAAAGAAGAAAAAGGAGGGGGGAAGGGGGACGGGGAAGCCATGGTAGGATTTGGAAAAATTGAAAGAATTAAATAATGACTATACATTAAAAAAAAAATTGAATGCAAACATGTACATCTTGTCAATGAAGGGTAATATGATATTACCCTTCACCTGATATCCTTATTGTGCACCTGCAAAAAGTGACGTGGGACACTATGTTCATCCCGTCCCTTTTGGATAAGCCTGCGATGTTCCCCTATTCTGGTTCGTAGCGCACTTGTTGTGCGACATACATAGAAGAGATTACAGGGGCATCGCAAAATGTAAATAACAAATTCCATCGAGCAGATTATGAACTGCATGATACGAAATGTGACACCCTTGTTGGTGACAAATTCAGAGCGTCCATGTTGAATAAATTGACAAGTGAGGCAGCCTCTCTTACGGCACTGGAACTCACTTACTCTATGGCCGAAATAGCTACCAGTGGCGAAGAGGGGGTCTTCTCCTAAGTTTTTGTAATTTGCTAGGCGCAAGAGTGTTTTTTACAGTCCGGGCTCTCCTAAAAGTAATTTGGGGTTTGGGGGGTAACGCAGGTGCTAAACGTTGATCAAGCAAGAGAATTCCATAATGTTTATGGATGATTTTTTAAATGGATTTATATTAGGTGTTAAAGGTGGACACGAACCTAGCAGTATTAGTGTTATGTTTATTGACCCCATTTCCGGATTTTGTCACATGTCCATATGGGTCTGAAAAGCTCTATGGACTAGATCTGTGGGATACCCCTTCTCTAAGAATTTCCTCTGCATGATTTTACCTTGTGCGATATAATCCTCCGATTTGGAACAGTTCCTTCTCAGTCTCTGGAACTGTCCATTCGGAACATTATTCTTCCAGGTGGGATGGTGGCAACTGGTAAAGTCTAAATAAGAGTTACCGGTAGTAGGTTTAATGTGATTGCTGGTGATTATGGTTCCTTGATCATGCCCGAGGACTAGGTCCAAGAATACCAATTCCGCCGAGTCCAGTACATGTGTAAATGTGAATCCTAGCTCATTATTGTTGCAGTGGGCCACGAAGCAGGAGAAGGCCACCGGGTCCCCACTCCAAATGAGTAAGATGTCATCTATATATCATCCAAATAGCACGATATGTTCAGCAAAAGGATTGTTGGCCCAAATGTATTTCTCCTCCCAGTAGCCCATCGCCAAGTTGGCGTACACAGGGGCAAAATTTGCCCCCATGGCTGTCCCCTTGCGCTGTAAGCAGAACTGATCTAGGAAAGTAAAGTAATTATGTCTAAGACAGAACTTGATACTATCAATCAAAAATTTGGACTGTTTGGAATTTATATTACCCTCTTTAGCGAGAAAGAATTGCACAGCAGCTAGACCCACTTCATGAGGAATGGAAGTATATAGTGAGGACACCCCATCGCTTACATTCCAGCTCATTGTTGCCCATGCGACCGGGCAAAGCGACTGTTCTCACACAGCGACTTTTTTTTTGTTTTGTTTTTCTTATTTCGCTGTGGATCCCTTAGTGCCCCATTTTTATCACCCTGGACGTTTACAGGTCACCCCAGTCCAGGTCCCCAGAGCCGTGGTACATTGGTTCACCCAGCATCCGGCTTATTATCAACATTGGTGTCTATTGCTGATTGCCATTTTAATTTTTATTGTTTATGGATTGATTCTTGTTTTTATGTATTCCTTGCTATGCACTATCCAAGGTTTAATAAACCATTTTTTTATACAATGTACTAGTGACTTTGAAGGTTCCATTGAGCGCTGTCTTCAGCTTGCATCAAACTATTTACCATTCCAGTGGTCGTCAGCAGCTCAGTTTTCGTTCAACATCCACACATGAGGATATCATGTTTCCTAACAATGACATTAGCTCTGGTTGTAGCGCTTATAGGATCTTTTTGAGTGTATTAATGAGGTGCTTCTGCCCGCTGCTCAGCCTGATCAGTTGGATGGTTGTGTAAAGGCTGAGTGTTCACCTGTTAATGGGTTGGAAAGCTCTGAACCTTCATGTGCCTTATATGGACTGCCTACTTGGCCTAAGATTCAGTTGACGGTTGCCTCAGTAGAGTCCCTCTGGCAGTGTGTTGCTTCTATGGCGCCCAAGCCTGGTGGTCTAGACATAACATGGATGACTAATGGCTGCATTTGCTTTCATGGCCCTGGTCGTGGTAAGCTCCTAGGGAATGGCGGAGTACGATCTGTGCCCTGCTATGATCTGGGAGCAACTGCCACAGCTCCGGGCGTACTAGGGGACCCAGGTTGGGTAACCGGTGCCTCAGAGAGGCCTGATGGGTTTTTGATGCGCGGTGCAAGTTCTGGAGACCAGGCAAGCTATTCAGTCATGACAGGACACATCGGTGCCTGTATTCCAGTTCTGTCACATGAGCACAGGGCTGAATTTGAAGGTAACCCGTGTGACCCCAGCGTTGGGGTATCTACTGTTTTGAGGGACTCGAAGTGGTGCTCGAAATGTGCTACATCCCAGGGAATCCGGCCAGCAGGACACCCAGCCAGTCGTCTGACCCCGGCAGTGGGACACTCAGCCAGTTGCACGATCCAGGTGGGGGGACACGTTACCTTCCGATGGATCTTGGCTGTAGGGCATCTTGCTGGAGAACCAGGACTATTTCAGTTTTCAAGGAACTCCTTCGGTGGACTCATGTAGCAGAGGAATTTTTCTTAAGGACTAGATCCCCTATGGGTATTTGGAGCGTCCCAAGGCCACTCCTTAGAGGGGGGTACTGTCAGGAATAGTCCCTCCAGCAGGTGGCGCTGTGGCTCAGGGATCCATGGGCTGCAGTTCCGGTGTCCACCAGCGGGTGTCAGTAAAAGGCTCACCTGCTGATGGCACTGTGGCTCCTGGGTCCATGGGCTCACCAGCAGGTGTCTCCCAGTAATCAGAGGCTCATGAGTCACCACCTGATGCTCGTTATAGGAAGGATATATAAACCCTGCCTACCATATGCTCAGTGCCTTGGTGTTTGTCTCCATGTGCCTCTGCATCCTGAATCCTGTATCCTGTAGCCTGCAGCCTGAATCTGCTCTGGGAGCCCTGTCTGCAGCCTGATCTTCCCCCAGCGTTCCCCAGCATCTTCTTTCTGTTCCTGTCCTGTCCTGCTCCCTGCCCCTCTACTAATCTCCCGTGTATGACCCTGGCCTGGCTTTGTTTACGGTTTGGACATTTCCCTTTACCTATTTAGGCAGTTTTCACTATTTCTGTTATTTGGTTGGTTACACTGTTTGCTATATTAGATGTGCGTTTGGATCACCATTTACTTATGTTTTTAATAAAATCACCTTATTCACTTACACTTGTGTTTGGTATTCTATGTGCAGTTCACAGATTTCTGGTCGCACCAGTTGCTGACAATACTGCAGTAAATATGCACCAATGCAATGAAATATACTGCGTTAAATGTGTACGAACACACTGCAATATTCTGCGGCAAACCTGCAAAACCACTCTGAAATATACTGCATTAAACATGCAGTAACACACTGCAATATACTGTGGTAAACGTGCAATAATACACTGAAATATATATATATAGTTACATAGTTACATAGTAGTTAAGGTTGAAAAAAGACAATAGTCCATCCAGTTTAACCTGTGTAGGTGTACGTGCGTCATTGTCCATATCCCTGTATGTTGTGTTCCCTAAGATATACATCCAAGAGTCTTTTGAAAGTTTCCATACTCCCCGTAGCCACCACCAGTTGTGGAAGAGAGTTCCACATCCTTATTGCCCTGAGTGTGAAGAACCCTCTATGCAGTTTAAGGTTAAACTGCTTCTCCTCCAGTCTCAATGTGTGTCCCCATGTCCTCCCACACTCCCTGAGACTGTACAGTTTTTTCTTATGCTGGGGTCCCCATAGAGGTATTTATAGATCGCTATCATGTCCCCTCTCAAGCGTCGCTTCTCCAGAGAGAATAAATTGAGTGTTTGTAGTTGTTCCTCATATTTGAGCTCCTCCGTTCCCCTTATACGTTTTGTTGCCCTCTGAGGACTGGAGCTCCAAACTGGATGGAATACTCCAGATGTGGCCTTACCAGAGTTTTATAAAGTGGCAGGATTATCAGTTTATCCCTGGAGTATATCGCTTTTTTTTTGCATGCTAATATTCTGCCGGCTTTGGTAGCTACAGCTTGACATTGAATGCTATTGCTCAGTTTGTCATCTACTAGAACCCCCAGATACTTCTCCAGAGGTTCTCCCCCTAATGAGTACTTTGTATTTATGTTTTTTGCCCCCGAGTGCATTACTTTACATTTCTCCGCATTAAACCATATTTGCCATTTGTCTGCCCACTCCATTAAGTTGTTCAGGTCATTCTGTAAAATTTCGATATCCTGTTGTGATGTGAATGCTCTGCTTATCTTTGTATCATTTGCAAAAACTGAGACTAAGATAATAATCCCTTCCCCTATATCATTAATGAATAAATTGAATAGAATTGGTCCCAAGACAGATCCTTGGGATACCCCACTCGTCACTCCAGACCAGTCTGAGAATATGTTATTAATCACTACCCTTTGGACACGTCCCTGTAACCAGTTCTTTACCCAAGAACAAACCTTCTGGTCCACGCCTGCAGACTTCAACTTGTATATCAAGCGTTTATGGGGAACTATGTCAAAAGCCTTTGCAAAATCCAGGTACACTACATCCACTGCCTTCCCCCATCTAGATGGCCGCTCACTTCCTCATAGAATGTTAGCAGATTTGTCTGGCAGGAACGACCCCTCATAAACCCATGCTGATTACTACTAATGATGTTACTTTCCTCAGTTAATTTTTGGATATTGTCCCTTATCATCCCCAATAATTTACACACTATTTACTGCGTTAAATTTGCACTAACACACTGAAATATACTGCGTTAAACATGCAATATCGCACTGAAATATATTGTGTTAAACATGCACTAACGCGCTGCAATATACTGTGGTAAACGTGCACCAACGCACTGAAACACTAACACTGCAATATACTGTGGTAAACCTGCAATAATGCACTGAAATATACTGCGTTAAACGTGCACCAACGCACTGAAATAGACTACATTAATTATGCACTTACACACTGAAATATACTGCGTTAAACGTGCAGTAATGCACTGAAATATACAGTGTTAAACGAGCACCAACGCACTGAAATAGACTGGGGTAATCATGCACTAACACACTGCAATATACTGTGGTAAACCTGCAATAACGTACTGAAATATACTGCGTCAAACGTGCACCAATGCACTGAAATAAACTGCATTAATTGTGCACTAACGCACTGAAATATACTGCCTTAAACGTGCAGTAATGCACTGCAACATACTGCGGTTAACATGCAATAATGCACTGAAATATACTGCGTTGAACATACAGTAACGCACTGCAATATAATGCAGTAAACGTGCACCTGAAATACCGCATTGAAATATACTGCGTTAAACATGCACCAACGTACTGAAATAGACTGCGTTAATCATGCACTAATGCACTGAAATATACTGCGTTAAAGGTGCACTAACGCACTGAAATATACTGCATTAAACATGCAGTAATGTACTGCAACATACTGCGGTAAACATGCAATAACACACTGAAATATACTGCCTTAAACATGCAGTAACGCACGGCAATATACTGTGGAAAACATGCAATAATACACTGAAATATACTGCGTTAAATGTGCAGTAACGCACTGCAATGTACTGCGGTAAACATACACCAACGCACTGAAATATACTGAGGTAAACATGCACCCACGCACAGCAATATACTGCGGTAAATGTGCAATAACGCATTGAAATATACTGTGTTAAACGTGCACTAATGCACTGCAGTATACTGCGGTAAACATGCACCAATGCACTGTAATAGACTGCGTTAATTGTGCACTAACAAACTGCAATATACTGTGTTAAACCTGCAATAACGCACTGAAATATACTGCGTTAAAGGTGCACCAACGCACTGAAATAGACTGCGTTAATTGTGCACTAACGCACTGAAATAGACTGCGTTAATTGTGCACTAACGCACTGAAATATACTGTGTTAAATGTGCAGTAATGCACTGCAATATACTGCAGTAAATGTGCAATAACACATTGAAATATACGGCGCTAAACGTGCGCCAACTCTTTGAAATATACAGCGTTAAATGTGCACGAATACACTGCAATATTCTGCGGTAAACCTGCAATAATGCAAATATACTGTGTTGATTGTGCCGTAGCGCACTGCAATATTCTAAGGTAAATCTGGAGAACAGTACTGAAATATACTGCATTAAACATGCAGTAACAATATACTGTGGTAAACGTGCAATAATACACTGAAATATAATGGGTTAAACGTGCACTAATGCACTGCAATGTACTGCGGTAAACGTACACCAATGCACTGAAATATACTGAGGTAAACATGCACCCATACACTGCAATATAATGCGGTAAATGTGCAATAACACACTGAAATATGCTGTGTTAAACATGCACTAATGCACTGCAATATACTGTGGTAAACCTGCAATAACACACTGAAATATACTGTGTGAAACATACACAAACGCACTCAAACAGACTGCGTTAATTGTGCACTAATGCACTGAAATATACAACGTTGATTGTGCACTAATGCACTGAAATATACTGTGTTAAACGTGCACTAACACACTGGAATATACTGCAGTAAACCTGCAATAACGCACTGAAATATACTGCATTAAACGTGCAGTTATACACTGTAATATTCTGCCGTAAACGTGCTATAATGCACTGAAATACACTGCGTTAAACTTGCAGTAATGCCCTTTTTCAGTATAACACACTGAAATATACTGTGTTAATTGTGCCGCTATGAACTGCAATATCCTGTGGTAATCATGCACTGAAATATACTGCGTTAAACATGCACTAACGCACTGCAATGTACTGTGGTAAATGTGCACAAACGCACTGAAATATACCGAGGTAAACATGCACTGAAATATATTGCTTTAAACGTGCACTAACATACTGCAATATACTGCGGTAAACATGCAATAACGTACTGAAATATACTATGTTAAACGTGCACTAACGCACTGCAATATACTGCGGTAAACCTGCAAAACCACACTGAAATATACAGTGTTAAACATGCAGTAACACACTGCAATATACTGAGGTAAATGTGCACTAACACACTGCATTATACAATAAACGATAATAATAGACTGCATTAATCGTGCACTAACAAACTGCAATATACTGCGGTAAACTTGCACCAACGCACTGAAATAGACTGTGTTAATTGTGCACTAATGCACTAAAATATACTGCGTTAAAAGAGCACTAGCACATTGCAATATGCAGTACACGTGCAATAACACACTGAAATATACTGTGTTAAACATGCACTAACTCACTGAAATATATTGTGGGAAATGTGCACCAACGCACTGAAATAGGCTGCTTTAATCATGCACTAACAAACTGCAATATACTGTGGAAAACCTGCAATAACACACTGAAATATACTGTGTTAATTGTGCCGTTATGAACTGCAATATCCCGCGGTAATCATGCACTGAAATATACTGCATTAAACGTGCACTAACGCACTGCAATTCTCTGCGGTAAACCTGCAATAACGCACTGAAATATACTGCATTAAACATGCAGTAACGCCCTGCAATATACTGAGGTAAACATGCACCAATGCTCTGAATAAGACTGCGTTAACCGTGCACTAACACACTGCAATATACTGTGGTAAACCTGCAATAACACACTAAAATATACTGTATTAAACATACACAAACGCACTCAAATAGACTACGTTAATTGTGCACTAATGCACTGAAATATACTACGTTAAACGTGCACTAACACACTGGAATATACTGCAGTAAACCTACAATAACGCACTGAAATATACTGCATTAACCATGCAGTTATACACTGTAATATTCTGCCGTAAACGTGCTATAATGCACTGAAATACACTGCGTTAAACTTGCAGTAATGCCCTTTTTCAGTATAACACACTGAAATATACTGTGTTAATTGTGCCGTTATGAACTGCAATATCCTGCGGTAATCGTGCACTGAAATATACTGCATTAAACGTGCACTAACGCACTGCAATGTACTGTGGTAAATGTGCACAAATGCACTGAAATATATTGAGGTATACATGCACCCATGCACTGAAATATATTGCTTTAAACGTGCACTAACATACTGCAATATGCTGTGGTAAACGTGCAATAACGTACTGAAATATAGTATGTTAAACGTGCACTAACGCACTGCAATATACTGCGGTAAACCTGCAAAACCACACTGAAATATACAGTGCTAAACATGCAGTAACACACTGCAATATACTGTGGTGAATGTGCACTAACACACTGCAATATGCAGTAAACGTGCAATAACACACTGAAATATACTGCGGTAAACGTGCACCAACGCACTGAAATAGACTGCATTAATCATGCACTAACAAACTGGAATATACTGTGGTAAACTTGCAATAACGCACTGAAATATACTGCATTAAACATGCACCAACGCACTGAAATAGACTGTGTTAATTGTGCACTAATGCACTAAAATATACTGCGTTAAATGTGCACTAGCACACTGCAATATGCAATAAACGTGCATTAACACACTGAAATATACTGTGTTAAACGTGCACTAACGCACTAAAATATATTGCGGGAAATGTGCACCAATGCACTGAAATAGTCTGCGTTAATCGTGCACTCACAAACTGCAATATACTGTGGTAAATCTGCAATAACGCACTGAAATATATTGTGTTAAACATGCAGTAACACGCTGCAATATACTATGGTAAACGAGCAATAATGCACTGAAATATACTGCATTAAATGTGCACTAACGCACTGCAATATACTGCGGTAAACGTGCGCCAACGCACTGAACTATACCCCATTAAATGTGCATGAACACACTGCAATATACTGCGGTAAACCTGCAATAACGCACTGAAATATACTGTGTTAATTGTTCCGTAATGCACTGCAATATTCTGCGGTAAACCTGCAAAACCACGCTGAAATATACTGTGTTAAACATGCACCAACGCACTGAAATATTCTGCATTACTTGTGCACTAACGCACTGAAATATACTGTGTTAAACGTGCAATAACACACAGCAATATTCTGCGGTAAACCTGCAATAACGGACTGAAATTGACTGCGTTAAACACGCAGTAATGCACTAAAATATACTGCATTAAATGTGCAGTAACGCACTGCAATATACTGCGGTAAACGTACAACAAAGCACTGAAATATACTGCGTTAAACATGCAGTAATGCACTGAAATATACTGTGGCAAATGTGCAATAATACACTGACATATACTGCGTTAAAAACGCACTAACGCACTGCAATATACTTCAGTAAACGAGCAATAATGCAATGAAATATACTGTGTTAAATGTGCACTAATGCACTGCAATATACTGCGGTAAGCATGCGCCAATGCACTGAAATATACCACATTAAATGTGCATGAACACACTGCAATATACTGCGGTAAACCTGCAATAACGCACTGAAATATACTGTGTTAATTGTGCCGTTACGAACTGCAATTTTCTGTGGTAAACCTGCAAAACCACATTGAAATATACTGTGTTAAACATGCAGTAACACACTGCAATATACTGTGGTAAATATGCAATAATACACTGCAATATACTGCGGTAAACATGCACCAACGAACTGAAATATACTGCATTAAACGTGCACAAACGCACTGAAATACACTGAGGTAAACATGCACCCATGCACTGAAATATATTGCTTTAAACGTGCACTAACATACTGCAAAATACTGTGGTAAACGTGCAATAACGTACTGAAATATACTATGTTAAACGTGCACTAATGCACTGCAATATACTGCGAACCTGCAAAACCACACTGAAATATACAGTGTTAAACATGCAGTAACACACTGCAATATACTGTAGTAAATGTGCACTAACACACTGCAATATGCAGTAAGCGTGCAATAACACACTGAAATATACTGCGGTAAACGTGCACCAACACACTGAAATAGACTGCATTAATCGTGCACTAACAAACTGCAATATACTGTGGTAAACTTGCAATAAGGCACTGAAATATACTGCATTAAACATGCACCAACGCACTGAAAAAGACTGTGTTAATTTTGCGCTAATGCACTAAAATATACTGCATTAAACGTGCACTAGCACACTGCAATATGCAATAAACGTGCAATAACACACTGAAATATACTGTGTTAAACGTGCACTAACGCACTGAAATATATTGCGGGAAATGTGCACCAACGCACTGAAATAGGCTGTGTTAATCGTGCACTAACAAACTGCAATATACTGTGGTAAACCTGCAATAACGCACTGAAATATGCTGTGTTAAACATGCAGTAACACGCTGCAATATACTGTGGTAAACGAGCAATAATGCACTGAAATATACTGCATTAAATGTGCAATAACGCACTGAAATATACTGCAGTAAACGTGCGCCAATGCACTAAACTATACCACATTAAATGTGCATGAACACACTGCAATATACTGCGGTAAACCTGCAATAACGCACTGAAATCTACTGTGTTAATTGTTCTGTAATGCACTGCAATATTCTGCGGTAAACCTGCAAAACCACACTGAAATATACTGTGTTAAACATGCACCAATGCACTGAAATATACTGTGTTAAACGTGCAATAACACACAGCAATATTCTGCGGTAAACCTGCAATAATGGACTGAAATTGACTGTGTTAATCACGCAGTAATGCACTAAAATATACTGCATTAAATGTGCAGTAACGCACTGCAATATACTGCGGTAAACGTACAATAAAGCACTGAAATATACTGCGTTAAACATGCAGTAACGCACTGCAATATACTGTGGAAAATGTGCAATAATATACTGACATATACTGCGTTAAACACGCACTAACGCACTGCAATATACTTCAGTAAATGAGCAATAATGCAATGAAATATACTGCATTAAATGTGCACTAACGCACTGCAATATACTGTGGTAAACATGCTCCAACGCACTGAAATATACCACATTAAATGTGCATGAACACACTGCAATATACTGTGTTAAACCTGCAATAACGCACTGAAATATACTGTGTTAATTGTGCCGTTACGAACTGCAGTATTCTGCGGTAAATCTGCAAAACCACATTGAAATATACTGTGTTAAACATGCAGTAACACACTGCAATATACTGTGGTAAATGTGCAATAATACACTGAAATATACTGCGTTAAACGTGCACTAACGCACTGCAATATACTGCGGTAAACGTGCACCAGCGAACTGAAATATACAGCATTAAACGTGCACAAATGCACTGAAATATACTGGGGTAAACATGCACCCATGCACTGAAATATATTGCTTCAAACGTGCACTAACATACTGCAATATACTGTGGTAAACGTGCAATAACATACTGAAATATATTATGTTAAACGTGCACTAACGCACTGCAATATACTGCGGGAAACCTGCAAAACCACACTGAAATATACAGTGTTAAACATGCAGTAACACACTGCAATATATTGTAGTAAATGTGCACTAACACACTGCAATATGCAGTAAGCGTGCAATAACACACTGAAATATACTGCGGTAAACGTGCACCAACGCACTGAAATAGACTGCATTAACCGTGCACTAACAAACTGCAATATACTGTGGTAAACTTGCACCAACGCCCTGAAATATACTGGATTAAACATGCACCAATGCACTGAAATAGACTGTGTTAATTGTGCACTAATGCACTAAAATATACTGCGTTAAACGTGCACTAGCACACTGCAATATGCAATAAACGTGCAATAACACACTGAAATATACTGTGTTAAACATGCACTAACGCACTGAAATATATTGCGTGAAATGTGCACCAACGCACTGAAATAGGCTGCGTTAATCGTGCACTAACAAACTGCAATATACTGTGGTAAACCTGCAATAACACACTGAAATATACCGTGTTAAATGTGCAATAATGCACTGAAATACACTGCGTTACACGTGCAGCAACACACTGCAATATACTGCGGTAAACATGCAACAACACACTGAAATATACTGCGTTAAACGTGCATTAACACACTGCAATGTATTGCAGTAAACGTGCAATAACGCACTGAAATATACTGTGTTAAATGTGCAGTAACGCACTGCAATATACTGCAGTAAACGCACAATAACGCACTGAAATATGTTGCATTGAACATACAGTAATGTACTGCAGTATACTGCGGTAAACCTGCAATAACACACTGAAATATACTGCATTAAAGAGGAAGTAAACCAAGATTGGGTTTACTTCCTCTACTTTCCCCTGCAAAATAGATGCATAATGGGCTGCTATGCATCGCATAGTAGCCCATTATGTGCCACTTACCTGCAAACAAAGCCTGCGACATCCAGCGATGTCCCCTGTGCTGGCGGCATCCATCTTCAGCCCCTCTTCCTTCTGGGAATGCGAATCTGGCTCTGTGACTGGCCGGAGTCGCATGACGTCACTCCCGCAGGAGGTGCCAGTCACGGCACGATCACAGTGAAGAAACGGCACAGAGGCCGTTTCTTCACTGCACATGTGCCAAAATGACGTCGGCATCAGCAGCACACTGCATATCTCCTGAACCATGCAGGTTTGGGATATATGTAGGACACCTACAGGTAAGCCTTATTATAGGCTTACCTGTAGGTTAAAGTGGTTGTCACGGGTTGACAACCACTTTAAATGTGCACTAGTGCACTGCAATATACTGCGGTAAACGCGCACCAAGGCACTGAAATGTTCCTGCGTTATATGTGCACTAACACACTGTAATACACTGCAGTAAACATGCAATAATGCACTGAAATATACTGTGTTAAACGTGCAGTAACGCACTGCAATACTCTGCGGTAAATTTGCAAAAACGCACTGAAATATACTGCATTAAACATGCAGTAATGCACTGAAATATACTGTGTTAAATGTGCACTAACTCACTGCAATATACTGCGGTAAATATGCACCAATGCACTGAAATATACTGCAGTAAACGTGCACCAATACACTGAATTATGCTGCGTTAAACATGCACTAACATGCTGAAATATACTGCAGTAATCATGCAATAATACACTGAATTATACTGCATTAAATGTGCACTAACACACTGCAATATGCTGCGGTAAACCTGCAACAACGCACTGAAATATACTGCATTAAATGTGCAGTATCTCACTGTAATATATTGTGGTAAACATGCAATAGCGCACTGAAATATACGGTGTTAAACGTGCACCAACGCACTGAAATATACTGCGTTAAACGTGCACTAACACACTGCAATATACTGTGATAAACCTACAATAACGTACTGAAATATACTGCATTAAATGTGCATTAATGCACTGAAATAATACTGCGATAAACCTGCAATAACGCACTGAAATATAATGCGTTAAGCATTCTGTAACGCACTGTAATATACTGCAGCAAACGTGCAATAACATACTGAAATATACTGTGGTAAACCTGCAGTAACGCACTGCAATATACTGTGGTAAATGTGCAGTAAAGCACTGAAATATACTGCGGTAAACCTGCCCTGACAAAATAAAATGACACTACAGTAAAAATGAATGGTCGCACTACACTCACACTGCACTATCACTAGATTCACACTAAACTGGTACTTTACACTCACAATAAAAGCACAATAGCACCCTATAGCACACTAACTCAGAGCCCTGTTCTGTCTCTCTCCACGCCAATATCACTCTGCAAATGGCCACTATGGGAAGAATATTTTTATAGTGTTGGGTGGGACTAAGAGCAATGAGTCATTATTGGATAGAGTCATCATAAGTGTCCAATCATGGCTCTGACAGTGCTATGTGCCCTGATTGGGCAAAACTTTCATTGCTTCAGCCAATCAGGGCTTCCAATGCACTGTGCAGGAGCACAGTGCATTGTGGCCATTCGGTGGGCCAAACAAATGGTCAAACGCCCCGATAATTTGGGTGTATATCGAACAGACGAACAGCCAATCCAGAAACATCAGTGCAGCACTGGATGAAAGATGCAAGGGAGGAGTCCAGAAACTCATTGACTTTTTATACACACACACGAATTACAAGCAAACAGATCACAGATGAGGATGGTTACCTTTAATAGCCATTCAACCCCCTTTGAGTCAAGTTGTGTGCATGTTATGAGGCCAAAATCACCAGGGTATGTAAACTTTTTATCAGGATCATTTGGGTGGTTTCTGTTGTCATTATGATTTAAAAAGAGTAAACACAGTTGACTGATAATAAATGGATTCAGCCAAACACTAACCATGAGTGGAAGAAATGTTTTTGTGTTCTCATTCATATTCTCTGAAAAATGGCCAAGAAATCATAAATTCTGCCAGGGTATTAAACTTATGAGCACAACTGCACCAGCTTTTTTTTATTTTTTTTTTATAACTTTTGTGTTTTCTCAGGTACATTAATCCATGCCTTAAAGGATGAAATAGTAGACAGAATCTAGCGCCTCGTTTTGGATATTGCCGCAGGCGATATCCTGATTAGTTGATTTTTTCACCCACATATAATGCCATTTTAACTACATCCAGGGCATTTCACAACAATTCACACCTTCAGCCACATATCTTAAACAATTAACACATGCACCAGACGTCATGGCACCATTGAATTAAATTATGTAATTAGGAGACAGTGGTTTCACAAACTTTCACACTTCCTATCATATTCTTAGACAATCAACATCTACCTTAGCACATCCCATGGGATTGAGTTACCAATGTGGCTATAAATGCTGGGGTATGTCCTAACACTCATTAGAGCTGTGGAAGCTGCTTGGATAAGCAATGAAAGATCTTCAACATTGTAGAACAAGTCAGATTGAATGTGACTAACTACTGCTAGATATATCAGTGGGTTAGGCAAACATCTAATGAGTTTCAAGCCTAGGCAGAACAAAGTATCGGCCTACTGACTTTTGTGGTTGGGTTCAGCAGATGTGTATATGGCAACATGCAGCCAAAGTACAGCAGCTAGAATTGAAAGGAACACCTGGTAAAATCTCCAGGAATTTTATGAATGGGTCGTGTTCGAGATCACATTTGTGGAGGTACTTTAATTAGAAAAAAAGAACTCTGTACATGTCAAAGGTGTAATACTATGGTCCTTTAAAAGACATAATTGATAATCTGTCAAATTGAAAAATGTGGTATTCATGAGGCATAAAATGGGCCTAACAGACCAGAAAGGCAAGTGCCCAATTATTGACATTACCTCCAGTTCAGTCATGAGTTGGTTTTGAAAAAGCCTTGGATGTCCTGATTTATTTGTCATAAGGTGGCCTAATGATTTTGCCTAGACTGTGATAAACAGAGAAAAAGCAACTATTACAAAGAAATTTGTTGTTCCTAAAGATCATATATATAGTCATTATGAGGACCATTCCAATAAAAGACTGTTCTGAGCAGAAGCCTGACAAATGAATTTAGGATGCAAATGAATTGAGAGCTATCTCTTTCACTTTGAAAAAAATTGGTTACATTGGAGAACAATTAATGAATTACTGAGTTAATTGATTAATTAATGTAGATGTTAGTTGCTAAAATGGCATTCAAAAGTTCTACAACTCTTCAGCATGTTCATGACTGTGGGGGGAATTCTGTCACCTCCACCATTTGTGATTTTTATGGGCATGAAATGGGGATATCATGGTGAATCAGTGACGTGTAAGGTTTCCTTTGAACAATTGGTTCCTTCTAGGGTGGCAGGAGTTGGATACTTTGAGAAAATATTCAGTGCTGACATTGGGTTGATTTACTAGAGGCAAATCCACTCTGCACTACAAGTGCACTTGGAAGTGCAGTCGCTGTAGAGGGGGAAGATCTGAAATGATCTGAAATGAGGGGAAGCTCTGCTGATTTTATCATCCAATCACGTGCAAGCAAAAATGCTGTTTTTTATTTTCCTTGCATGTCCCCCTCGGATCTACAGCAACTGCACTTCCAAGTGCACTTTTAGGGCAGAGTGGATTTGCCTTTAGTAAATAAATCTCATTGAGTTACATGTGGTAACGTAGGTTATTATAAAGAGCTGATTTGGCATCACCTCCTGGTGGACCACGTGAGTAATTCTACCACTTACCCCCCACATCTTATGCTTATATACACACCCATAGCAGGGAAATACTAGCAGGAAAAACACCAACACCAGGATCTATGGAAACAAAAATTACTGATTACTTATGTTGAAATGGACAGACAAAAATTAAACATCAGAGGTTACAGGGATCAATATAATTATAGGTGAACAGGAGTGTTGATATAAAAACACCAAATACAAGGGCATATGAAGCACATCATCCACAAACCAGAGGGATTGGATGGATCTCTTTACATCCCATGAGGGCATAAGACAGAAGAGAATACTAACAAACTCCAGCTACAGTAAATGACACTTAGGGGCAAATTGAGGAATCTTATTAAACACAGCCAAGTGTTCTTGCTGAGAGTATTTCTAAATGTTATATATTATTCAGCCTGTGTCAGTGCATTATGCTGTGGTGAATTAATAGTTTTTTGCATTATAGTGTGAGTTTCAAATATGCTTAAAGAGCTGTATGTAGTGGTCAATGAATAAAAATTGTGTAGTAAGTATGACATTTTGTCCTGTATGAAGTGATATGTAATAGGGCTATATATATTCCAAATGCGTTATTCTGGTTTATGCAACGCAACGAGCATTTGCTGCTCTTCTGAATTGGTTGTTGAATTAGTTACACCGACTGTTTTCTGCCATGCTTTGCTCATCAGAGAGTCTAACAAGTTTTGTCAATGTAAAAATGACAATACTAAGAGATGTGTTATTTGTTAAATGAAGCTGAAATATGAGAATGCTTTGTGATAGTAGTAGTTTATTTATTATTTTAGTTAGGTGAGACTGTGTCATTTTCACAGAAGTGCAGTCATCGTGTTAAGCTCATAAAGTACTTTATCCTTCAGAATCCCTTTGTAGCATGTAAAACAGGTATTGCCAGAACACTGAGGTTGATATGCTAAGGGCAAATAGACTGTGCACTTTGCAAAGTGCAGTTTCCCTCTGCAAGTGCAGTTGCTCCAGAGCTTAGTAAATGAGGTTAGGGTTCACTTTGCAAAGAATACCCAAGCACCTGCAAGGAAAATGAAAAAAAAAAATCAGCAGTTTTGCTTACACATGATGGGATGATAGAAGTCAGCAGAGCTTCCGCTGATTTACTATGCTCTGGAGCAACTGCACTTGTAGAGTGCACAGTATTTTTATCATTAGTAAATTAACCCAATTGTATCACATTAAACCACACCAGTGAAGGGGATACTCCCCTTTTGGTAATGTTTATTAAAAGCTAATTGTTTATATAAGATAGAAATAACATAAACCACGTTAAAAATAATGAAGTACTGTCCCCCTCCCTAGGAAAAATCTAGAAAATAACACTGTCTAGGCAAACTGTCAGGGTTCACAGTGAGCCTACAGAATATACATTATACACATCATCATGAGTACAGCATGGAAAACATTCAGCACCAACGTTTCGCAGCTTTCCTGCTTTGTCCAGGGTGATCCCAGTTGCATGATACTTTAGTATAGACAACAGTCACTATTAGTCACATTACATATGTATACATTTCACAATATCAGATAGGAAATATATCAACAAGCTCACCACAAAGGTAGAATTCTTTCAAAATGCTCGCCTCAATCACCTCCCAGTCACCGCCACCATACACCTGGAGCACTTAGAGACAGGGATGTCAGAGTCACCTATCCTGCATGGGTGGATACTGGATCGGGACAGCCAAGAGGAGGTTGGATGGTAAAGCGCCATCCCCAGATAGCCGGAGACGGACACGTGACCAGGGCTTCACAACCGCATACCCCCATCCGACTTGGAGGAAGGAGGTGGAACAGCTACCTAAAGACAGATATATGGTATATATAATATATAAGAAGGCTAGAATAGTCTAATATAGTGTATTGCATTGCAGCGTATATCCTATTGCAGCGTGTATTGCACTGTCAGAAGTCCATCCCTTGCATCGTATGAACATCACAGGGTGGACCAAGAATAACGCAATATACAGCATATATCATGGCCTATGTGGGCACGTGCTATGCTCAGTGTCATCATGCAATGTCTGTGGTCCATCCAAAGTGCCATGAGCAGGGCGCAGGATGAACCAACCCAGCCAAGATCGATGACACACATGTAGTCACGAGGCCGACGTCAGGAGGCTGCGCCGGCCTCGTGACTTCCGGTGGGACGGGATAAAACTTGAAAGTGGGGGTGTCCCAGGGTCGCCCCCTGAGCGGTGGCATCGGCGTGGGATTGCAGACAGGATGGTTCCTTCTGTCAGGTGGGTAATGTGTGTGTCATCGATTTTGGCTGGGTTGGTTCATTCTGCGCCCTGCTCATGGCGATGCTCATACGTTGCAATTGATGGACTTCTGACAGTGCAATAAATGCTGCAATAGGATATACGCTGCAATGCAATACACTATGTTAGACTACTCTAGCCTTCAAATTTATTATATATACCATATATCTGTCTTTAGGTAGCCATTCCACCTCCTCCCTCCGCATCGGAGGGGGGTATGCGTTTGTGACGCCCTGGTCTGATCACGTGTCTGTCTCCGGCTATCTGGGGATGGCGCTTTACCATCCAACCTCCTCTTGGCTGTCCCGATCCAGTATCCACCCATGCAGGATAGGTGACTCTGACATCCCTGTCTCTAAGTGCTCCGGGTGTATGGGAGGTGATTGAGGCAAGCATTTTGAAAGAATTCTACCTTTGTGGTGAGCATGTTGATATATTTCCTATCTGATATTGTGAAATGTATACATATGTAATGTGACTAATAGTGACTAGAGTTGAACGAACCCGAACTGTAAAACTTTACGGTGTACGTGACCCGAACCCGGACATTTGAGAAAAAGTCCGGGTTCGGGGTTTGGGTATTTTTTTGTGCCTTTTTCGCACCTGTTGAATAGCTGCAGGGCAGCCAATCAATAAGCGTTTCACTGGTTTGCCCTTAGAAGCCATCACAGCCATGCCTACTAATGGCATGGCTGTGATTGGCCAGTGCATCATGTGACCCAGCCTCTATATAAGCTGGAGTCACGTAGTGCTGCATGTCACATCATCTCATATTAGTGAAGGGAGAGGATGCTGCTGCTGTGAGGGACAGATTAGCTTTAGAAAATCTGTTAAAAACAGCAATTTATTGGTGGGTGGGTGCTAGAGGAGATTTTTATTTGCTAGAGTACATTTTGTTTGCT
>BLSH010366113.1:1011970-1022060 GCA_018402905.1 Glandirana rugosa
TTTTTTTTTTTTTTTTTTTTGTAAAAATTAAACAGATTGAGGTTACATGTACGTCATAAATTTATACGGTTTTACAACGGTTGACTTATCTCAACTCGTTTGTGGACCTACAAACCCAAGCCACCCATTCCGGCTTGAAGCACTTTTTCAAGCCCAAGCCATGGCTTGAACTGGGCTTGAACTAGGGCGTGGGGTAACTTCAGTTACCCCTGGGTTTGAAAAGTCGTGTTTTTACCGACATTTTTTCAGGACCTTTCACGATCTCCCGACGTTTTCCTTCATTTTACTAAAATCTTGTTATTAGACAGGGAATGTCTCAGGTTCCTGCTGTTACTGTAAGGGACAGATTATTGTTCTAAAATCATTTTACTTCCTTTTGCAGCCCTCTAGCACTTTCCAGGACTTTTTTACAGCCATTTTTGTGCTGAAAAGTTTGGGTCCCCATTGACTTCAATGGGGTGCGGGATCAAGTTCGGGTCAAGTTCGGTACCGAACCCGAACTTTTTCACGAAGTTCGGCCTTACCCACCGAACCCAAACATCCAGGTGTTTGCTCAACTCTATTCAGTTGGCAACATTTTGGCATATTTAAATACTGCATGTACATTGGAGTTAGACAAATTAAAAATGTTTTTTTTTTTTTTTTTTGTGCAAAATATTACATTTGCGGCCAGCGGGGCATTTCTTGCACAAAATTAAAAAGTGTGTCTACATTGGTGGTTTAAAAAAAAATATTCTAAATACTACATTTGCGGCCAGCGTGCATTTCTTGCACAAAAATAAAAAGTGTGTCTACATTGCTGTAAAGCGAAACACAATCAGTGCAATTCTAAACAAATTCAATATGCAAGAACAGCTAGCTGAACATCAAGGACATCACAGATTCCGGTAGAAACTTAAATAAAAAACGATGCAGCGCTAAAAAGTTCATAAAGTCTCATATAATGACAATTCCAGATAATTCATTCCAGAAATCCACCACTAGTGCAGGCAGCAGGATATTTCAGTGCAGAGGTCCCACCACCAATATTTACTGCGCTCACCTCAATGTAAGACCCCAGTTTTACTAGAGGGTCATACACACAAAGATCTCCCCCTGGAGAGCGAATGATTGGATCAGATTCATCAAGGTCTTATCATCAACCAATGGCTCGTATCAATTCCACAGGTGAGTGAGGCACATAGTAGATAAAAGAGTAAAAACTCTAAGTGCAGACTGCTTCAGTATAAAACACTTATTTATTAGATAAAAACTACTCACAAAGATAGGTCTTTGGTTACACTTGTGTATTTCAAAGAGGACAGCTGAATCGTCTCCAGTCTCAGAGCCACAGCTAATGTGCAGAGACGAACGAGCGGATCCTCACGTGGTCTAACAGCAGCGGGTGACGTCATCAACCGTTGATGACGTCACCCGCACGTCACCCGCACACTGGTAGACGCTGCTGAGGGCATTCCCAAATGACACTGGGGGCTCAGTGGAAGCACAAGGCGAAGGCAGAGGAGGAGGAAGAGGTTGCCAACGCAGCTGTGGCACCACCAGCACCTCAGAAGGCAGGGTTAGCATGGCCGAAATGTGGAAAAGCTTTGTCAACAGCACGCCACAACAAACAGTACCACCAGCTGATAGGCAACATCTTAGCAGGAGGCAGCACACGTACTGACGCCTACACGTACTGACTGATGGGTCTGCCCCATTCAACTTCTGGGTCTCCAAATTGGGCACATGGCCTGAGCTTGCCCTTTATGCCTTGGAGGTGCTGGCCTGCCCTGCAGCCAGTGTATTGTCTGAATGTGTGGTTAGCATGGCAAGGGGCGTTATCACAGACAAACGCAGCCACCTGTCCACAGCCAACGTGGACAAGCTAACGTTTATTAAAATGAATCAGGCATGGATCCCACAAGACTCGTCTGTACCTTGTGCAGAATAAACATTTATACCGGCCTCACACAGCCATTGGTATACTTAAGTGAACTTATTCTTTTTTTTTTTTTTTTATCGAACATAAGTCTTTATTGGAATTTGTAACAGGAGAAACATGAAAAATAAACCATGGTACATTTTATATGGAAAAAGTGAACCCGTGCTAAAACATCTCTGGGTTTGTCTGCAGATAGTGATCTTTTTCTTTTTTTTAATATGTCTTAATATTTTGGGGGCTACCCCAATTAGAAAAAAAAAAACAAACAAACAAAAAACTGTGTTGGCTACCTCCTCCTCCACCGCCACTTCCACCTACACTGCCACGGTCACCGCCTTCCTCAACCTCCTACTCCACATCCACCTCCTCCATTTTTTATTTTTTTTATGTGATTTTAAGTTATTTCCCTATCCATATTTGTTTACAGGGCACTTGTCCTACTCTTACCCCCATTTTGCTTCCTTTTGCAGCCCTCTAGCCCAGTGTTCCCCAACCCAGTCCTCAAGGCCCACCAACAGGTCATGTTTTCAGGATTTCCCTCAGATGAATCAGCTGTGGTAATTACTAAGGCATTGAAACTGATCAAATCACCTGTGCAAAATAATGGAAATCCTGAAAACATGACCTGTTGGTGGGCCTTGAGGACAGGGTTGGGGAACACTGCTCTAGCCCTTTCCAGGACTTTTTTAGAGCCATTTTAGTGCCCAAAAGTTTGGGTCACTATTGACTTCAATGGGGTTCGGGACCAGGTTCGGGGCCGAACTCTAACTTCCAGGTGTCCGCTCAACTCTAATAGTGACTGTTGTCTATACTAGAGTATCAAGCAACTGGGATCACCCTGGACGAAGCAGGAAAGCTGAGAAACGTTGGTACTGAATGTTTCCCATGCTGTACTCATGATGATGTGTATAATGTGTATTCTGTATCGTGTTTAATTGGTGGTTTGTTATATCAAATTTTACCTTATACAAAATAAAAGATTGTGAAATTTTAAAGCAAGTATTCTGATATTGCTCACTACCGGAGTATATCCTAGAAAATCCCTATTTGTGTGTCTTTAGGCTCACTGTGAACCCTGACAGTTTGCCTAGACAGTGTTATTTTCTAAATGCTAATTGTTAAAAAATAAGCATTTAAAATATATATTTTTGAAAGCATTCTTAATTTACAGCCTTTCTTCACACCTGCCTAAAAGTTTTGCACAGTACTTTACATATCTTTTTTTACCTTACCTTATAGTATGCAATACTTTATTAGTTAGCGCAGGTATTAATATAGAGCTGCCAACCTATAGAGCGCTTTACATCCACATCAGCCCACACCCTCAGGGATAGTACAATCTAAAGTCCCTATTTCACATACTAGGAGAGTAGGAGAGTGTGGAGGAAACCAACACAAGCACAGGGATTGAACCACCAGTGCTGCAAGACAAAGGTGCTAACCCACTAAGCTACAGTGTTTTTTCTGTCCCTATTGCCTAATATACCGTATATATTACAAAGGCTATATGTATTCATTTATCATCAATTTTAGATTGCAAAACAGATATGCACTTGTAAGTTTATTTGTATTGTCATTTGGTTTTAGGCACCGATGAAAGATGTGCATTGATCCCCCAAAATGCCTTGCCTTATTTTTTCTGAGCACCAACATTAATAAAAAAAGACTTTGAGTTTCTGACGGGTGACAGCGGACACATGTCCACTGACATCCACCGCCCCATAGAGAACAATGGGTGGTCTGATTGGGTCTGCCTGAAGAATGGACAGGTGGACCCGATCTGTTCACTAGTGTGAAAGGGGCCTTAGTTGGAGGAGCTGCTCATCCACCGCACACTCTCCCATGTTGCTGATCAACCATGTGCTACCTAGCACCATCTCAAGTAACTGTCCAGCACAACTCTACACACCAAAGCTTGTTACAGCTTCAGGCTTGGACAATCTTAACATTCCCTGGGATCTGATTACTGTCTCCATTTAGATCTCCCAGCCAGCATTACGTGCAGGAGCCCAGAGACGTGGAATTGTCACCTGGTATTACCATATCATGATGCTTTAACCTTTCTATCCCCTTTAAATATACCTGATATACAATACATGCCTACAATGGCAATAAAGCTGTATATATATATATATATATATATATATATATATATATATATATATATATATATATATATATGTATAGTGTCTCACAAAAGTGAGTACACCCCTCACATTTTTGTAAATATTTTCTTGTATCTTTTCACGTGACAACACTGAAGGAATGACACTTTGCTACAATGTAAAGTAGTGAGTGTACACCTTGTATAACAGTGTAAATTTGCTGTCCCCTCAAAATAACACACAGTCATTAATGTCTAAACCGCTGGCAACAAAAGTGAGTACACCCCTAAGTGAAAATGTCCAAATTGGGCCCAATTAGCCATTTTTCCACCCCGGTGTCATGTGACTCGCTAGTGTTACAAGGTCTCAGGGGTGAATGGGGAGCAGGTGTGTTAAGTTTGGGGTTATCACTCTCACTCTGTCATACTGGTCACTCGAACTTCAACATGGCACCTCATGGCAAAGAACTCTCTTAGGATCAAAAAAAAAAGAATTGTTGCTCTACATAAAGATGGCTTAGGCTATAAGAAGATTGCCAAGACCCAGAACCTGAGCTGCAGCACAGTGGCCAAGACCATACAGTGGTTTAACAGGACAGGTTCCACTATGAACAAGCCTCACCATGCTCGACCAAAAAATTTGAGTGCATGTGCTCATCATCATCTCAAGAACTCGTCCTTGGGAAATAGACGTATGAGTGCTGCCATCAATGCTGCAGAGGTTGAAGGGGTGGGGGGATCAGCTTGTCAGTGCTCAGACCATACGCCACACACTGCCTCAAATTGGTCTCCATGGCTGTCATCCCAGAAGGAAGCCTCTTATAAAGATGATGCACAAGAAAGCCCACAAACAGTTTGCTGAAAACAAGCAGACTAAGGACACGGATTACTGGAACCATGTATTGTGGTCTGATGAGACCAAGATAAACTTATTTGGTTCAGATTGTGTCAAACGTGTGTGGTGGCAACCAGGTGAGGAATACAAAGACAAGTGTGGCTTTCCTACAGTCAAGCATGGTGATGGGATTGTCATGGCCTGGGGCTGCTTGAGTGCTGCCGACACTAGGTAGCTACAGTTCATTGAGGGAACCATGAATGCCAACATGCACTGTGACGTACTGAATCAGAGCATGATCCCCTCCCTTTAGAGACTGGGCCGCAGGGCAGTATTCCAAAATGTTAACGACCCCAAACACACCTCCAAGACGACCACTGCCTTGCTAAAGAAGCTGAGGGTAAAGCTGCCGGACTGACCAAACATGTCTCCAGACCTAAACCCTATTGAGTATCTTTGGGGCATTCTCAAACGGAAGGTGGAGGAGCACAAGGTCTCTACAATTCACCAGCTCCGTGTTGTCTTTATGGAGGAGTGGAAGAGGACTCCAGTGACAACCTATGAAGCTCTGATGAACTCCATGCCCAAGAAGGTTAAGTCAGTGCTGGAAAATAATGGTAGCTGCACAAAATATTGAAACTTTGGGCCCAATCTGTACATTTTCACTTAGGGGTGTACTCACTTTTGTGGCCAGCTGTTTAGACATTAATGGCTGAGTGTTGAGTTATTTTGAGGGGACAGCAAATGTACACTGTTATACAAGCTGTACACACACTACTTTACAGATCTAATAAAATATTTACAATAATGTGAGGGGTATACTCACTTTTGTGAGATACACTATATATATTTGTAAAAAGGGGGTTTTTGGGACTTTAAAATGAGGTGCGTACGAAGGTGCACCTCCATCCCTATTTAAATTGCAAAAAGTAAAGGGAGTTGGGACTATATAGTATGAACATGTTTTAATAAAAAATAAATACATAGTAGCTTCAAGAATCATTGGTCAAATACACAACCAAGGATATACATGCTCACAGGCATGGCATAATTGTTTACGTTCATAACTGTACATAGATCTAAAATGGCAACATCGACAATAAATTTAAATTGATAGAGTAGATTGTATAAATTCATATATATACATACACCCATGTAACAGTGCTGTACAACACATAAAAAAGATTAATGAATACATGATTGAAAAAGTATAGTTAATATCAATGTAAGTGAGTCATGCAAAAAGAAGAAAGAATCCCATAAGGCATATAGCCACATCCTAAATGTCCGACGCGTTTCGTGTATACAACACTTCCTCAGGGGCGGATGCTTGATACGTCTACAAAAACATATGTAGGGCATAATTGAATTCAATATTGGGCAGATCATTATGGGGAGGAAAGAAAAAATATCAATTTGAAAAAACTCACATAAGATGAAGCGATTGATGTATGGTGTGCATGAATCCAGGGCGAGGGATGGTGTCCAGCCCGGGAGCTGAGATGGCCATTATCCCGCAAGCAAGGGGACAGACAGGCATCACTCCAACCGTCCAGGTCAAATGTCTCCACTGAAAGGGTGACCAAGAGTAATGGAATAGCAGTAGGATCTGTAGTGGAGATATAGTGGATGGAGTGAGAGTGCGGATATCCTAAACCTCCTAGACTGGGACAAAGAGAGTGTGGCAAGAGGTGAGGGGTGAATACTCAGAGAAGTCATGCAGTGATACTGCGATAAACAAAATGTGCATAGCATAGAATGAAGGTGGGTGAGAGAAGACCAAATCCTCACAACAGCAAATCAAGTGGTTACTCAGAACAGCATATTACACTGTCTATATGGTGTGCGATGTGGGTGGACCCTGCCGGGCCCACTCAACACAGAACGTACACCTGAATGAGGTATGTAGTATGAACATGTTTTGTTAAAAAATAATAATTACATAGTAGCGTCAAGAATCATTGGTCAAATACACAACCAAGGATATACATCCTCAAGGCATGGCATAATTGTAAACGTTCATAACTGAACATAGATCTAAAATGGCAACATCAACAATAAAATGAAATTGATAGAGTAGATATTTATATATATATATATATATATATATATATAGAGAGAGAGAGAGAGAGAGAGAGAGAGAGAGAGAGAGAGAGAGACCTTGCACAGTATTATTATTATTATACAGGATTTATATAGCGTCATTGGTTTGCGCAGCGCTATAGACAGTACGGTTACAATACAATTCAATACTGGAGGAATTAGAAGGCCCTGTTTGTTACAAGTGAAATTTCCTTCAATTCTCTATTATAAGACAGACTTCTCATGAAAAATACGAACATAATCCAAATGTTAATTTAAACAGAATATTCCTACATAAGGGGACAGACAATTACAACAATGCCAGCAAACAATAAAGACTAAAAGATGTAATGTACTGGTAGACCAACACCTGTACTGTTTCATGTTATAAACATTTGCAGCAGAATCTCCAGTGCAACCAAGCAAATATCTATAGCAACCCAGCAAAATGCAAAGTGATCTCATTTGCCATGTATCTAGGGCTCATTACATGCAAATGAGCTCCGGCATGTGTCGCGGAGATGTGCAGAAATAGCAGACCTGTTAATGCAGGGAAGCAAGCTCCACTGTCTTAGAGAAATTGGCTTTAGCTGTCCAGATAAACCTGTCACCCTTTGCCACAGAAGGCTAAACAGAGAGCAGTTTCCAAGACTAAGAGAATATCAAGAAAGGCCATCCAGCATAATTATCTTCATAAAAGCATGTGTATGAAAAAAGGCAAGAGGGAAAGCAAAGGAAGGGTATGCATCCCTGAAGAGAGCTGTACTGTTGTATATTGGTGTCATACTGTTGTATACAATTCATGTGTATAAAAAAAGGAATACAAATGTTTGCACCCTTTGATCCTTGATGTTGGTTCCAATTCTATTAAATGATGTACCTTTAAAGTAATCACTGCTTAGGAGATCCCCCTCTTGTGTGTGTCTAGTACCTCCAAAGTGTGTAGATTTATTGCCAGTAACCCTATATACATACTGTATATACATTTTCACACAGTTGCATGTGTATAAAATATTGGACAAAAACATTTTTGTTTTTGACAGAATGGTTAGAACTTCTCTAGAGCTTTAACCCCCCCCCCCCCCCCATTTCTGCCCACTGTCTGTATATTAAGGTTCTCAGTATGATGCCATGTGCTAGCAATACATTAATAAATCTCCTCCCTCCCTGAGAAACACCAGCTAAAGCTTTGCATGGCTGGTGGCCCCCAGTCTGGGCCCCCAATCACTGGGAGCTCTGTCTCCACCGATAATATAGAACCAGTCAGACTGGTTCCTGATCATTTGATCGCTATGTCAGCTGTGACATATTAATCTCATGCAAGGTGGAGACTTTAATGACAAAATAAGCCTTCAGCCTCCAAATGCTACTACAGCGTGAAAGTGGCTGTAATAAAATGATTTTACTAGAAGAAATAAGAAATAATAATAAATTAGTAAAAAAATGTTTGCGCATTTGCCAGTCTATAATTTAAGCACCTCAGGAATGGACGCGTTCACCCCCTTTCTGAAAGACTTCAGCTCTATCACACTTTGAATGACAATTACTCAGTCATGCAATACTATACACAAATGATTTTCTTTTATCATTTTTTTGAGACAGATAGAGCTTTCTTTTGGTTGCATTTAATGACTACTGGGTTTTCTGCTATAGAAATTTAAAAAAAATCAAAAACAAATTTTTTCGTAGTTTTGTTAGAATTTTTTACAAACAAATAATACTTCCTCATAAATTTAGGTTGAATATATATTTTATTAACATTTTTCATTGGTAAAACAGTTTGAGGTTACACAAAAGCAAGTGTGTAGAGGGGAAACGTCAGCATAGGCATCCCCTATGATAAAGTATACATTATAATGCAGTAAGGAGAACATGAAAAATCTTATGGGCAAACATCATAATTACAGCTGAGTAGAGTGGTTACTGCTTCCTGCGAAACAGTGTGCAGGAAAAGTAGCTAACACATCAATTAATAACAATATGAGTGGGGAGGAAAAAAAGAGGACAAACAAGGAAAAAAGTAGAAAAAGTTAGAAAAGAAATAAGGAGGCCCTGGATGCTAAGGAGATCTTTTGTTCCAACCATTGGTCCCACGCTCTACGCTTTCGACAAGGCATGTTCAGCGTACTCTATCTCGTCCAGTATAGGCCCGCTCACCCCTATTAGAAACAACCCAGACTTCACCCCGGGGCTCTCGCCGACGTTTCTTAAGGGGGAATGGCCACACAGAGATTTTCTAGCCAAACATGTACACAGAGACGGACATTTCATGACACAATCCAAACTAGCGGAATGCTCAAACACTGGCCAAATCCCGTTCTGGTCATATATGCAGATCAGGCACTTTATCACGGCCCTGGCCAAGAAAGGAAACCTAACACGAGAACTAACAACTTTTGAGTCAATCTGCACAAGCGAGCAGCCACAAAGCCATATGATCTCTCTCCTGTACACCGAGATGTTCGACGACCACTTGAGGGTCACGGGAGCAGAGCGTACCTACTGGGAATCTGCCCTGAATTCAGAAATTACAAAAGAAGGTTGGGACAAAATTAACTTCCTCATACACAAGGGGTCGCGGAATGTCTCGATACAAGAGAATAGTTATAAGCTGAAGTCCCGCTGGTATAGAACACCTGATGTTGTACACAAATTCTCCCCGACAGTCCCTGATCACTGTTGGAGGTGTGGACGAGAAAAAGGCACCTTCCTTCACATATGGTGGGATTAAAAAAACGATTAAACACTACCGGAAGTCGGTGTCTATACACCTGATAAATGCGGCACGGATGTGCGTTCCAGTACACTGGAGATCCGCTAATGTACCCAGTTTAAAGGAATGGTTCTGCAGAGTAAACAGAGTAGCAGAGATGGAAGAGCTGATTTCTATCGCTCCTGACAACCTCACGCAATACACAATAACATGGGAGCCATGGGTGTCGTTTAAAAACTCACAGGACTATCGGACCCACCTCACCCTGACAACATAGACCCCAGAAGGATAACACCAATGGGCCTACCTGACCAAGAGGGGGAGACCTAAATTGAGGGAGGGTTGTCGGTGAGAAGATCACCCCCTCCCTCGATTCTCCTAACAGTACTGACCACATATATACCCCCCCCCCCAAGAGCTAGCTATATCCCTGAC
>BLSH010366113.1:1040668-1053276 GCA_018402905.1 Glandirana rugosa
CACTCCTCGCCATGATTCACTCCTATTCCTTCAGACTAATAGACCTTCACTAAAAGATGATGTTTCTCCTGACCTCAATATCATTGAGCCACTCTGGGGAGATCTCAAACGTGCAGTTCATGCAAGACAGCCCAATAATTTCCAGGAACTGGAGGCTTTTTGCCAAGAGGAATGGTCAGCTTTACCATCAGAGAAGATAAAGAGCCTCATCCACAAATACCACAAAAGACGTCAAGCTGTCATTAATGTTAAAGGGGGGCAATACATATTACGTCAATGTGTAATGCAATCAGCGCTGCAAGTAAGCTAAAATTAGGTATCCGACTGCTAGCTGAACATCACAGGTAATCAACCTCATAAGACTCAAGAATTCAAAACAGAAGCAGCGCAGTCATAAAAGAAATAAAATAAAGTCCACAGAACAACAGGATGTATTGATAAAATCCCCCGGTGCTCAGATGGTTAATATGAACGGTGACACAAATCCTCCACCAACATCCACTGTGCTCACCTCCCAATTCGACCCCAGTTTTACTAGAGGGTCAAATGCGTTTTATTGTAGTAGAAAATCACTTCCAGATAATCAGATTTCCTTATCCTCACTTAGTACCGCTCCTCACAGCTCAGGCAGTCAGTGATAACATATAGGAAGAAAGATGGAAACTAAGTGCAGACTGTCATAACGTAAAAAATTTCCTTTATTTAAAAAGCAGTCTACTCACACAACGTAGAAGTTCAACAGGCAATCAGGAGAAATCCCTGTAGGGTCTCCTAGCTGATGATCTGATCAATCACCGGCGGGCAAGCCCTTCAACCCCTATCATAGGCTCCACCCCGCCGAGGAAGGCACACTTGCCGTAACGCGTACGGGGGAAGGACCGACCTGGACGTCACCCGCTGCTGCTGTGAGGAGCGAAGGAGTTGAGGAAGGGACACCCTGAAGGGCTTGCCCGCCGGTGATTGATCAGATCATCAGCTAGGAGACCCTACGGGGATTTCTCCTGATTGCCTGTTGAACTTCTACGTTGTGTGAGTAGACTGCTTTTTAAATAAAGGAAATTTTTTACGTTATGACAGTCTGCACTTAGTTTCCATCTTTCTTCCTATATGTTATCACTGACTGCCTGAGCTGTGAGGAGCGGTACTAAGTGAGGATAAGGAAGTCTGATTATCTGGAAGTGATTTTCTACTACAATAAAACGCATTTGACCCTCTAGTAAAACTGGGGTCGAATTGGGAGGTGAGCACAGTGGATGTTGGTGGAGGATTTGTGTCACCGTTCATATTAACCATCTGAGCACCGGGGGATTTTATCAATACATCCTGTTGTTCTGTGGACTTTATTTTATTTCTTTTATGACTGCGCTGCTTCTGTTTTGAATTCTTGAATACATATTACGTATTATGAACTGGGGTAAAGTTTTGTGCAGGGTCATTTGGGTAGTTTCTACTGTATATATATATATATTTTTATTTTTTTTTTTACATTATGGTTTGCATAATGATACTTCTGAATAGAGGATTCAGAATTGTATATATCAATACTATTGTCAACCATATTGTTTATCATACTTTGCTTATCATAATAATTTTAGTCTTCCACCATTGATCATTTTAAACTACTGTAAGTTAATGAGCTAGACCTACAGTATTTTACAAAAGTAAGTACACCCCTCACATTTTTGTAAACATTTTATTATAATTTTTCATGTGACAACATTGAAGAAATTACACTTTTCTACAATGTAAAGTAGTGAGTGTACAGCTTGTATAACAGTGTAAATGTGCTGTCCCCTCAAAATAACTCAACACAGCCATTCATTTCTAAACTGCTGGCAACAAAAGTGAGTACACCCCTAAGTGAAAATGTCCAAATTGGGTCCAATTAGCCATTTTCACTCCCCGGTGTCATGTGGCTCGTTAGTGTTACAAGGTCTCAGGTGTGTTAAATTTGGTGTTATCGCTCTCACTCTCTCATACTGGTCACTGGAAGTTCAACATGACAACTCATAGCAAAGAACTCTCTGAGGATCTGAAAAAAAGAATTGTTGCTCTACATAAAGATGGCCTAGGCTATAAGAGAATTGCCAAGACCCTGAAACTGAGCTGCAGCACCGTGGCCAAGGCCATATAGCTGTTTAACAGGACAGGTTCCACTCAGAACAGGCCTTGCCATGGTCGACCAAAGAAGTTGAGTGCACGTACTCAACATCATATCCGGAGGTTGCCTTTGGGAAATAGATGAGAAGGCCTGGCTTACAGTCTCCGCTCTAATTCATCCCAAAGGTGTTTGATTGGGTTGAGGTCAGGACTTTGTGCAGGCCAGTCAAGTTTCTCCAACCCAAATTCGCTCATCCATGTCTTTATGCACCTTGCTTTGTGCACTGGTCCAAATCATTTGGTGGAGGGGGGATTTTGGTGTGGGGTTGTTTTTCAGGGGTTGGGCTTTGCCCCTTAATTCCAGTGAGGGAAACTCTTAAAGCGTCAGCATACCAAGACATTTTGGACAATTTCCTGCTCCCAACTTTGTGGGAACAGTTTCAGGATGGCCCCCTCCTGTTCCAACATAATTGCTCACCAGTGCACAAAACAAGGTCCATGAAGACATCGATGAGTGAGCTTGGGGTGGAGGAACTTGACTGGCCTGCACAGAGTCCTGACCTCAACCCGATAGAACATATTTGGGATGAATTACAGCAGAGACTGTGAGCCAGGCCTTCTCGTCACAATCAGTGCCTGACCTCACAAATGCGCTTCTGGAAGAATGGTCAAACATTCCCATAGACACACTCCTAAAGCTTGTGGACAGCCTTTCCAGAATAGTCAAAGCTGTTATAGCTGCAAAGGGTGGGCCAACTCCATATTGAACCCTACGCACTAAAACTGGGATGCCAGCAGCCTCCCTACCGGTTATCCAGAGTGTGGTTCGGGGTGAGTTTTCATTACCAAAAACGGTAACCCCGAGCCACACTCGGGATCGCATCGTAGGATCCTGGAAAATATACTTACCTTGTCCCCAGGATCCTGCGGTGTACCCCTGTATCATCCGGCGGAATCTTCGCCCGATGCCTCTGTGTTCCGGCATCCGTTACCTGCGAGCGTCGAATGGGGTTGGAGCCCCGCGGAAAATTCAAAAAGTGCAAAACACATAACATATACAGTACACTATAATCTGTAAAATTACATTAGTGTATCAAATCATTTCACAGCCCTTTTGTCTCTAGTGCTTTGTCCAATGCCCTGCATGCAATTTTATATTATATATGCCATTCTTTCTGCCTGGAAACTTGAGAATGTCCATGGCATCTAAAAAGCGCCCCTTTATGTCAAAAGCTGTTTTGGACCAGCTAGAAAACAGCGATAGTAAATAAGAATCACTTGCAGAATTGAGTGATACTGATTTGTGGGGAAATTCGTCATTAGACACTGAAAGCGACGACAGCGACAATTCTGCAACTGAGCAAATTTCAGTGTTTTGATTTGATTACATTATTCAATAAATTTGATTATTATATTATTATTACATTAATATTTTTGATAATTATTTATAGTTACTTATTATATTATAATTTATGATTTCATGTTTCAAACTTTATCATACCCGGGATGTCTACTAGACTCTTGTTTGGACTGATTTAAGTGAGTTTTCCCTAAGAATTACAGATCTACAATATAAAATGCCAAATTTCGATGTGAAAAAATGTACCACTTTGAGACGCAAAAATCTGACATAATCATACCGCCAGGAAGGTTAAAGTTCATGTGCATATAAAGGCAGGCGTCACACTCACAATACTTTTGGTAATATAGTGTATGCACATATGAACTGCACTAAAGCACTTTGCATAAGGAGCACCATGAGAAGATTTTTTTGAAGCACTTTAATGCATATTGTGTAATGTATATCTTTTGATGCATGAAGATCACTTTACATTGCGGACATTTATTACTTGGACTGTTATAGCAGTATTGTTTGATGACACACATTATTTACTGTAGGTTTATTTTATTTATTTATTTATTTATTTCAGGTAGTTATATAGCGCCGTCAATTTACGCAGCGCTTTACATATACAGTAAAACCTTGGATTACGAGCATAATTAGTTCCGGAAACATGCTTGTAATCCAAAGCACTCTTATATCAAAGCAAATTTCCCCATAAGAAATAATGGAAACTCAGATGATTCATTCCACAACCCTTTATTCATAAGTCTTTCAGTTTATAGTTCATATAAAAATATTATAGCAATGTGATTGGTTGTGGAACCATAAAATGTCCATCCACAAATGGCCGCCTCCACAATGGGATTAGAAGCAAAATCCAGCAGGAGCTACAGAGTATAGAAGTGGTCTATGTGGACAGCTTTACCCCAGATGCCTGCATACTTAGATGTGCTTCTTTTAATCATCAACCATGTGAGTTGCTAAATGTTATACCTTCATTAAATGTAACCATATTACTACACTTAGAGGCACCTCTCTTCTCTTTTATACTCAGTTGTGACGTGACGTGAAGCTACTCTTATATCAAGACATCGCTTGTATAGCAAGTCAAAATGTATTTAAAAATTTTGCTAGTCTTGCAAAATGCTCTCAAACCAAGGTTTTACTGTACATTGTACGTTCACATCACACCCTATCTACAATGAACTCACATTCATACATACTAGGGCCAATTTAGACAGGATCCAATTAACCTACCAGCATGTCTTTTGAGTGTGGGAGGAAACTGGAGTACCCGGAGGAAACCTACGCAGGCACAGGGAGAACATGCAAACTCCAGGTAGTGTCGTGGTTGGGATTCGAACCAGCGACCTTTTTTATGCTAGCAAAAGTGCTAACCATTACACTACTGTGCCACATATTTTATTAATTTTTGTTGCATAAGCATATTACACATTTCTTTGTTATAACAGTAATACTTGCAATATTCTGGGACAGCACTGTAGACATTCCTGAACATGCAAACTCCAGGTAGTGTCGTGGTTGGGATTCGAACCAGCGACCTTTTTGCTGCTAGCAAAAGTGCTAAGCATTACACTACTGTGCCACATATTTTATTAATTTTTGTTGCGTAAGCATATTTCACATTTCTTTGTTATAACAGTAATACTTGCAATATTCTGGGACAGCACTGTAGACATTCCTAAATACTGCAGATCACTTATCACATAGTGATCATTTATATCTGATAAGGCACTGGATTAATTGGTGGTGTGAGGCGGCTCTAGATTGCAGAGTGTTTTATGGCACTTCACATTGTGTGAATAAGGACGGTTTGCTTTCACAGAGAACTTTTCTTTATTTGATTTCATACTTAAAAGGATTTGCACTTATTTTTATATCACTTGTTTTAAATGTGATTCTATTAAGTTTATACAGTGTTATATGCAGTTAGCTTTATTTATTGTATTTTTGAGTTTTGTTTAAAGCTATAGCATACCTAGTGTGCTTTACAGTGTAGATGTATTTAGGATGTGCTTTTGCACAGCCAAAACTTCTGCTATGTAGACTTTTTTTCACTGAGCATGGCCACTGAACATCATAGGTCAAAAACACAAATGTGTGGAGAGCAAAATGTAATGGAATAGGAAATAACACATCGGTGTTTAAGAGATTTGTTTGTGGTGGAAGGAAGCCATGAATTACAATCACTTTTCACAGTTAGGGGATTCCTGAAATACTGTCAGATGGATTGCTGTGTGTAAATGGAAACACTTAACTGATGATTCTTTCAGATTATAACTTCAGCAGCTGATCCTTTACCAAATGGAGAAAAAACACATTTGGGGTTAAATTGCCCTTAACCCAGAGTTCAGACTAACCAATTTTTTTATTATTTGCAGTGTATTCGTTGACTTTCTCACATTTTTCTTTTTTTAGAAATCACACAATATTTATTTGAAACATATTTCAATAGTTATTCAATACACAAAAAACATTAACACATGATTTCTTTTGGCTCTAAAGGAGGTCTACACTTTCATTTTATAATCTCAGCATTGTAATATTAAAACAAATTATTGTTACAAATGAGTTATTATTGACAATCCCTTATAAGAAACAATGTTCATGTTGTGAGTTCTGCCTGCCTGATGGCCATCCCTTTCCACAATGTCTTGGATTCCCTGCAATGCTTTTCAGCTTCCCCTCTGCTGTTTACTTCCAATTTCTAAGGACTACATATCCCAAGATACCTTATCTCCTGCAAGCAATGATTCCTGTAGTGACTCCACCTCCTGAAACTCCTCCCCTCAGCACCTTTTTAGTTCAGTAGGCAGGCTCTTTGAATTCTGTAACACAGCAGTGCCTACCGACCGGGCATAGTGATTACATATCACAGAATTCAAGGAAGTAATGTGTAGGGATCTCCGCAAAGTAGGTTTTCAAACTTTAAGATACTTAAAGTGTTACTAAATTCACAACAGTAAAATCAGTCTGTAAATGCAATACAGCATTCTTGTTATACTTATTGTGGAACCTAAGGGGTTAATCCTCTGCATTGTGTAAAAAGGCTGTTTGATTCTGTCTTCTCTGATCCTATCTTCCTTTCACTGTCCCCAATATATTTCCTGATAATACAGAGCCGGGGACAGGCTGCACATGCTCAGTTTGGTGTGTATTGCTAGAGGGTTTTTTTTTCTTGGGAGGGTGCATGTGATCAGCACAGGGCTAATCAGTGCTGTCCAGATAGAGGATCAGGGGTCCTGCATCCTGATAGGACAGTCAGTGCAGAATGAAAACTCCTCCTACAAACTTTAACCAGGAACTCATAGAAGTCACAAAACTGCTATATACTGCTGATTAGAAAATGTATTTAGCAGTTTGTATTTACTAAAATGATTGCATTTCCATGTTCTGTGTACTGTGGGAGACCAGATATAGTGAATCCAGGGTCCTGTGTTTGGTAAAACCTTAATGAAAACAAATAAGGGGTTAAAAATGTATTCACATCGGTAAGTCGATAAAAGCATGTAGCATCCTCTAATACCAGCGGGTGGAGCAGACAAACGCTGGGAAGTAGCTGGAAAGTCTTATGCAGAGTTCGCCATTGAAACGCTGCTGGAAATGGCAGACCAGTGCAAGAGGCAGGCGAAACAGGAATGGCCTTCAGGAGCCGACGTGGGGCGCATCACTTGCCAGGGACAAAAACCGGAGTGGAGATGCAGAGAAGGAACAGCAGGATGATGTGGTATGAGTGGGGGCGTGGCTCTTTCTAAGCATAGGATTTTCCAGCTACTTTCCGGCATTGCTCTGCTCCATCCGGCCATGACCCTGCTGAGCTCTGCAGTTGGTATTAGAGGAGGCTACATGCTTTTATCGATTTTACCGATGTGAGTGCATTTTAACCCCTTATTGGTTTTAATTAAATATCTATTTAAATATCTATCTTAACTTTTTTTTTTATCACGTAAGGGACAAAAAGTTCCCTATGTGATGATTTTTTAGTGACAGGTTCTCTTTAATGAGACATGCCGGGTCTAAAAGACCCAGCATGTCTCTTCCTGTACTCTACTGAATGTTTTGCAATGCAAATCATAGCCGGGGGCACGGAAAGGCTGACCCGGAAGTGACGTCATGGATGTCCCTTTCCAGGTCACAACAAAAAGGGGAGGAGAGCGGAAGTGTGTCCGCTCTTCTCCTTCCCCTCCACCTACCATGTCACTCCCAGGCCCGCAAATGGGCAAGCAGAGCCCAGAAAGCATAGCGGGGTGGGGCGTGGCGAGACGGGAGGGGCGCTGGTACCAGGAGCGTGTGTGAGCAATCGGGTGACAATTCTGCCTGTCTGGAGTCTGCCTGTCAGTTTCACGCACAAACCTGGTGGCTGCAGCCACCAGATTGTTTGTGAACCCCCCACTGTAATATGAACCTGGCATCAGAAGGGTTTAAATACACAAATTCTTTAGATAGTATGTTTGGGGATGCCTTAAACCTGCATGTGAAGCGTGATTGACGCTAGATCTACAACAAGATTTACACTGGATTTTCATCATTGCACATTGGGGTTTTTTGCATAAAGGCTTTTCTTCTACTGTATGGGTGTTGGGGTGGGAGTAACAAGGGATATTATGTGTAGCACCTTCCTAGGTAGGTGCTAGAAGAGAGTATAGTTTTTGGTCTTTCTGCTTACCATTAAGATGGTCAGGTAAAACTTTGAGTGCTCTCTGTCTACCAGGGAGCAGGATCTATTGGTTAGGTCTGCTCATTGTGTTCTTTAACAGCTCAGCTTGTCTGAATGTCGCACACTGGTCCAATAGGGAGGCATATTGGGCAGTGGGAGGGTACCTGATAAGTGAGGGCACATGCATTTTTACAGCCCTGGCTATTGGCAGAGGAAACGTGCTGCATTGCATGCTGGGATACTGTACAAATGCTAAGGGCACATGTGCTCGGGAGTTGAGTTGAAGAGCAGGGTCCAAGAGGGAGGGGGCAGCTGCCCCTCCTCCATGGAGGCTGTCGTGTGGCCTTGGGTGGTCGATCCAAGGGCCTGAAGTCAGAGAGGAGTTGAACCCAGAGGTCCTGCAGAGCTGACTGGAAAGGGGGACACCAGGAAGGATCTGATTCTGCCTGTGAGATAGCGAGTACAGATCTGTGTCTTTGGGCCTGTCCTGTGAGGGCCACCCCTTCAGCTAGAAGAGTCAGTAGACAGGTGTCAGTCGAAGGGGATGCTAAAGAATATCCTGAAGATAAGTTAGTGCTTCAAGTCTGTTGCTAGTGAGAGCAAGAAGACTTAATTCTTCCATACATGTGGCAGTATGGTTAAAGCAGTGAGTCTACTATAAATATGCAAAAAACAAATATCCTGGACTGGTCATTGAGAAACGAACAAGCAGGAGTAAGGGGGGATAAGAGAAAACCCCTAGCAACTAGCTACAGGTAATCAGAGAGAAACATAAGAAGTCAACACTCAGCAAGCTCTACAGGGACAGTGCTACATATGTATCTCATACTCATGCATGGAAGGGAGAAGGCCAGAAATATGGGGCCCCCCTTATATTAAAGTAGGAAAGTAAACATTGTTTACAAAAATCTGAGGACCTCTAAGGGTGGTCTCTTCTTGCTTTCAGATCACTCACCTGACCCTAGTCTTAGTAAATAAACCTGTAACAATGTGATCTATATGATCAATGAAAGAAAAAAGCTAATATTATTAATACCTCGCCACATTAAAATAATACTGTATACTTGATCAGCTTGCCAACCAATATTTACAGATGCAGTCTTCGGAGCTGTCCTTCATATAGTTATTATACTACTTGGGTAATCACTGATACAGAACTGGCAAGCTGCTAGTGAAATGTTAGGGCTGACCATTTTTTCCAAGCCAGTAGTTCGTGAAAAAAGGATCAAGATGACAGATTCAGGGCCTACACATTCATAACAATATAGTAATAGTATCTCCCTTTCTTTTCTGACAACCTTTTGAAAGGCTCATTTCAACAACATCGGTAATTTACTATTTTTATACTTGTGTTGAGGCTTGTGTTGAAAAATGCAAGAATTGGACAGGATAACTACTGATTAGTGATGAGCAGACTAGCCCGGGTTCTGTTCTGCACCAGAACTCCAGAACATGAAAAAAAGTTCTGAGCAGAACCCTATTAAAGTCTATGGGACCAGAACTCAAAAAATCAAACGTCCCCATTTTTAAGGCTTATATGTAAGTTATTGGCCATAAAAAAGGGTATTTTGCCCTGGGTACTGTCCTGGGGGACATGTACCAATGGAAAAAAATGTTAAAAAATGATCAGGAGCAGTGATTTTAATGAAGCTTAAAGTGAAACAGTAAAAATTAAAAATTCCTTTAAATATAGTGCCTGGGGGGGTCCTCTTAGTCTGCCTGTAAAGTGGCCCATCTGTACGGTGTATAGAACTTGCTGCAGGAAAACTGACATATATAAAGAAAAAAAAATTACATTTGAATTGATTTTCCCTGCAAGTTTTCTTGTAAACAATGGCTTGGGGGGCCAGTGTATATGATAAGACCACAATTTAGTGCACTCGGAACAAGATTAGAGATTTTTTGGATAAATTCTTGTGTCTCTTTGGCAGACTTGGGATGGAAATAAACTTTTGCACTACAGTGAGCAAGCCCTTACAGTATGTGAAGAAGCTAAATTATAGTACCCTCAGACCAAGATTAACAATTTTTTAATATAAAGTCCAGGGTCTTTTTCGCAGGTGCAGAAAAATTGTTCCTTGGGTGTTGGTGGTGCACACCATAAACTTTCACAATTATCCTTGGCAAACGCAGGATTGGGCTCTGCTCTTAACAATTATGTCCCACAGGTGCAGTAAAATTGGGCCTTGAGTGTTGTGCCTTCACACCATAACCCTTCACAGTCACACTTAGAAAACGCAAGATTGGATTCTGCTCATAAAAATTATGTCACAGGTGCAGAAAAATTGGGCCTTGGCTGTTGGTGGTGCCTGTACACTGTAACACTATAGAGGTACTCTTGATGAAAGCAAGAATTGGCCTTGCTGTAAAAAAATGTAATCATATGCCCCTGTCAAACAGATGTGAAAAAATTGGGCCTCAAATGGTGGCGGTGCCTGCACATTGTAACCCCTCACAGCTACTATTGGGGAGAGCAGGACTGGACCCTGATGTAAAGAAATAAATATCATATGGGCTTATCACACAGGTGCAGATATTTGGCCTTGGGTGTTAATTGTGCCCATGACTCCTACACCAAAAAATTACTTAAAGATAAAATAAACACCCACAAAGCTAGACAGCCTAGACAGTCTTGCAGAGATCCAGATCCCCAACAAATTTAATTAGCAACATTGGCAACAAGGGCTTGATAGCTGCTGCTAATACAGGACTGATTCATTTTGAGAAATGCCAGCCGGTCAACAGAGTCTGTGGACAGACACACTCTTTTATCTGTCACAAAACCTCTGGAAGCACTGAATGCCCGTTTTGTCATGGAAGGGGGCAGACTCCACCAGATGGGGGTTGTAAAGCCAGCCATTTGGTCGAGCTGAAATTTAGACGCTGGGCATGTGGGCGGCAGGGAGTGTATTTTTTTTTCACTGCAGGAGCTGGCACAGAGAAATGTGCCTGCTATACTCTATAGCTGGTGGTGTGCTGCAAGGACTTGTGCCATCCTTTGCTATATCATCATCCCTGTAAGTGGAGGCTGCTGAGAGGTCATGATATATAGTTGGGGTACAGATGAAAGGTAAGAAGTGTGTCCCTTTTGTGTGGCTTTCAGGTGCTGCTGCCAACGGGCTGAGTGGTGGAAGGTTAAATGCCTTTTCAAGCATGTGGTACCCAAATGGTTTTTGTCACGCTTGATCTGCTTGCGGCAGAGATTGCAAATTGCAACAGTGCGATCGGCTGCACATGTGCTAAAAAAGGCTCACACATCTGAGCTCTGGGAAGCGGGCTGGGAGATAAGAGCTCTACAAGCTGATGGAATAGGGTGGCTGCTCCCTACTGTTCCATGATGGCTGCCTCTGGAGGACATCCTGCCTCATTGGGGGTTGTGCCTTTTGCTCTATCAGGCACCCAAGTAGAGTCAATGACCTCATCATCATCCCCTCCATCCTCATCACTGGAGCCAACTTGGCAATATGCTGCAGCTGGGGGAACATGACTGCCAATGTGTTATTTATCATTGTTATCCCCTCTCTATAGGCTCATTATACTCCCTTCCTCAACCTCGGAACCAGCATCAGAATCAAGTTATGTCTGTGCATTCTCAAGTTGCAATTGGCTGATGCTGTGTTCAAATAATTTAGCTGACTCCTCTGTGCATGATGGTAGGGCTATGGCATGAGTAGCTGTGGACAAGGAGGCAGAATAGGCTGCTCTGGCAGCTGTGGTGGACTGCGAACTAGTGTCTTCTTGGGTGATAGAGGATGAGGATGATGAGGATGGTTTAATAAGCCAATCTACAACCTCCTGTGCATGCTGTAGCTGGTTAGCATGGGCAACATCACTAAACAGAGACAAATGTGCCCTGCCTGAGAACGGACCACATCCACTTTTGCCTGTGGACACAGACGCTGGCCCCCTCATAGTGGCATGGAAACTTCTGCCTCTCATTGTTGGCCTTCCAGACCTGATTGGGAGGGGCTTCTTACATAAATGTATTAAATAATAGGAAACAAGTGATTAGAAGCACTTTATTTAATGAAATGTGGTGTTTGGCTCATTATAAACTACCACAAATTGAAAAATTATATATATATATATATATATATATATATATATATATATATATATATATATACAGTGGGTACAGAAAGTATTCAGACCCCCTTAAATTTTTCACTCTTTGATATATTGCAGCCATTTGCTAAAATCATTTAAGTTCATTTTTTCCCTCATTAATGTATGCACAGCACCCCATATTGACAGAAAAACACAGAATTGTTGACATTTTTGCAGATTTATTAAAAAAGAAAAACTGAAATATCACATGGTCCTAAGTATTCAGACCCTTTGCTCAGTATTTAGTAGAAGCACCCTTTTGATCTAATACAGCCATGAGCCTTTTTGGGAAAGATGCAACAAGTTTTTCACTCCTGGATTTGGGGATCCTCTGCCATTCCTCCTTGCAGATCCTCTCCAGTCAGATGTGTATAAGAG
>BLSH010366113.1:1066010-1076173 GCA_018402905.1 Glandirana rugosa
ACAAGAAAACGCCCTAGTCGAAAGAAGACTCCCCAGAAGATAGAAGACGAGAAAACGGCGACAGAAGAGGGAGACGAGAAGGAGGGTACAACTGTGCTGCGTTAGAGTGCCTGATTACCTGATAGACGCGAGACGTAACTGAATATAACCGTACCCGGTCCCGGTGGGCGACTGCAGTGGGTAACCGGACAGGGGAATAGTGCAGTACTGATCACAACTCGCTTGGGCCTGACATTGCAAGTCCAGGCATGGCTTGAAAACCCACAGGCACCGTGCCTGGGCCTGGGCCTGTAAAGTTTTTAGCGCTTCTCAACACGTGGAGTAAAATAGCAGAACCCCGGACCGAGCCCGAACGATTTTTGAAATGTCCGGGTCCGGGTCCGTGCCACGGACACCCAAAAGTTCGGTACGGACCTGAACGTTACAGTCCGGGTTCGCTCAACACTAGTCATGACGTGATAAGGGGACAGGCCAATGGGTGACGTCAGCGGGTGGCCCTGGCCCATGCCAATATAAGTCAATGCAGAGCGCAGATAGTCCATTAGTCCGTGAGATTGCGTCGTGTCAACATGGGAGGAAGAGCAGAGGGAGAAGACAGCGGCAAAAGAGCAGAAGATAGAAGACCCCTCAGAAGAAAGCTGATCCCGCAAAAGAACAGAAGAAAGAAGACACTGGAGAGGGAGAAGAGACGGAGAGGGAGAAGACGCCGGAGCTGATTTGATAAAATATTTAAAAAACCTGTGTAGTGTGTTTTTTTTTTTTTGACACTTCTTTTTCAGGTGAATGGGTAGAGGTACAATGTACCCCATACTCTTTCACATAGGGTGGGGGGCTGGGATCTTGTTAAAGGGGACTTCCAGATTCCGATAAGCCCCCGCCCGCAGACCCCAACAATCACCGGCAAGGATTGTCGGGAAGAGGCCCTTGTCCTCATCAAAATGGGGACAACGTGCCTTGGGGTGGGGGCGCAGGGCCCCCCTGCCCCAAAGCACCCACCCCCCCATGTTGAGAGCATGGAGGGGGGATGTGCTCACTTGTCCCCACCCCCTTTCCTGGCCTGCCAGGCTGCTCACTCGGATAAGGATCTGGTATGGATCTTGGGGGGGCCCTACACTGTTTTCTCGGCGTGAGGGTTCCCCTAAAAATCCATACCAGACTGAAGAGTCTGGTACCTCTACACAAATCTTTTTTTTAATTTTTGCCGGGGTTCCCCTTCAAGTCAGCACACAAGTCGCACCGCAAGTCGGAAAATCATGATCCGACTTCTGGTGTGACTTCTATTCAAATCAATGGGCTCCCATAGGGAACCATTGATTTTGAATAGAGACCGAGAAACGCTTGATGAGGCTTAACTTAGTCCTTAGTCTCAAAAACTATATGTCACTTTCTGCAAGCAAAACGTGAGCATTTCTAGCCCAAAATGTATGTCTTGGCTCAGGGTAAGGCTGACAGAAGACTGTTCAGTCTCATAGGGCTGCTGCTGCAGATAAGAGAGATAAGACACTACCCATGTAAGCATGTGTTAATTTTGGCAGGAAATTTCGATTTCGTTTTAGTCTTAGTCTTAGGACTAAAATGGCGTTTTAGTCCCATTTTAGTCTTCTGCAAGTGTTTAAGTTTTAGTCATAGTCTTTGACTAAAATGCCATTTTAGTTTTAGTCCCATTTTAGTCTGAGGAGGCCTGTAATGCTGCACAGTGCTCTGGATGGTCTGAGGAGGCCTGTAATGCTGCGCAGTGCTCTGGATGGTCTGAGGAGGCCTGTAATGCTGCACAGTGCTCTGGATGGGGGTCTGGGGAGGCCTGTAATGCTGCACAGTGCTGGATGTGGTCTCAGGTCTGAGGGATGGCCTGTAATGCACAGTGCCTTGGATGCCGGTGGTGGTAAGAGGAGGCCTGTTGTAATGCTGCACAGTGCTGGATGGTGGTTTCAGCAAGTCTGAGGGGTGGCCTGTAATGCACAATGTCCTGGAAGTCAGTGCTAGTGGTCAGAGGAGGCCTGTAATGCCATGCTGCACAGTGGTAGATGACGGTCTGAGGGATGGCCTGTATTGCACAGTGCCCTGGATGCCACTGCCAGTGGTCTGAGCAGGCCTGTGATGCTGCACAGTGCTGGATGGTGGTCTGAGGGATGGCCTGTAATCCACGGTGCCCTGGATGCCACTGCCAGTGGTCAGAGGAGGCCTGTAATACACAGTTGCGCAGTGTGCTCTGGTGGATGGTGGTGTGCGGGGAGGCCTCAGACCTGCTGTAATTGTAATGTACCATAACTGTTATTACTGTACACTCACAGTCTGCTCTGCTCTGGGTGCTTGGTTGTCTGGTCAGGAGTCAGTACTCGGGAGGCCTCACCTTGGCTGGCCTGTAATTCACAGTGCTGTTCTCACTCTCAGGTCTCTGGCAGTCGTGTGCATGCATGCTGAGAGCGGATTGCGGAAGCAGATGGAGCTCTCTGAAAAACCTGAAGTTAGTTCACGAGGGTAAACATCCCTGCCTCACATTTTCGTCCCCTTTTCTTTTGTTAAAGAAAACAAATCAGATTTTCATCATAGTTTTTGTCAGTGGACGAAAATGTGTATAACTTTTTGTTTTGTTTCAGTGGCAAACCGGATTTTAAACAGTATAGGCACTTATTATTATTGTTTTACATAGCTATACCTGCAAAAGTGAGCTACCAGGACTTCATTTTCCATCTAAAGTTTTACTTTAAAGTGGTCTTTTAAAACAAATTATGTAGGCATGGTCCACTGTTATCAACAAAACCAAACCTGCTCAGAAAAATGCCATGCAACCATTGGTGGAGTTCATGTAGGCAGGATGTGGCTGCAAAAAGGCTGCAGGAAATCATCAACAGTGGAATGCTCCAAAGGATACAAAAACATGAAACTGAGTAATTCTATTTAAAAATGGTGATTGTTTATGATGCACAGTTCTTTAGAAAACAAAATATCACTTAGGGTGGCCATACACGGTGCAAATTTCTTTCCTGCAACCTGTGAAATTCCCACGATTCCCCCATCAACACAGACAGTGTTGACAGGGAAATCAGCAACTGGGGGGTGGGGGAAGCCGCCCCCACCAGCAGAAGACAGTAATTATTGCTAGCGGATATAGCAGCCACTAGAGATAATAACAAGAGAATTTGGCAGGCTGGTTGTACCCAAGTTGATTGATTGATCAACTTGGTACATTCAGCCTGCCCATTAACGGTTCGAATCTCAGCCGGTTCCTGCTGAACCAGCCGAGTTTAACGAGTTTAACTGTGCATGGCCGACCTTAGCGTTTACTGTACTTTAATTAGAAACATGCTTTCACCTGATGAGTATTGATTTGTAACCTTTTGCGCTGGTACCATTGCACCTCTACCAGTGTTGCCAACCATCAGTATTTTACTAGCAGCCAGTAAAAACAGGCACTTTTCTTCTGCCAGTAAATGCTAGTGACAGGAAAAGATTGGCAATAGAAAATATGGAAGTGGCGCTTGCCGAGACCGCCAGCGGGGGGGGGGGGGGGTGTCTGGCAGAGGCAGTGCCTGAGTGTGTTGTGTGATGTCACGGTGGATGTCATGGTGGAAGGGATCCAAAGCTTTGTGTGTGGCTCTGCAGGAAGGGAGCAAGGAAAGCTTGAAGTGGGACTGTCAGTGCTGTTTGGACTGGAGTGGACTGAAGGGACCAGCTGGCATGGAGAGAGACTTTCACTGCGACTAAGGAGAGGACAAGTCATGTCAGTGAGGTGTCACTATCATCTGTACTGCTGCACACTGCTGTCAGTGTCACTGTGAGAGTCAGTTTCATATGTGTGTGCCTGCCCATTTCTTGCCCTCCTGAGTCCTGTCCCGGAGCTACTCATTTACTATTTAAAAAATAAATAAGAAATATATTTTTTGCGTTAACCACTTGCCGACCAGCTACTGTCGTTTGGCGGCGTCAGGTTGGCTCTCCTGCGCGAATCGCCGTAGCTGTACAGCAGCTCTTTAAGAGACTGAAGGGGGTGCGCCTGCTGCGCATCACTGGAGCCGATGTGCGTGGCCGGAGGGTGCGATCGCTCCTTACAGAGCCAGAACGGGAATCCATTCATGTAAACAAACGGATCTCCTTTCTGACAGGGAGGTGGAGAGAGATCTGCTGCTCCCAGTGATCAGGAGCAGCTTTCTCTCTCCACTCTCAGTCAGTCTACTCCCCCCAAATTAGAAACACCTACCTAGGGAACACTTAACCCCTTGATCGCCCCCTAGTGTTAACCCCATCCCTGCCAGTAACATTTAACAGTAATCAGTGGCTATTTTTAGCTCTGATCGCTGTATAAATGTCAATGGTCCCAAAAAAGTGTCAAATGTCCAATCTGTCCACCGCAATATCGCAGTCCCACTAAAAATCACAGATCACCGCCATTATTAGTAAAAAATAAATAAATAAATAAAAATGCCATAAATCTATTCCCATAGTTTGTAAACGCGATAACTTTTGTGCAACCCAATCAATATACACCTATTGCGATTTTTTTTTTTTTTACCAAAAATATGTAGAAGAATATATATCGGCCTAAACTGAGGAATAAATTTGTTTTTTATATATTTTTTTTGGACATGTATTATAGCAAAAAGTAAAAAAAAGGTGTTTTTTTTTTCAAAATTGTCGCTCTTTGTTTGTTTATAGTGCAAAAAATAAAAACCGCAGAGGTGAACAAATACCACCAAAAGAAAACTCTATTTGCGGGGAAAAATGGATATCAACTTTGCTTGGGTACAGGGTCGCACGAATGCGCAATTGTCAGTTAACGCAACTCAGTGCCGTATCACAAAAAGGGCTCTGGTCAGGAAGGGGGTAAATCCTTCCGGGGCTGAAGTGGTTAATATCTACCTTAAAGCGGAGTTCCACCCTTTTAAAAGTCAGCAGTTACAAAAAGTGTAGCTGCTGACTTTTAATAATCAGACACTCACCTGTCCCACGCTCCAGGAATGGGATAGACATGTTATCTATGTTGCCATAACAACGGGGCGGGACCTTACTCCATCTCTGCCCATTGTTGTGGCAACGAGACATACACTCGAGACCGAGAGGTGCATGCTGGTTATCCAGCATGCACCTTATCCAGGAAGAGACTCGAGGAGGGTGCGAGTGGGCTTCCCATGCCCACAACTAAGAAAAAATCAGCAATGTAAGTACAATATAAATAGCAAGACTACCCGGATTTAAAGCTATCAATTACTTTATTTATGTAATGAATACTAACTAGGTGTATGCCAGGATAAAAAAATGAATGTGGGCAGAACTCCTCTTTAAAGCGGAAGTTCCACTTTTGGGTGGAACTCCGCTTTAACCACTTGCGACCGCCGACCACCGTCTGACAGCGACAGAGTGGCTCGTTATCGCAAACAGCCATCATATGACGGCGGCTGCAATAACTAGTGATGTGAGCGCACACGCACTCACTGTGTGCGGGGGGGCCAGGGAGCGGTTTATGGCAGACTTGATCGCCACCGGCTACCCTCGATGGCCCCCCGCAGAGAGAGAACGGAGGTCCGTGTAAGTAAACATGGATCTCCGTTCTCATAGAGGGGGAAGGGCGATGATCATCCCCTTTCCCCAGCCAGGGCAGCCCACATGCAATTAGAACACGCCCAGGGAACACATTTAACCCTTAGAGCACCCCCTGCATGTTAACCCCTTCATTGCCAATGACATTTACACAGTAATCAGTGCATTTTTATAGCACTGATCGCTGTATAAATGCCAATGGTCCCACAAAAGTGTCAAAATGGTCCGACATGTCCGCTGTAATATCGCAGTACTGCTAAAAATCTCAGATCCCCGCCATTACTAGTAAAAAATAAAAATAAATAAAAACCCCAGAAATGAATTTTCATCATCCGTAAACGCAGCAACTTTTGCGCAAACCAATCAATAAACGGCAATTGCGATTTTTTTTTTTACCAAAAATATGAGGAAGAATATAAATCGGCCAAAACCGATGGAAAAAAACATTTTTTTATATATTTTTTTTTTATTTGTATTTTAGCAAAAAGTAAGAAATTTGGTTGTTTTTGCAAAATTGTCGCTCTCCTTTTGTTTATAGCGGCGATCAGAAATGACACAGAGGTGATCAAATACCACCAAAAGAAAGCTCTATTTGTGGGAAAAAAGGACGCAAATTTTGTTTGGGTACAACGTCGCACGACCGCGAAATTGTCAGTTAAATTGACGCAGTGCCGAATCTCAAAATGTGCTCTGGTCCTAAAGTGGGAAATCCTTCTCGGGGGCGAAGTGGTTAAATCACATTGCTAATTGCATATATTACTACTTTGTAGCCTAAATACTGAAATTTGCACTTAAAACTGTAATTTTGGAAATTTTGTAATGCCAGTAAAACTTGGCTGTGCCATTAAATTTTGGGTGTTGTGGCAGTAAATTTCAGTCTGGTAGGTTGGCAACACTGACCTCAACAGCAAAAAAAGAAGCACCTAATACACAAAACCTGACATGTAACTGCACTGCCAGTTGTAATCTTGAATGGGGTTCTCTATTAATTCCTTTTTTTCAGATTTGTATATGTTGAATAGATCAATTCTGCTGAGTATTAACGCTCATCTTCAGAGACCCGGGTTACTCACATACAGCAGCCTTTTCTTACACAGGTACTAGAATAAAAAAGGCAATTGATTCAATAACCTTTAAAGGACACAGATGCAGACTGGAGAGGAACAGAGACGAGGGGTTATAATGAAGGGGGACAAAATGACTGTAAATCAGCTCATTAGGAAGACACAAATTAAAAGAAACCTGGAGTCAATGTATCCTCTCCACGTCAGAATTCATATTATTTCTATGAATGTTTAATTCAGTATATAGAAAAATTCTGAAGAATGTCTTCAATTGATTCTGAAGATGTCAGGGATCCTCGATCAGCAAGTACGTATTCTAATGGTTTGCACTAAATATATCACTTACAAATGTACACTGGAGTGCTCAGGGAACCTTTCAACAGATGTATATTTTTAATGAGGTGATAACAGTGTTTTATGAGCTATTAAAGGATTTTTAGTTTAACAGCTGGACAAAAGAGTGCTTATGTATTGTTGTAATAAGCTAAAGTGCACCTGTCACCTATATACATCGGGGCAAATATTTACGATAATATTTACACGTATATAGCAAGAGAACGCGCAGAGAAGTCATTTTTGACTTGACGTGTATTTATATAATTCAGATGATGACAGAGGAAACAATCATTAATGAGATGTTTCGAGGTGACCTCATGGAATTGCATGGAACAATTATATAGCCAGAATCGTATCCCATTAAGTAATGACTGACGCTGTCAAATTGCCCCATGATTATGTCATATAATGTTATATAATAATTTTTGAAGTACAGAAATAGGGAGCAAAGGACGAGGAAAAGGGATAAATTGTGACATGGTAATAAGCATTAATCTAATGGATCTCATTAATGATAAATTGTAATAAAGCCCTTATATCAAAATTGTAGAAAAAACATGTGACATTCATTCATTAGGAATTAATAAGATAACTGCAATGAGGGACATCAAGATGAATTATGGGCCCATAACGCATTAAAAAATTCTATTAAAGTATATATTCTTAAAGTGTTACTAAACCCAGAAACCTGCATTCACTATACCTGGTCTCTCACAGTACGCAGAACATGGAAATGCAATTATTTTAGTGAATATAAACTGCTAAATACTTTTTCTCATCAGCAGTGTATAGAAGTCTTGTGACTTCTATCAGTGTCTGGTTAAAGCTTGTAGGAGGAGTTTTCATTCTCCGCTGAATGTCCTATGAGGCTGCATGACCCCTGACCCTCTGTCTGGATAGTGCCTATTAGCCCTGTCCCGATCACATGCACATTCCCAAGCAATAATAGCAATACACACCAAACCGAGCATGTGCAAAGTACCCCCAAGGCTCTATTCCATCAGGAGATGGATTGGGGACAGTAAAAGTAGGGAAGGATCAGAGAACACAGGATCAAACAGCCTTTTTACACAATGCAGAGGATTAATCCCTTAGGCTCCACAGTGAGTATAACAAGTATGATTTGCTGCATATACAGACTGAATTCACTGTTGTGGGTTTAGTAACACTTTAATGCAAAAAAGTGCCTTCTATTGCTATTTTTTTTTTTTTGTGATCAGACTTTCTGTTAGAGGGTGGCTACATTTGATCTCCATGGTCCCACTGTAATTTGTAAGAACATACAGTATCTCACAAAAGTGAGTACACCCCTCACATTTTTGTAAATATGTTATTATATCTTTTCATGTGATAACACTGAAGAAATGACACTTTGCCATAATGTAAAGTAGTGAGTGTACAGCTCGTATAACAGTGTAAATGTGCTGTTCCCTCAAAACAGCTCAACACACAGCTATTCATGTCTGAATCGCTGGCAACAAAAGTGAGTACACCCCTAAGTGAAAATCTCTAAATTGGGTCCAAAGTGTAAATATTTTGTGTAGCCACCATTATTTTCCAGCACTGCCTTAACCCCTTTGGGCATGGAGTTTACCAGAGCTTCACAGGTTGCCACTAGAGTCCTCTTCTACTCCTCCATGACGACATCACAGAGCTGGTGGATGTTAGAGACCTTGCGCTCCTCCACCTTCTGTTTGAGGATGCCCCTCAGATGCTCAATAGGGTTTAGGTCTGGAGACATGCTTGGCCAGTCCATCACCTTTACCCTCAGCTTCTTTAGCAAGGCATTGGTCATCTTGGAGGTGTGTTTGGGGTCATTATCATGTTGGAATACTGCCCTGCGGCCCAGTCTCTGAAAGGAGGGAATCATGGTTTGCTTCAGTAAGTCACAGTACATGTTGGCATTCATGGTTCCCTCAATGAACTGTAGCTCCCCAGTGCCGACAGCACTCATACAGCCCCAGACCATGACACTCCCATCACCATACTTGACTGTAGGCAAGACACGCTTGTCTTTGTATGCCTCACCTGGTTGCCACCACACACGCTTGACACCATCTTAACCAAATACGTTTATCTTGGTCCCATCAGACCACAGGACATGGTTCCAGTAATCCATGTCCTTAGTCTGCTTGTCTTCAGCAAACTGTTTGTGGGCTTTCTTGTGCATCAACTTTAGAAGAGGCTTCCTTCTGGGACGACAGCCATGCAGACCAATTTGATGCAGTGTGCGGTGTATGGTTTGAGCCCTAACAGGCACCACTTCAACCTCTGCAGCAATGCTGGCAGCACTCATACGTCTATTTCCCAAAGACAACCTCTGGATATGAGGCTGAGCATGTGCACTCAGCTTCTTTGGTCGACCATGACGAGGTCTGTTCTGAGTGGAACCTGTCCTGTTAAACCGATGTATGGTCTTGGCCACCGTGCTGCAGCTCAGTTTCAGGGTCTTGCCAATCTTCTTATAGCCTAGGCCATCTTTATGTAGAGCAGCAATTCTTTTTTTCAGATCCTCAGAGAGTTCTTTGCCATGAGGAGCCATGTTGAACTTCCAGTGACCAGTATGAGAGAGTGAGAGTGATAACACCAAATTTAACACACCTGCTCCTCATTCACACATGAGACCTTGTAACACTAACGAGTCACATTACACCGGGGAGGGAAAATGGCTAATTGGGCCCAATTTGGACATTTTCACTTAGAGGTGTACCCACTTTTGTTGCCAGTGGTTTAGACATTAATGGCTGTGTGTTGAGTTATTTTGAGGGGGCAGACAAATTACACTGTTATACAAGCTATACACTCACTACTTTACATTGTAGCAAAGTGTCATTTCTTCAGTGTTGTCACATGAAAAGATAGAATAAAATATTTGCAAAAATGTGAGGGGTGTGCTCACTTTTGTGAGATACTGTATATACAGTACCTATGCATAGTACTATTAATGCAGGTATTAAAATATAAGCATTTGCTTTGTCATAATTAGTAAATAGTTTGGACACATATCTAGTATTCTAGCAAAGTTCAATAACAATACTTGTTGGTTCAAGACAAATGGCCTTGCAGCACTGAGATAGCAACACCTAAAATGTGTGAAAAGCATAGCTTTTCCTTGTCATGAACTGTTAACAAAATAACCTAGAGCATGTACTTAGAGAAAGCTACTTAAATTTTGACTCAAGCAGAACATTATTTGATTTTATCTTTTATAGACTAGGAAATTGTTAA